>OY728157.1:351622866-352217866 GCA_963277665.1 Viscum album | reverse complement strand
ATCTCTTTTTATGAGCATTGTTAAAGCTATCCATTTAATATCACTTACATCATCAACTCTTATATAGCACTGATAAAGTTATTTTACTAGCACTGTTAAAGGATTAATTCGCAGTTGTGAGAGCACAAATTACCACCGATAGACGAATGGTCAGGTTGAATGAGTCATTCAGATTCATAGAGACATGTTGTAGGAATGTGTCCTTGACTTTAGTAGATTATGTGAGAAACACCTGCACTTAGAAGATTTTTCCAATAACAATAATTATCAGGATTCAATTCAGATGGTGAATTTTGAGGATTTTTATGTGAGGGTGATGTGACTTTTATTTCAGACCAGTTTCCACATCATGTTATTAATAATTTAATGATTTAATTAGTAAAATGTGCTTTAAATGTCAAATGACTAGATTGTGGTTAATTTACTTTTGAAATTGCTGATTTATGATTTTTTTTCTAAATTTGTATTTTTTCCTTTAAAATATTAATTATTTTTTCCTAGATTTATATTATATTTTTTCCAATTATCATTAATAATATTAATTTTTAGTTTACCTATTTTTATTTTGGGGTTTAGTAATTCAAAATTTTAATCTTTTATGATTTTTTGGATAATATTTAATTTATGGAATCAGAATTTTAATAAAAATATTTTGAGAGGGTGTTTTAATATATTTTAATATTAATTTACATAATGTCATAATTAATTGATTTTCAACATAGCCAAATGAGACATAAAACCTGAAGCCCGACTTATTTGACGAAGAATTCTGATCGAAGCCTTCACCAATCCAACAGATTTTAGGAGGGAGATGAACTATTCGGATCAAGATCACCATCCATTTTTCCATGGTGACCAATGTCCTTGAACAATATGAGATGGATGATTAGAATTTACCATCTGTTGAAAATTGATCTTGAAAAGGGGAGCCAATCGAGCTTGATGAACTCAAATCTGTCATCAAAGACAAAAAATCACTATTTTGAATAGAATAAACCTAGACTTATTTTGAGCATGAAGATAAAACTTGGTCCTGACTCCTTTCACATTAGAAGATCTAGGAAGAACACCTGAGATTAAATTATTTAAGAGAATTGAGGGTCAAGATGTCATCTCAGTTGTAGGTCCAAACATGTTTTAGACCGATGAATCCAAAACCATTATTCTGAATCACCGATATGACCCGCTATTGAAGTTCAACTAAATCGATGAAGTTGCATGCTACTGGGAAGAGGGAACTTAGAATGAACTTTTACTACCAAATAAGATGTAAAATAAGTTTTCATTAATTCATTCTTATTGTTTTTAATATTCAAATTTCCATTTATATATCATTCCTTGTATTTTGATTTATTATGTCGAATATTATACTTTGGGACCCATTTATTTGGGACACCTCATTTAACCCCTTGAACATGTGTTATGGAAATCCATCTTTCATTACATGGGATCATATCTACCATTGATAATCTTTGAGAATGTCCATTTCTGGACATCCACTCCATTTTCTACCCATTTAAACAGATTTGTCTGGCGGTTTTCCCCTTCTTCATGGAATACCTTGATTGAAGAAAGTGATTATAGATTATGTGGTTCGAAGGGGGTTTCATCACCCTTGCTACACCTCTTCCCAAGATCAATGTGGTTTCCCAGCACTCCATAGATTTTCTAGATCCCTTCAACTATTATTCTCTTTCGCAGCACATGTGGTACGTTTTCTCCATTATATTGTGTCTTTTAGACCATAAAGGGGATTTTTTCTCGACGGTAATTCTCAAGAAGTATGAGGTATCTGTGGTACATCGTTGGTGTTCCATTGTTAGTTGAATATCAACCTTCTCCCTTCGGCCTTGATGCATATAGGTCAGTACCTGAGAAACATAGTTCTAGATCCAGTAGATTCTTGAAGGGAACATGAATGGTGAATTCTTTTCTTGTCCGATGCTATAAGTTTGGTTTTCATTTTTGTTTTGTTTTATGAAACCTGTAAATCTTTCTTTCTATATCCGTTTTATTTGATCCAAGATTGTTTTACTAAATTTTTCCTTTTGTTTTTTAATGTAATAAAAAGAGTGAGTGTGTGTGGTGTTCTTGCCATTCAGTTTGTCCCCAAAGGGACTGAAACACTTTAAATAATTTTTTCACCTTTCTTATCTTCACTTTTATTTTATTTTTTTTGATTCTTGGTTCATCAAAACACAAAAATAGTTATTTTTTTCTCCTCTATGGTTGTCTGATTTTTTTCACTACTTCCCTTTAACCACAACATGTGGTATCATAGATAACATTATGTTTGTGCTATTTGATTTCGTTTTATACTTAATTGTCATATTGGTTATTTTTGTTTTATGAAATCTTCCTTACTGTAATTTTGTTTACAACCTCTAGTTAACTTGAAAATTTCATTCTACCATTATTTTGTTGACCAACCTACTTGTTGATACTATTTACGACTAGTCTTGAAACTGTTTCTTTCTTCTTCCATACTTATTGAGCTGTTACATTGATTCATTATTTTTTAGTTCAAACCCTGTTATATAATCTGGCTGCCAACGTTTTGTTGACAACCCCTTTGTACTATGTTTACAACTTTATTAAAATCTTATAGTTTCATTCTATTTAATTTTGTTAGTATTTTTTTTTCAGTTCATTAATTTGGGTTTCTTTTTCTGATTTCCTCATTTATTTTTTGTTTAAATTCTGCCTACACATTATTATTGCTGGGGTTTTCTTTTCAAGTGGAATCATTGTATTCACCGAATTTTTTTCGCCTTTATATCTCATGGTACAATTTTACTCACTGAGATCGGTCGGTTTTTGGGGGAATACTTTTATCATTTTCCCTAATCACCCAGCATCTATTCATCTGGATAAACATGTATACAATGTTATATGAAATAGAAAATTTTGATGGTGACAATGACTTAAATTTATGGAGAATAAAAATGAGGGCATTAATTTTCTTACAAGGTATTGTTGATGCCCTATCTAGGCCTACTAAAACCATCATAACTATTAATGAAATTGGTCAAACTGTTACATAATACCAACCCATCCCCCCGGACACTCTTGTTAAATTCCATAGTTCCCTATTAACTTTTTAGGATATAAGGTTCTTAGGGATTTGGATTATAAATCTAAAGCTGTATGAATATGGCTCAAACTCAAAAAGTTATACATGAATTCCTCTTTAGTAGGAAGACTTTATAAGAAGAACCACATGTTCACATTTAGGATGAAATCTATTAAATATATAAAATCCCATCTAGATAAATTTTACAATGTCTTATTGAACTTAGACAACATTGAAGTTTTTGTAGAAGATGAGGATCAAGTCTTTGTTTTCCTGATTTCCCTTGACCAAATTTATAGTTCATTGGTCAAGACCATGATGTATGGTTGATAATAATTAACTCTAGAAGAAGTCATGTATCCTCTTATATCCAAATAACATCATTCTAAACCTAAGTTAAAAGGTGAGTTTGAGAGTTTTTTCACTTGGGGGAGACCTCAGGGTAAAGGTAAAAAAAATAGTTTAATAGAGAAAAAGTAAAGGTAATGAATAACCTAGGAAAGAACCAAAATAAAGGGTAATTCTAAAGATAGAAAAGTCACTTTCTTCCACTATGGTAAACCATGGAATATTAAGCCTGAGTGTAGGATGCTCAAGCGTGAGATAGAACACATGCATCCCACTGACTAGTCTCTCCTTGTCAACTCTTGCTATGACACTACCGAATCCTTGAATGTTTCCAACCATGAAATTGATCAAGAGTGGGTCTTAGACTCTAGATATTCCTTCCATATGTTTCCATATAGAGAGTATTTATTAGAGCTAGCAGAAATAGTTGAAGGGAATGTCCTGTTAGGAAACAATAAAAAGTGAATGGTTGAGGGTAGAGGATCTATCCTAATAGAGTTAGATAATCGATCAATTATCACCTTACTTGATGTGAGGTGGGTCCCCAACCTATAATGAAACTTGTTTCCTTAGGATTTTTTTATCAAAAGGGATACACCGTTAGATCATAATCAACTTCTATTAAGATCTCTAAGGGGGCTAGAACCATTATAAGAGGGCATTTCGCAAATGGGTTATATGTATCGGATGGAAATACTCATTCAAGATAGTTGGGTAGTGTTTACAATAAAAACACTGAAAACACTATGCTATGGCATAGGTGTTTAGGGAATATAAGATCTAAAGGGCTAGAATAACTCAACAAGCAGAGGCTGTTGAGTGACATCACACCTAAAAATCTTCCATTTTGTGATGATTGTGTGATGGGTAAGGCTAAATGGGTGAGCTTCAATAGGTCCTCCTTCAAGGAGGCTGCCTCACTTGAGTATATCCATTTGGATCTGTGGGGGCCAGCTTGGACCAACTCTTATGGCAGAGGATCCAATTTAGTCACCTTTATTGATGATTACTCCAGGAAGGTTTGGATCTACATCCTTAATAATAAATCAGTTGTTTTAAAAACCTTAAATACCTATAAACATTTAATTAAGAACCAAACTATAATTAAAATCAAGAACATGAGAAAAAAAATGGGCTTGAATACCTATCCAATGAGTTCATTCAATATTGTGAGTCTGAAGGAATTAAGAGGCATAAAACTATTATGGAAACTCCCCAACAAAATGTCTTAGTAGAGAGGATAAATCAGGCTATACTTCAAAGAGTCGGTAGTATGCTTTCATACTCAGGCCTCCCCAAATCCTTTTGGGCGGAGGTGACCAACACTATTGTGTACCTTATCAACAGTTGTTCCTCCTATGTGAACCAATTCAAAAATCTCAAAGAACTATGGACTGGAAAGACCACTTATTATTCCTACATAAGGGTTTCTTGTTCTACTGGATATTCTCATGTCAAGACTGATAAACTAGAACCAAGAGTACTCAAGTTCATTTTGGTTGGTTATACTAAGGGTGTTAAGGGATACAAGCTCTAGGTAGATAAATTGGGATACCAAAAGTTCATTATTAGTAGAGATATGGTCTTTCATGAATCATCTACCCCTAAGACCAAGACTGTGACACCTAGTAGTTTTGAACCAGACCTTCATAAGTCTGATGAAGATGATCCACTACCTCATGTTGAGACTGTTGTCTAGCCTACTACCCCTCTTATTTATCCCACTGAGACGACTGATTTTGAGACTATATCTGGTTCAGATTTGGATTCAGAACCTCCTACTACTCATCCAGACTACCAATTTACCCATGATAGGAAAATAAGGGTTCCTAGAACTCCTTCTTGCTTTATCCATCATGATATGGATTTATATTCCATTTATGTGGCACAAGATTTTATTAATGATGATCCTCAGTCCTATAGGCAAGCCCTGAGGGACAAAGACTCAAAGTAGTGGGTCTTCGCTATGAATTAAGAAATGAAATCCATAAAGAAGAACCATACATGGGATGCTGTGAACAAGACAATTAATGCTAAAGAAATTGGTTCCAAATGAATATTCAAACTAAAGGAGGATAACACTGCAGGAAGGAAAATAAAATTTAAATCCAGGCTTGTTGCCAAGGGCTTCCTCCAGAGAGAGGGAATTGATTATTTTGAAATATTTTCCCCAGTCATTAAGCATTCTTATATTTAGAATTTTTTATCATATGCTACCTATAATGATCTTCATATAGAGTAACTATATGTGAAAACATCTTTTCTACCTGGGGATCTAAATGAAAAAGATTTACATAAAACCTCTTGATGGGTATCCAACTGAATTAAAACCAAATCAAGTGTGATTTATTAATATTTCCTTGTATGGATTGAAGTAAAAATCAAGGAAATGGTACTTAAAGTATGATTCATTTATGTTGGGGAAAAAATTCAATAGGATTCAGTTTGATGCTTCTATTTAGTTCAAATTCACAAAAACTTGAATTATTTATCTGTTATTGTATATTGATGATATGCTCATCATATGAAAGGATATAAATATAATTTATTCAATCATGTCCCAATTGAAAATATGTTTTGAAATGAAGGACCTAAGTGTGGCAAAAAAAAATCCAGGGCATTGAAATCATTAGATATAGAACCAAGAAATTATTTTATCTAACTCAACACACTTATGTATTAAAAGTGTTAAAGAGGTAAATGTTCAAAACATTAAAACCTATAAATATACCTCTTACACAACATTTTAAACTGTCTTTGACTCAATAGACTATAGCTATAGTAGATATTGAATTTATGTCTAAAATTACTTATGCTAACATAAAATATAGCATAATGTATTCTATGATTTTCACTTTCCCAAATATTTATTTTTCTATTTTCACCCTTAGAAGGTTCATGACCACTTCATAGAATCTACACTAGCATGCCATGAAATGGATTCTTAGGTATCATTATTGTACTTATATTATCTCTTTGTTCTATTGTAGAAATGTGTATTCTACTAAACTTATCTATGGTTATGTTGATGTTGGCTATGCTGGAAATGTTGATACTCGTAAATCATTGATAGGCTATGTGTTTACTTATTTTGGAGGTTCCATTTCTTGGAAGTAAAACATACTGTCTGTTGTTGCACTTCAACTACAGAATCAGAGTACATTGCTTTAACTGAGGAAGTTAAAGAATCTTTGTGGATCAAAGGAATGGATTATGAACTTAACATTTATAGTTCTGTTATTAATGTTTATTTTGATAGCCAGTCAGCTATACATTTTTCTAAAAACATAGTTTTCCATGGAAATTCAAAGCATATATATATTAGATTAAACTTTATTAGAGATGTCATAGAATCTGGTACCATGTGTATCCATAAAATACACACTAACATGAACCTATTTGATAGTTTTACTAAAGCCATGGTTTAATCTAATTTTAAATTTTGTTTAGATTGGTTAAACTTAGTCCCAGTTCTATAAACCCTAAGTGCAAGAACAACACCAAAATTTTAATTAAAAATGGTAGAGATTTGTGAATTAAGTTTTTATTAATTCATTTTTATTGTTTTTCATATTAAAATATCCAGTTATATATCATGATTTTTATTTGTATTTATTATGATGGATATTATTCTTTGGGCCCCATTTATTTAGGCCACCTTTTTTAACACCTTGCACATGTGTGCTGGAAATCCATCTTTCACTATGAAAGATCATATCCACCATTGATAATATTTTTTCATATCCATTATTTGCTGTCCACTCCAATATATATCCATTCTAACATATTTTCCTGGTGGATTTTTCCCTTCTTTGTGGAAACCCTTGATTGGGGAAAGCGGTTACGAATTAGGTGGTTCACATAAGGTTTCATCACCACTATTACGCCTATTCCCAAGAGTAGTGTGATTTACCATCACTTCAAACTTTTTGTATTCTTGTGACTATTCTTCTCTCTCACAGTGCCTGTGGTGAATTTTCTCCCTTGGATCACGACTCTCAGATACTAAATGGGATTTTTTCTTGGTGGTATGTCTTAGGCAGTAGGAGGTCTGTGAGGAACATCGTTGGTGTGCTGATGTTGGTGGAGAATCAGCCTGATCCTTTTGGCCTCATCGCATGTAGGTCAGTACTCATGAGACATAGTTCTATATCCATCAGATGCTTTAAGAAAACAGGACCTCCAGATGCTTTTCTTGTCCATCATGGTAAGTTTGATTTTTATTTTTATTTTGTTTTATGAAACCTGTAAATCTTGTTTTATGAATCCATTTTCTTTGATTTGAGATTTTTGCATCACATTGTTCCATTTTTTTTTGAAAGTAATAAAAATCACAAGTGTGTGGGGTGTTTTTTCCATGCAGTAGGTCCCCAAAGGGGCTGAAGCACATTAAATACTTTTTCCAACTTTATTTTAAACACTGCTGTTTTCTTGTTTTCCATTATTAGTTCATTATCTTATAACACCGGTTATTTTTTTCTCCTATATAGTTATTGTTTTCTTCAATGTTGCCCTTCAACCACAATAGAATATCTACAAAAAATATTTTTATTATGTTGATGATTTCTTTTCTGGTTATCTGGGGAAGGAAAAGATGATCTTATGAGATATGATGAACCCGAGCTAATTTGGAACCTGATTTGAATAAGGAGACACCAAGACTAGGTTTCCATACCATGTTGTCAAATGAAACAAGTGCCCACCAACCGAGTTTATGGAGGTTTTTTATTTTTGAATCAATGATTTTTTTATGTTGGATTTTCAGTTTCAACAAGGAATTGATGAAAATGGGTCCTCTAAGTACCGACTGTTGTGGTTTCATGATATGGGACATGTTTAGATCATGTGTTCGATTGATTTTTTCAATGAAATTGATTTATTGCTGCTCATATGGAATTGGTCACAGAGAAATCAAAGTGTTTTTTTAAAGGCGTTCAACTGTCAAAATCAGGTATATTGGTTGCTGAGTTTTTTAGTACCTGACTACTGATGGGGAATTCATTCTGAGATGAGAGGGACTAACAAAATACCAAGGATATCAAAATTAGATGGACCGAAGAAGATTTTCTAGGTGAATATGTGTAGTACCTTAAGTTTTGATGAATGCAGAAGATGAAATGAGCAAATATATGCCTCTTTGTCAAGAGATAAAATGATTTGTTTCTTTTTTTTTTCTTTCTCTATTTCACAAAAATATTTTCTGGTATTTTCTTTACATTTTTAGAAATTTTGAGAACTTAATTGATTGAGGGGTTTCAAATATTATTGTTTTCATACTTTATCTTGATCTTTATAAATTATTTCTCTACAATTTAATCTCTTTGATCACACATCTTGATGAAGAGCATGATTTAGAATTGGAGTAGTTGAAAACCTTTTAGATATTATGAAACTTTTAACTAATCAATTTCACATAGATACACTTATATATTTTTTAATCATCACATCCCCTTTTGTTTCCTCAATATCCCCACCTGATAATCTTGATCCCAAGTGTCTTCTCTTAACATAGTTAGTGTTAACTATACTAGTAATTAATTTCTCATTTTAATCACAAATAGAGTGCATAATATTCCTTCCATTTCATTATCTTCTTTTTGTAGTTTTAGAAATTTAATGAAGCCCTAGACCACCTCTATAGTCTTCCCTATGGATCGACCATAAAATATATTACTAGAGTAGTTTTATAAATATAAATTTGATTGTCGTTATGAATTCTAACCTATTCAAATTATGGTGTCATTTCTATAAAAGACTTGATGAGAGTGCCCAGGGTTTTGAAAATAAATAAAAATATCAGAAAAAAATAAAAACAAAAAATTAAAATAAAATAATTATGATGAAACCTCCTTGACCCTCAGAAGATTTTTTTGCATTTCTTTCCTTTAAAACTAGAGATAAGTAAAATACCTTGAATGAATAAGATTTTAAAGAGTTCATAAAATACATTAAAGATGTATTGAGAAAACAACTCTTGGATTCCTTAGTTAAAGAACATAAAGCATTTTCATACTTTTTCCTTGAGTATTGTTCAAAATATTTGGACCTTTCCATTATTTAAATTTATCATCTCTCAGATTCAAGGTTGAAAATTGATGAACCACATACAATGACTTCTATTTAGGGATGAAAAGATATGAGATGTGTTGAATTATTATAATATAGGGAATTTTTGGAGACTCATACTCTCATTCTTTTTGTCATGGAAGACAACACTGATGAGATGTTTTATTTTGAAGATATTTTCGTAGAGGGTGACTACATCACTCATGCCTCATACTTTCCCTTAGGCCCCCCAAGTTATTTAGAAAAACAACAGGCTGAATAGTGTGAGTTATCAGTTTTTTTAAAGGATCTGTATTTATTAGGGATTTATATTCTTTTGAACCTAATCATGTTTGCATTGTGTACTTTGTATATATTGAGGATCCAACTGAACTTTTCGATTTCCTAGAGGGTCAAGCTCAATTTGAACCTTCACCTTTTGATGAATTTGAGAACCTCTTGAAAATCATTAAAAATATGAATTTAGAGGATTTTAATGATTATGTTATTCAATAAATAGATAAAGTGGACAAAATTGTAGAGGAAGTGTTCCAACCTACTAGTTTAAATTCTCCATTTCCCTTACATTTTATTGATCAATTAAATTTGGAAATGAGATAATCTATTTTCATTGTTAAGTTTGGTTTTGATTGTTTTTTAAGGTCAATGTTCCTGAACTCTTTCCCTCACATTCCATGAACATTAATAATTTTATTTAATCAAAAGAGGAGGTGGAAAAAAAATTTACGTTGAAAATGATGGCCTCGATTTAGTAGATTTTGTTTTAAGTTTTAAGAATTAGTGTGTAGGGAAATACATTGGGAAGAAACACATGTGGTGGTTCCTACTTAAGAAACCACATCCTCTGAGTGACTATGGATATTTTATAGAAGATTTCATTTGGGGAAAATAAATCTTTTGTTGTATGATAGAAAAACCATGTATAAATAATTGTTTTTTCATTTTTTCTTTTTTTATTAATAAATACACCTCATCAACATTGTTAGTGCATATTCACACTTTTACCCTAATTATTGTCCCAGTGCTTATTGTCACACTCAAATTTTCTTGGTTTTAAATTTTTGATTCTCAATGTTTGGGGTTAATTTTTTATCTATTTGAACCATTAAGGTACTTTCCTAGACAAAAGAAGTGTCGTGTAAAATGATTAAGGAGGGTGATTATTGATCCCAACTATGAGAAAAAAAACAACAATTTAAAAGGGAATTTTTTATTTATTATGAATATATTAATTTTTCAAATCATTGTCTTCTTCCATGAAATTTTCATTTTAAATTATAATTTTTCTTAGTAATTATGTGTGGGGGAAATGTATTGCTATTTTAAATTTATCTTTTGTATCTGGTTAAAAATATTTAATGTTTTACTTACTTGAGTCATTCTTGTTGAAAATAGTTTTGTAAACAAATTGAGACCTTAATTTGCACACTTAAATTAACTTTAGACTCACCACTTTGATTGAAGTGAAATAATTATTTAACATGCTATATATTTTATCTTATTGGGAAATAATTTATTCTATTATAATGACAAAGAAATTAATTTTTAAATTCTATTTTGGAATATGAAATAACTTATGGAATCATACTATTTGAATATAATTTTGACACTTTGACGTGTCATTTAACTATTGAATTGAAAATATATTTTGAACCAAAATGCATAAATTTTTTATTTTAACTTGAGGTTTAACTTTGAAGATAAATTTTTGTTTTAAGTGAGGGGGAGAGGGCCGTCTTAATTGAGCTTAATTGTGCTTTAATGTAAACCCATCAAAATCCATTAAATTTTTTCTAAAACTGTGAGTCTTGAAGATTTATTTGGGAATTTTTAGTGGGATAAATTTATTTTGAAAAGTTGAAAACTTTCTTTTCCACTTTGAAGAGGTTAACCTTCAATTACTCAATAGATTAAATTAGATAAGACTCTTTTTCTTATTATTTTGAATTATGAGGTAATTAGTTAAATTCGGAGATGATTTTATACATCAATCATTAAAATGATACTTTTTGGTTTGAATCAAACTTATAAAGCAGGAATTTATATGGGCTATGAAATGAAAATCTTAATCCAGGTTAAGCTTTTCATTCCTTCATTCTTTCATTCTCTTATTATTTAAACTGTTAGATGGGTTATTTATCCTTCCATGTAAATATTAAATTTTTACATCTAAACATAGTGTCTAATTATTATGGATTATACTTATGCATGTATGTTATCTTAGAGGTAACAAGAAGTTTGGAAGTCCTTATTAAATGAATAATGATTTTTGTTTAATTCAATCCAAATCTTTTCATGTCAAACGTTTTTGTAAAATAATAACTTAATATTGTACTGAAATTAATTTGTCTAAAGGGTACAAATTTTTCATTTTACATTAAGAGAATACATGGGGGAGAATTTCGTATGAAAACCAATACTTGGTGGCATTACAATATTTTCATCTTAAGAGTGATTTTATTCCACTAAATTTGACTGAGTGATTACTTGAGGACAAAAAATGATTTACATATAGGGGAGTTTGATGTGAGTTTTATTTTATAGTGGTTGTGTAAGATCCCATATTTTTAGGTACATCCCTCTTTGAGTTATTGTATTAAACATGTTTCTTTGTGTTTCCTTTGTCTTTAAACCCTGGTGGTTGAGTCTTATTTTAAGATAGATAACCATTATTGGGGAAATGACCTAAGGTTTAGAGATGTATTTTTTTTGAATTAATCTGGGTATAAATGTGTTAAATAAATTATGATGATTTTCCCATGGGTTTAGAAGACTTTAGAGGTGGTTCAGGGTCTTTCACATAAGTTGGGATAAAAAATGTTCGTGGGACAATTACACATCATTTAAATGTTTCATGACATGTAACTGACTCTAGACACATGTCGTGAGCTAGTTCATGACGTTAATTCATTACATGTCATGAACCTAATTCACATCATGTAAATGTTTATTGGGATAAATATTAACCTGAGGTGATGAGTTTTTCTTGTGTATCCCTTTATGAAGAAATAAATGACATGTAAATGGATTACATGGCATGTTATTACCATGAGAACTAGTTTTAAGTAGTGTCATACACCTATTTTCTCATTCCACCATTTTGTAAAGCCCTCCTCTCAAGATCAAGGTGACTCTTGATGACTCTAAGGTGATTTATTTATCTATAGACATATCAGTTTGGTGTTTGATCCCTGGTAAGTCTCTTCTCTTTGGTATTCTTTACCATTCCTCGTTCTTCCATCGAAACCGTGTTTTATTTTGATATCTGTTGTGGAATCATGATGATCTTGTTTCCATGAGATTTAAGTTCCTTCTTATGAACATCTTCAACTCCTTTATTGTTGGTGATTTCTATTGGAAGTGTTTCTAAATCACCAGATAATGGTAGGGATTCTAAACATAACTCTATAGTATGTTTAATTTTGAAGTATATGAAATATTGTGATTGTACTGATGTAAATGTGCTCTAATTAATTTATTCATCGATTAGTGGTAAATATTGTATTGGAATATTGGATGGACCCCTTTGAATTCAACTATTTATATGACTTGGTTTATGGCTACCCATTGGGTGATCAAACCGTTTTATTAATAAGAAATTGGTTGATGGCTTAAAGTGTGTTTATCATGACATTAGATTAAGGTGTTTTATTGATATAGATTCACTATTGAAATTGATTTGTTTATTGATATGGATATTGATAAATTGATATATAAATGAAAGTTTAATTTAAATATAAATGGTAATTTTCATAATTAACCATTGAGTCATATGATGTGATATTATTACATCATTTTTGCTCTGACATGTGTTGTGATTCATGCTAAAATGCTTATATTGAGTGGTATTTTCCAAGTCTCATCCTGTAATACTTATATTGAGTGGGATTTTCTAAGTCCCATGCTGTAATGCTTATATTGGGAAGGCTCTACCTAGTCCCATGCTGTAATGCTAATATTGAATGGGGTATGCCCATTCCCATGTTGTGATGCTTATATTGAGTGGGATCTGCCTAGTCCCATGCAGTAATCCTTATATTGAGTGGGATATGCATAGGACCATTATTTAATTCTTATATTGAGCAATCTCTTCCCAATTCCATGTTGAAATTATTATAAAGAAATATTTGGCCAGATTTTTTTGATTTTTCCATGGATATATGGTTTTTTGTTAGCATGGTTGTGCTACATGTTAAGAGGTATTTAAACATGGTGTCGAAGCAGGTTGATTTTTATATTGTATTAATTGATTAATTAATACACTTGTTTATCAATTATTTCATACACTTATTATCAAGATAGTTACGTTTAGACACAGTGATATCTATTTATTGAGTTTTACTTGCACCCTATTTGGGCCACAGTTTGGTACTTGAGAATATTTCATTGATGAAGGTTTGGAAAAGGGAAAGGGATCTTTTTTCTGATTATTGCTTACTAGTTGGGGCGAGAGTTTGAAGATGAGATCGACATGGGGTTCGAGACCAAGGTATTTTGAGATTAGAAATATGTCTTCTAATTATTTTATTTTTATTGTTTTAATTTTGACATTTATATACATATCATCATTTCATTACATGATTCATTATTACTTGGTTTATAGTTTCCTCCTTTTTACATCCCAGTTGTATAATATACTTTTTCTACTAGTTCTATTACTTTGATTCTTATTTATTATGGGTTATTCCTACTGTATGGTACTCTATACCAGGGGGTATAGTCTCCCTACTATATTCATCACTACTTATACTATTCAGCATCCTCTAGTGTATGGGGATGTGTTCTTGAGGTCTTATAACCAACCTATTTTTCCCACACGAGAGAGTGACAGATCGGGGGGGGGGGGGTGTTACGAAGTGGAATTATCTGGAAGAGTAGTCAGGGAAGTGAGAAACCATATCATGACCCACAACTAGAAAAACATCATATTACAATGCATCTATTTCCATGGTATATCGAAACCATAGCCTATACATCTGATGATCTTCCTCCTTTGATGCATCTAACCCACCTATTTTCTCCGATAATCTTCCTTCTTCGACATAGCTAACCCACCACCTACCCCCAGTAATTGATACAACAAGCCCACCTCCTGCACCCAACAATCTTCCTCTTTCGACATGAATCTGATGCAACTAACACACCTCCCTACTCACACAGCCTTCCCACCTCCCTCCATATAGAGAAATTGTATTGAAATACATGGATATTTAATCATTTTAGATGAATATTCATTATATTACAAAATACAAGCCCAAGGAACATAATAGTTTAGTGTATTTGGAAATATGGAAACAAAATATTATATACTGGTGAATGATATTCAACATCTCTCATACAGATCTCCATCTTTTATACTTCTAACTAAAACCTTTCTTCATAACATGGGGAAAAGAAACATAAGAAATGGGTGAGCTAAAATACTCATTAAGGGTAAATAAGGGAGATATATAAGCATAATTATGAGCATAGGTTCATGAGAACATGAAAATCAAAATAGAATATCATACCCTGTATATCAAAGATCATATACATGAATCATAGTGTAAATCATGAAAGATCATAAGAAATAAATCATAAGAAAATAAATAACATAAGCTGTGTAAGCATAACATAGGAGTAAAACATGGAATTATGGTAGACAGATAATCATATATAATAATTTCCATAGTAGTCAAGGAATTTTTTCTGAGAACATCTTGGTGGAAAAATTACTTTACTAAACTGGTTTCACACCCCGTTCTAGTCCTATATTACTGAACTATGTTCACCCCTCCTTCCAGACCTATATCACTGAACTGAGTTCACCCCTCATTCTAGCCTTGTAATACAGAACCAAGTTCATTTCCTGTTCCATTCCTATAATACTAAACCAGGTCAATTTCTCATTCCATCCATGTCTATCTCATGAGATATAAATATTTATCCAATGCATTGGAGGGGGATATAGGTCCCACCCATCACATAATGAAATCATACGTATATGTGACACAAAATCATAAACATTCATATCATAACCCATGTAGTGAAATGGGTATCATAAGCATATAAACATATCCTATCCTATGAAAAAATATACAGGTTTCATAACCATTTCATCTAATGCATAACACGTGAAAGAGAAATGGATTTCATAAACATATAACCCATTAAAGATAATCAAGTTTGATAAAGACCATGAAATTAAACATAACAAATTAATATAACTAATATGAATAGACCCTTTAGATCATTTCCTAGAAGCAAATGAGTAACATCAAAGGATGTCATCTTAGAAGGATAATAATTTTTAAATATGTTTCAAAACATTTTCATAAGGAAAACATACTTTCTTCTTTGAAAGAGGATTTTTAACGCATAAAACCATTTGACAATTATTTTTTTAGCAAAAAACATGAAAAATTATAAATAAGACATAATTTTTTTTGAAAACCATTTTCTTGAAAACATATAAAATAAGCTTCAAAACATTTTAAAAATTTTTTTCTTTAAAAACACTTTGAAAACTTATAAAGAAAGATTAAATATGGTTTGAAAACCATTTCTTGGAAAATACATTGAAAAATTATAAGTGAGGCGTGAAAAAAAATTAAAAACCTTTTTCCTTGAAAACTTAAAAAATAAACTTCTAAAACTTTTAAAAACCTTTTTCTTTGAAAACACTTTGAAAAATTATAAAAGTTTCTTGAAAAAAATTTGAAAAAAAAATCTCCATGAAAACATATAAAAGAATTGTGATTTTTTTTAAAAATATTTCTTTTAAAATATATTTTAAAATAATTTTCTTAAAAATTAACCTTTAAACATGAAAATAAAGCTTAAAAGGACTGACAAGGGATAAATCTATACATGTCGTTTGAGGTAAAAAAACATTCCTTTTACACAATAAAAAGGTAAGAAAAATGTATCATTCAAAAAGTGACAAGAATAATCCTTTGAAAACATTAGAAAAATAAAAAAGGGTAAAAATTTATTTTAATGATCATATGAGATTAAAATAATTTTCTTGGAAACCATTTTTGGAAAACATGATTTTAAAGGAACACATATTTTTGACCAAAGATTAGGTAAAGTCGAGCTTTCTTAAAAACACTTTTTTAACTATATTGTGTAACAAAAAGTGAAATAAATGGTACCGATATATTAATAAATCATTAATAACCATATAAGAATAAAATTCATACATTTTATTGAGAGACTGATAATAATATTTAATCGAAGGAATCATAAACATAAACAATCTTGAAAAGAAATAAGATTGTCTCAATAAACTCTTATAACATGGTAACTTTGGATCACACTATCCATGTAAGAAAAAGAAATTTCATGAAGATTAAAATATCATTAAAATAATTAAATTCATTATATAACATTTAAAAGGGAAGTGTATACACCTTGAAGATAATTTAGGTTCATAACAAATCATTGGTCTCAAAGAAGGAAAATTGAGACAAAACCATTTCACCGATTTGATAACTTTTTTATACTTATACCATATGAAAGAAAAATCATAAAATTTATATTTGAGCACCCATAAATTTATTTATAAAATACATGGAATATTATCATGGTAAATACCTACACCACACAAAAGGAAAGAGTGGCGAACATAGCATATACCACACAAATATAAAAAGTGAGATAAAATACCATTACTTTATGTCTTGACTATATTCTTACTCATTCAAACAACCTATATAATAAATATAAATTTATTATAAATATTTTAAAGAACCATATTCTTATACATAATACCATATATGGTTTTATTACAACCTTATATTACCCACTTGTTAACTGTCCTATGTTAAGGTTTTACTTTGGGTAATATTCAATTTGTTTTTTGTATGTGTCTTAATTTATTATATTATTGGTCCTTATACTTATATCATTATTATAGAATGTAAAAATGATATAAATATCATTTATATACATTCTAGGTTTATTAGTATAATCTATAGAATATATAAGTATGAAACAAAATACACCATTCATGGAGATGATAGGTCGTACGTACGCATGAACGCTATTTCTGTTTAATTATCGTGTTGAGAGAAAGAATGTAAAAGACATATATGTATATATATCATTATTGAAGTAGATTAATTATATCATATATATTATATATATTCATTAAATCCATCCTTAATACATTCCATGTAGTGTGTGAATGAATCACATCACTTTGAGGGGGCGACAATCCACACTTCCTAAAACGAAATTATTGCATTAATACAAAATGGAAAGTAAAAATATATTTGTTTTATAAAGAATACCGAATCTTTTTCACGAGCTAAGATGGGTCTCCATATGACCGGATGTCTGACTCAGTCCACGACATGACCCGAAGGGTGTTTCGGATCCCCACGATCTGGAAACTAGTGTCCGAGTATCAATATTATAACATAGTAATGATTTACCCAATGCCATAATAATAAAAATCCAATAGAATAAAAGAAAAAGAAACTGAAGGACACAACTAAAAAATCCTTCAAAAAATTTTATATTTTAATGTTTATAACTCTAACCAAAACCCCCCAAAAGGACGACAATAAGATAACTAAAAAATCTAACCCAAACCTTCATGCCACATGAGGAACCACATACTCAAGACATCACAACCAAATCCAAAAAACATGACCACTAAATACCCACACCATGATCACCGAACCTCTTGGATTTACCTGGAATACACAAGGAATAAGGTCTACACACACCCAATGGATTATGTAGGGTGTGATCCAAAGACTAATATAATGACACCCAATAAAAAGATTCCATGATATATCTTCAAAAATATAATCTAACATGCTTAATCAAACTCATGAATTTAAAACAATTTTAAGGAACACATTTATTAAGAAAAAAGTTAAAAAGGTAAACTTTGAAAGAAAACCATTTCACAAACACTGAGTTAAATGAAAAAGAAAATTTATTAATAGCGCACACACACTCAAGTTGTCCTCTGTATACTGAGAGACAACACCACGTCACAAGTGGAAGATCACCATGGGTAAATCCCCTAAGGTTTATTTAGATCGACTGGGACCCTAGAACCTCATACCTCAATGAAAGTTGGTATAGTAACCATAAAAGTCAGTATCCTTGTGCATCAGCCACTATAGGGGAGAAGAATCCAAAATTCTAGTGGTGATAAATCATCACAATAGTTTAGTTAGTGTTGTAAGCGTCAACCCAACTAAGTGAAACCGGGACAAGCCACTTTTGAATCACTAGAGATCTAGTTATAGTCCACCCAACTTGATACTAATGATTTAACTTGTTATCAAGTTAAAATTTACATTCCACACATACAATTTATTTCACAATAAAAGCCAAACATTTCAAAGAAATCACCCTTCTTTACAAAACAACCCATTTTTCATTTTACACACACCATGGAAAATACACTTCCAAATACCTTTTCCATCAGTTAAAAAACACCAAAATTTTCTCTTTATAACATAATAAAAACATCCATTAAAGAAAAACCAAAAAAATGGGCCAATCCCCTTCATAAAATCACTCATACTTTAAAACCATTTTTAAAACAAGATTTTCACCTTTAAAATATTCAATAATTTATACCCAAAATGCATAACAAGTCTAACATAATTAAAATGATCCATTCCCCCTTGAAAGTAACATTTAAATATTCACACATCTCAAGTGATATTGTAAATACATTTATCTCATTCCAAACAACCCATAAATCCCTTTTTAGAAACATTACATCAAAGCACACACAAAAACATGGCATGTTCTTTATTTAAAAATTCATTTGTAGGATATAAGTACACCAAAAACTTGAAAAACACAATTAAAACCACATAATAAAACCAAATAACACATTAATAAACTCAAAAAACACATTAAATCAATCTCAAGATGTTAAGTCATGAAACCACCTACCTCATATGAAGAAATTTCGGGAAAATGGTGCAAAATTACACCTAAACCTCATTCGCACCATGAAAAAGAAAGAAGAAAACTTAATCAAGAATATAAAACCCAAAGGCCCAAGATTAAAACCCTAAAATCAGACCCCATACCTACGAAAGAACCAAAACCCACTGAGGGAAGATAATAACCCATAACCAGATAAGAAAATAAGGTAGAAGAGGACTTACGTGAGAGATCTTGAAGAATATGAATAAAATCTACCCAAAAATTGAATCCCAAGGGAGGGAGGAGATAAAGGGAGGCGTGAATAGGGATGGAAAGTCTATGGGGGTCGAGCAAGGGAGCCAAAGGGGTTGGAATCATGGAGAGAGAAATGAAAACCCCAATTTTTAATGTTTTGGTAGATCTATATAGCTAGTGCTCAAATTTTTCCAGACCGTGCGGTAACCATGAAAACCATTCTATCTAAAGGGTAAAACTAGAATAATTACCTAGGAATTAGCACACAACTATTTAGATGATTTGTGGTAGGATTTTTTTGAACCCAACCTATCGCACACTGGCTATACGGTTACTACTAACCGTGTGCCAACCGTGCATAAGGTCATTTTCACCAAAAAATCACTATTTTTTTCCAAAAACTAAAGAGAAAATCAAAGGGGAAAAGTTAGGCCAAGGATTAAAGGAAATAATACTCCTAAAAACTCAAACCCTTCACACCCTTTTCTCAAGAGAAATGGATGAGAACCTGACCTAAACCAGAATAAAGGAAAACCTAAAAACCCGACACTAATGGAAAAATTACCTATACCAATGGTTTTGGAAGCCGTTGGGTGAGTTGGTGTTGGGATAGGTCTTTCCCAAAGATTTGGGGAAACCATTGGAATAGGTATATATATATATAAAAGTTCCAATGGAGGTTTGAACCCACAACCTCCACATTATATATAAATTAATTTACCACTATCCTAGAGTTGCCTTTGTGAATATACTTGGATATATATATATATATAATTTATATAATGATATTCGATAAATGTACTCATAAAAATAAGGGTACCTATCCCAACAGTTCTCAAAACTGTTGGGATAGGCCTTTCCCAATAGTTTTGAGAACCATTGGGATAGGTACCGAGTCTTTCCCAATGGTTTGGCCAAACCGTTGAGAAAAGTGGCCTCAAAGTGGGATTTTCCCAATGGTTTGGCCAAAACATTGGAAAAATTGTCCTAAAAGTGGGGAAACCATTGGGAAATACATACCCTTTCCCATCAGTTTGTCCAAACTATTGGGAAAAGTGGCCTCAAAGTGGGATTTTCCCAACGGTTTTGGAAACATATTGGGAAAAGTGGCCTCAAAGTGGGATTTTCCCTGTGGTTTGGCCAAAATTTTGGGGAATACATACTATTTACCAACGGTTTTTGAAAACTATTGGGAAAAATAGACTCAAAGTGGGATTTTATTAATGGTTTGGCCAAACCGTTGGGAAAGGGGACCTATACCAACGTTTTTTACAAACCATTGGTGTAGATGCATTGGTATAGGTCAAATTTCCAGTAGTGCGGGGTGTGATAATTCTTCCCACCATAACGCTTTGTTTCTGAAAAAATCCACAATGAGACTTATATAAAAAAAAATGGTATACCTTCAAAGATAAAGGAGTATCCCAATAAAATACAAGAAGGAAGAGGTCAAAACACCGCACTCAGAGAAAAAGACTTGCAATAGAAACTCTCGAGACCCCAAGATAGCCTCCCTGCTAAGTGTCACCCACCTCTAAGAGCTAAAAACCCTCCCGTTGATTATTTAAGTATAGTAACTTTCACACCTATGTAATCCAACCTCTCAGACCAAAACAACCCAAGCCCTTTAAAAAGAATCCATGCCCAATGAATATTTCCATAACCTATCACTAAGCCATTATTAGGAACATAAGTAAATGACCAACATGGGGAGGCCCAAATGGACTCCCCACCATAAGAGATGGGATAAATTTGACTTGTTCTAGGGTAATTTCAATGAGAACCACAGTGGGTATCCCCAACATTAGAACCAACAGAAACACATGAACTTGGAAAATTCATTACACTGACCAAACACCACCACCCCAATGGGTGGGGAGGTATGGACCCAACTATTGGGGCGTCAAAAACACCGTGGAAGAAATTCCGAAAAGTTAACATCCCCAAATGACCACTATTCAATATTGAGACTGATTTACCCAAATTGACCCAATAAGGGCCATCAAATAGAGGCATGCACCTAGTGAGACACAAGCACATGGGTTTTAGAAAGCAGGATGACTAAGCCTCTATATAACCAATTGATTACCATTACACTTAAATAGGCCATAATGTGGAAATGAGGTCCTCCCACAAATTTACACTGAATGGGAACAACTTAAATAGGATAATTATTCCATAGATTTAAACTATTCCCATATTCTATACTAAGGATAATAATTAGACCAAACCCTTCAAAACCCTGGGTTTCCCTGGACTATGCGCCAACTTCACTCCAATTACTATGATTCGAGCTTACATGATTCAAGAATCTCATGCCTCACAGTAAGGATTTAGAAATCCCCAAATGGAACTTATTTTTCTAATTCCACAAGAAATAATTTCACAACCGAGACAACACCATTAAACAAAACACACTCTCTACATCAACTTACTCCCACATAGCACATCCACTAAAACAAGGGTTTAGAGGGTGCACACACATAAGATCTTTCCCTTAAAAAATAAACATTGTAAGGAAAAAAGTATGATAAACAATCCTATCTAGATAGATAAATTTAGAATTCCCCAAGAGGAAGACACACTCCTATAAAAATAAGGACTCCCAGAAGATTCAACGAAATCCACCCGTTCATTTCAAAGAGAATCCACACTAAAAGATGTCACTGAAGAAGATAATTTCTAATTAAAGAATCATTACATGGGAAGGGACTTTAAAGAAAGTTTTAAATGACACACAATTCTTGTGAATAGCCGTAATAGACTCTTATGACAGGGTCTGCCTCACTGGTGGCCCGCCACGAACCCTCGATTGAACAAGATTGATGAAAGGTCCAAAAATAATTTTTAAAATAGTGGCCAATAACAATAATTTAGACCACTTTATTCTTTCTCTACTGGATATCCCTTCATCTCTTCATAGAGAAACCTTTAGACTTAACGAGGTCAAACTTCAACCTCGACTATCAAAAGACTCAAGAAAACCAATATTTCATTCAACCCTCTCGCATCTACCCACCTATCATGAGAGGATCCATGGATGAAGAGTATAGGTGGATTCAATTATATAATTCCAGAAGAGAGTCCTTAATTTGATCAATTAGAGGGTTATCCAACAATGAACTATCTATGGCTGTATGCTAATTACACATTAACCCTTTACAGGGGAAAATACTAACTAGGAAGAAAAAATATAAAATTGAAAAAATTGGTCCAATGTTCAAAAATAATATGAGAAAAAGCCTGATGCATGATAAAAAAATCAACTGTAAAGTCTTTTTGAAACATCTCTCAGAAGAAACCACTAACCAACACTTCAGTCCAACTTACTGACGGAACACAAAACCAAAACTCCATTAAAAAAAATAGGTTTTAAAAATTAAAAAACACCCCACTAAATGATTAACAAAAAATATAAAGATATAAAAAACAAATATATATCTTCAAACACTCCCATCCTTTCATTATAAACACTTCTGAAAGTATAAAAAAATACACTATTCATGGAGATGGTAAACCATACGTATGAATGAACATTGTTTCCATTTAATTGTCACGTCGAATGAAAGAAAGTAAAAGGAATATATGTATATATATATATATAATTATTATAGAATATTTATTATATCATATATATCATATAATTTCACTAAACTCATCCTTAATACATTCCATGTAATGTGTGGATGAATCAAATCGTTTGAGGGGGTGGTTGTCCACACTTCCTCAAACGAAATTATCCTATTTACACCAAATGGAAAGTAAAAAATAAATTTTTTGTAAAAGGAATACAAAAAATTAATGATATAATAAATATAATATATAATATATAAAAATATAGTGTCCATCATAATTTACATCATGAGACGTAGTAAAGGAAAAATTAACAATCATCGTTTCGTGTGGTGGTAGTTTGCCGAACACATAAATAGTTTTTTCATTACCCATTAGATGGAGGTGTTTTTAAGTATAGGTATAAAAATTATCATAACAAAATACTACTATATTTAGGATACTAATGTTTTTATACAATCATTGAATAATGAGAGTGGAGGGGGAGGATAAAAAAAAATTAAATAATGGTGCTTGGGAGAATACATTACCTCTTAATCGGGTAACTCCTTTTGGTTTGTTCCAAAAAGATTACTTGGGTGGATTTACACCAAAAGGTAGACTTAAATGAGAAAGTGATGGATGTTAAGAATTTTATTGGGAATACATTTTCCTTTCCTAAGTAATTTTATAGGTGTGAAAAAGAGGGAGAGGTGGTGACATTTTATTGGGATGGGAAAGGCTCACTTGGTATTTTTTAAAACAAGTTAGGTGTACCCACGTTATTACCTAAAAAAATTCATAAAAAAACAAAAAAAACTAAATAATTTAAGGTTAATTTTAAAATAATGGATATACCATGGGTTTTGTACAAGTTTCTATGTCATTTTGGGTCTTAAATTTGAAGTTCAGTCCTCAGTAAAGCTTCATTTTACCTTAAACAATGTAATTAATTTTAATTACTTTCACTAATATTTTTGGTAAAAAACTAAGTTGAACTTATTTTAAATTAAAAATTATACAGATTTAAAATATCTAATATATTCTTACAAATTATAATCACATAAGTACATAAATTAATTTAAAATTAATCCACCAGTTGAGTCGACAATGCATGTTTTTAATGTAAAAAATGTCAAAAGTTTGCTAAGTTTTTATATCCAATATAAATGTTAAATTGATCTTAATGAACTACATTGTATTAATTGATAAAAATATTATCTTATTAAACTTTTAAACTAATTTAAAATATAATTTATCATTATAAATAATTTAGATGAAAAAGTTGTTTTGAGTTAGAATTCAGCATATTTAATTATTCATTAAAAAACTAAAACCGTATAGAATAATAAAAATAAATAATGATAACATAATTTTTATGTTTATATTTAAAATATGAAGTTTTTTTTGAAAAATTAAATCAATAAAGGTTCCAATTTTTTTTATTTAAAACGGGATTTCCATTAAAAAGCGTTAAAAGTACATTTATAAAAATATAGGTTTTAAGTGTAAAATTGGGTTTGTTCTTATCTTATATCTATAAAATCTTTTTTATGATTATAAAAAATATATATTTTCAATATATAAAAAATATATTTATAGAATTTCATTAACTATTAGTAATAAATTTAACTTATTAATATAAATTGTCTTTTTTCACAAAGAAATAGACTTTTATAAAATCAACCCCTTTATATTCATTTGGATTCTATATTATTTTATAATTATTAGGTAACCAATTAATTAAACTATATTTATTCATAAGTAATTTAATCATATAATAATCAATTTAATTTCCATGTTATATCCTATTAGATAATATTATTTTAATAATGAATTATTGTTTGGTAATACTCGACCTTTCATTTTATGCAAGCCATCAAGGAACGACAGTCTTGTGTGTAACGTAAGCTGACATCGATGTTAAATGTAGATAAATATAGAATTTATGTTGCACGTATTAAATGATTAACTTGATGTTTCGTATAATTCAAGCCATACAAAGTGATTTAATATAAAATAAAATATTTTCACTATTGAGTGAAATGAAAATATCAAAATGAATAAATTAATTTGGAAAAAAATAATTCACAAAATCGCAAGGTGTTACAATGCATATACCATGAAGGGTTATATATATATAAAAATGTGTTGCCAACATGTAATTATTATTTATAGAATATTTTATTTTAAATTTATTTTATCGTGGGTATTATTATAAATATAATATATAAAATTATTATTTGAATAATACATATGAGTGTTTCATAATTCATGTAATTGTTTATATATATTAATATGGAGTATATAACATAATCTAAAAATAGTATTTTAACGATAAAAATATTTTATGATAAAGTTGTAAGAATGAGTAATTATAATAGAGGTTTAATTCCTTTACATAATGAAATAAAAACTATTAGACATGAAATATTGGTACGTATATGTTCCATAGGATTGTTGTATTTTTGGTTATATTGGAACATGACGGTATAAGGATTATATGAAAATTAAATTTTTTAGGAATATATATATATATATATATATTGAATGTTTATTAATATAATTTTTTTTTGAGTTTTTTTATTGATGTAATCATCAAGGGTGACTATCATAATATTATTATTTTAAAAAAGTCAGGCATAACCTAAATATTTATAAGTTATAAAAATATATAAATTTAAATATATATTATATATTTTATGTAATATTTTAATTGAAATATATAATTAATTTTCATTCATGAAATATTTGATTAATGATAAAAAAATATATAATCACTTATGGAAAAAATATATTTTTTATTCTCAATAAATTATTTTCCCATGTCTCTTATGTTATCCTTCCAAATTTTATTTTTATTCATATTCATAAAAACATATTTAAGTTTTGGGTGGGAACCCTAACATATCTAAAAAAAATAAAACATTTATTCTTAAATAAAAAGTGTGGAACCATCCTAAATAATGTAAAAATTATTACACCTATATACCTTAAATGTTTTATATGTATTTATTTTTAATTTAACTACATAATGTATATATTTTTTAATTTTTTTTTAAAAAGCTTAAATTATTGGAAAAATATAGATTTTATATTTTATTATATGTAATTATATAAAAAATAATGAAATAAAATAATATAAGTTATAACATGCTAAATATGACATTCTATGAATTTTGAAAAATTAAAATTATATTTATGAATTCTATAAGACATTTTTATGTATTAAATTCAATTGTAATATTTCAACTAATATTTCTTTATCTAACTCTAATTGACTTAAGTTACGTAACAATCATTTGATTTAATGATAGTCCCCCATCAACCATGTGTTTTATAAGAGACATTCCTTGATTTTACCTATAAAAATACATCCTTCCAACCAAATATCCATAGTAAAATCCATAATTTTATTTTTTTACTACTTATGACCCCTATTAATGATTAAAACCTATAAATTTAAGAATTTTTTATGTAGTGACACATCCTTTTATAAATATTATTTAATTATTTATTAAATAAACATTTATTAATTACAACCCATAGATCGTGTAGCCTATTGTATTTGGAAGAATAGGTTTCTAATACATCAAAGTGAGACTAAAATAAATATTTTTATTTTATACTTCATAATGATCACATAATTACTTTTGATCTCCTTAAACTACTTGGGGTAACCTAGGGGATATATAGACAAACTTGGTAAGCTAAAAAATAACAGTAAGGGAATAAGAATAAAAAAGTAACATAATGTGTGACTCAAAGGTATAACATGATATCATAAAATAGAAGGATAATGAGTAATCGCATAAAAGAATAAAATAAAAAACATTATATTAAAATATTATGGTAACATATTAAATGTGGAATCAACACAAGAAATGATATAAACATGAGTCAAGGATAACTACCTAGACATTATCACATTGAATAAAAATTCCCATAATGGATTGGGTTTAGTCTCTAACCCCATACATGATGCCTCATGTGATTAAAGACCTACCAAACAAATTAGATCATTATCTATGTGAAACCATCATAAAATGTTCATGATTTATGTGTCGACATAAATGAAATCAATTATAAGGCATAAAATAAGAATTACCCATAGAAAGAAAATAGGTTTCATTATCTTGACTCATATCATAATCATTGAAAATTTTACAATGAAATAATTTAATAAATGAACAAATGGTATTTATTACCATGTAAAATTAAGGGATAATAAGATAATTCTATACATTAGATAAATATTTTTGTAATTTATAAAAAATCCATAACATCAAAGGTTGTTGACGTTAATGAAATTTCATTAAAAGGTTATATGGAATATTTATTGAGGAAAATACCCATTTCACTTTTAAACCACTTATTTAAAGTTATAAATTTTCTAAAATATTGTATAAAACATTTTATTTTAAAATAATAATAGAAAATTATAAAGTATTAATAAATTAAATGAGTGTTTATGTCTATGGGAAATTTTGTACATGTCATATACACTGAAAACACATTTCTTTGAAATTATTGTAAAAATGATAAAAATTACCCCATTCAGAAATCAATAATAAGATTCCTCTTGAAAATATTTATAAAAAGGTAAAATATAGGTAAAAAGTTATTTAATAAATTAATTTTTTAATCTTAAAAATATTCTAGAAATTATTTTAAAAAACACGTATATAGAAGAAAAATAAATTTTAATCAAAGATATAAATGAAGTCATATTTTTGTAAAAATATTCTCATTCATTATAAATAAAAAAGTGATGAAAATTGTACTAATAATTTAAAATTTAATTAATAACATTTATATAATAAAATGAAAGTATTTTATTAGAAAATTATCAAATAATTTTCAAAAACGTTAATACAAGCAAAAACAATCCTGATTAAAATAAGATTTAAACATAAATCCTTACTTATTTGGTGTATTTTGAATCATAAACTCCATGAGTGAAGTAAATGAATTGGAAAATAAAATATAATTAATAAAGAAGGATTAATGATATAATATATAAAGGGGTAGTATATAAAAAATTTAAAATAAATTAGATTCATAAAATAACATGCGTCTCAAAGAAGGAAGTCTACGACGAAGCTCATACATCGAGTCCAGAATGTGTCGTTTATGTATTTTATATCATGTATAATAAAAATATATCAATTATTTTTTATTTTATGAATAATTTTAAGTTTTAATTACTTATACCTAAACCAATTAATATATTTATTTAGTGACATATTTAATTACTTAATCTGTTATGTCCATGTCGGTTGTTTTGAGGATGCTCAATACATAATTTAAAACTGGCATCAGTGTGATGACGATGGTCAAAAGGGTAATTATTTGATTATTTAAAAAATATTAATAAATAAATATTTATTATGTTTATAAATAAATTATACTTCTGAAAATAACCATTTATTATGGTTCTAAAAATTAACAATGTCACAATCATCGAGATGGTAGGTCATACGTACACATGTGTAACATTTTAATTTTTCAATAATCATGATGGAAAGAAGGTAAGTTTTATTTATTATTTAATTTTTTTTAAAAAATATAATAAATATAATACTCTTTATTTAAATTCACTTATATATTCCATCCATGTGATTCTATAAAAAATGAGTTACGTCGGTTTACGAGGTGGTAGTCCGCAGTACACACAAACAAAGTTATCATTTTTGCATGGACAGTAAGGTAAGAAAGTATATGATATTTTAATTTAAATGAAAGATTAATATTCCATGAATAAAATATATAATAATTAAATCTATCATCATAATCATCCATGTTATGTAATTATGGAAAACGAATTACACGGGTCCATGAGGCGATAGACCACCATACACACGAATGATAGTTTTGTTTCCCATTTGATAGAATATGGGATATAGTTAAGTTATTACATTAATCAAATAAAATATTGTTATGTTCAATATACTAATGATATTATATAAATATTATTGAGTAATACCTAAAGTATTTGGAATAATAAATAAAATAGAGATGCACGTTTAAGAACGATACCTCTTCTCCAGACCACCTCTTTAGGATTATACCTAAAGCCTCCATAGACCACTTTATGATCCAAAAACATAGAATAATATGTGGTTATAGAAATAAAGAATGTATTTAGGTTGTTATAGGATGATATACATGTTTTTTTATGTATAAATAAGAGAGGATTGCGAGTCCTATTTTGTAAGGGGGAGAGGGCACACTTGTAATTTTGAAATGAAAAAGTTATACCTATGTATCAAACATTCTAAATGGATCAAAATTCAATTATTATTGAAACTTGGATGATATAAGGCTACAATATGGGCATAAAATTTAATTTTATGAGATTTTAGGTCATTTTAGTACCCATTATTTTAGTTTAACCACCCGATAAACCGTTTTTCCCTTAACCACGATAATTATTTATTACTATTTTTACTATTTATTATAACCAAACATTTGGTGGGACATATTATATAATATTAATTATTTATTATTTTATATATTAAATCCAATTTAACAAATAAAATCACACAATTTTATGAATTTAATTTAAAACTAAACAAGGAAACACGATGAAAAAGTGTTTTTCCAACGAAAATATTTTCATAAGTATAGATAGTTTTGTATAAAAATAGAATAAGAAATTGATTCAAATAGCCAAAATTAGATTAATTATAATTGAAATGAATCATTTTTACTGTAAAAAACATGGTAAAAAAACTAATTTTTTAAATACTTTAAATGAAAAGGATGTTTTTAATAAAAAGAAACATTTTTCATTATTCATCAAAAAATTAATCTTTTAATAAATTTTTTAAAAAATAAATATAATATAATTTTGTTATGATGATCTAAAAAATTATATTAATTTTATAGAAAAATATTCCTAAAATTTTCAAAAAATAATTATAATATAATTTAACAAAAAACCATAAGAATCATTTTTGAAGAAAACATATTTTTTAAGAATAAAAAAGTATTTCTTAAAAGATTGAGTTCTTATTTACTAAGAATTTATAAACACATTTATGTTTATTAGGATATATATATTTATATATATATATTTCATAATGAGTTTAAAATTATTACTACCCACCAATTTAACTTTTAGGTTCTAATGTTCATAAATAATCACATATTTTTTAGGCTTTGTGTTGCTTGTCACATACATTATCGAACATAGTTTTATTTTTTTTAAACATGAGGTGTTACATTATAACCCCTTAAATAAATTTTATCCTCAAAATTCAAAATTATCCTTAGTAATCAAGGGATTGATGTTCAAAAATTACTTTGTGGAAAAAACATATTTTAAAAATTGTTACTAAATCTTCCTTCGAATAAAGAGGGAAAGGGAAGTACAAAGGTCATATAAAATAAAATAAACATGGTTTTCACCTAAAGATAACATTGGTATGAAGTGAAAACATAAATTTTAAAAATAAGGCCAATTTTGGAGATAATGTTATACATTTTTTAAGAGATTAGACACCACTGATTTATTCAAAATTGTTCAAATTTTTATTTCATGTTCATTTTACTAAAGTTAAGGGATCCTTTTTCCATTTAGACTAAGAATTTAAGGGAGTATACTTACTTGAAAATTATAATTTCATTATTTTATATTTTTTCACTACACCATCATCTATTTATCCAAAATATAATTATTAAATATGAATTTTATATTCCTCAAACACTAAAAACAATTTCTAACAAATATCAAGAGTCTTTAAAAATAATTCAATTTATTAAACTTGACTTTATACATTTACTAAAACCATAAATAGTTAGAAAAATGTAATATAATTTTCCAAATAAACACAACTTAATATTAATATCTAAATATAAAGTAAAAATCAAATCATTGCATAAATTAATAACCATATATCCAAAATAACCTCAATATTTAAGTATTTAATTGTGTTCTTATAAAAAAATATTTCATGTTAAATCACTTGTTATACCTAAGGATTACATATACCACAATCAAATTTAATATTTTCCAAAATACCATTAATCACCTTAAAATAGTCTTTTTTTCAAAACATATTATCTCAAAAAATGTTTCCCAAAATCAAATTAATATTTAACTATTAAATTTCATAATTAAAAACAATGTGATAGTAGTAAGAACATCACATAGTCTAGTGGTAGGATCAGCTCACTTATTTCACTTTAGTTGAGGGTTCAATCCCCACAACCTTAGCAAATTCGATGGGTTTTCTCTTGACATGTTGGTTGCACTTTTTTTAAAATTATATTTATATAATTCCTAGAACATTCCCAAAAATATAATGAACATCCCCAAAAACATTAATCATCAAATCAGTTCATAAACACTACAATCTTCTAGACATTTTATTTTCCCCACAAAATAAAATAATCTTAATTGACTAATTATACAAAAACATCAAGTACAAATAAAATAATATCTTTTCTTCAATCATAAATCATAATATTATAATTAAACAACATTTCTAGTTTATTAGTTACATTAATCGTATTCTTGAAATTTTTTAAAAAATCCACTATAGAATAATCCATAAAAGTTTCATGATTCATTTAACCATCATAGTACAAATAAATCTATTTTAACAACAATATTTTAAAGTTCCAACATTTAAAAACATAAATAATTACACTTTAATTATTTTCATAGAATATTCCCCTAGGAATTAATTCTTGGATTAGAAAATTGACTCAGATAATGACCATGTTTCCTACATTGATGAAATTAAACTATTTATGGTACGTTAGATTGAACGTTATTTCAATGCATCTTATTAACCATAATTTTCATTTTCTCTAAAAATTAGTTACCTTGTTCCATCCTTTCACACAGATAAAGTGTCTTCTAGTTCCTCTAGGGAAAGTTCCATGGATAATATTCCATCATTTTTGACATTTAGGAAATTGATTATTATTCTATTTATTATCATTAACTCTTGAAAATTCATGAGACTCCATCCTTATATTCTTTGATGTGTTTTGATATTAAAAAATGTTCCAGTTATTAATTGTAATCTGATGTAGATCACTTGTAATGATCACAATATGTATAAATTCTATTCCAATTTGGTTAGGCATCTCACTAGGAAAATCATTACATTTCCCATCAAATTTATTATTGGCATTTTTTCTTATTTTTAATTATTAACTAAAAAAATAAATGAAACAAGATGATAATGCTTTAAAAAATAGAAGGGAAATTTATAAACAAAGTAGGAATAATTTATAAATAATAATTATATCATAACATATGATCTCTAGGTTTGAATTTAGGTTATCCATGATATCATTTCATATTAGGTTTTATAACCTAAAAATTTGTTCTAGTCCTTCACAATGGTTTTCCAATAGTGTGTGAGTTTCAAAAAATATCCCAAAGGAGTGTCAAACCAATTTTGAAGAAAGGATAGTTTTCGTGCGGTACATGGTGATCAAGTCCAGATTAAAGAACCATTTTCAAAGTTATTACCCCTAGGTATAACTATTTTAGAGAATAATCCACTTGTAAAATATAGACACAAATATAATCTTTTGAAACCCACTCACTCTATACTTTTCCAAAATTCTAGGATATTTTTATATATGTAGAATTATCCCTATAACTATCCCTAGGGTTATCAAAAATATTTTATCATCCTATTTTCCAATGGTTAACTAAACCTTTTCCCTAATACCAAATATTGTGACCCGTTCATTTTATTGATATTATGACTTAATTTTTATCATGAAAATCAATTAATTACTTCCCAGAGATCATGAGGCCTAGTGTCATTGGAATACTTGGGTCAAAATACATCAATATGAGACTAAAATAAAAAATATTCTTTTATTCTCCATAACGTGCTTCTAAATACTCTCAATTTTTTAAAACTACATGGGATAATATGAGGAACACATAGGTAAAGGGGGGACCTAACCCAGTAATGTAATATACATGAAAAGGAATCAAAATGTGTTAGTAAAATATATAACAAAATTTCAAAAAACTGAAGGCTCATGAGTGATCACATAAAATCATAACATAAGGAACATGGTATCATAATATCGTTTTAATAAGGTAAATGTGGTAGAAACACAAAACATGACATTAATATGATTTAAGGGTAACTAGCTAGATAATATCTCATTGCATAAAAATTCATATAACGGATTTTGATTACTCAATAATCCCATACATTATGCATCATGATACTAAATAATTACCTAATGCTTTATAGAACTATCTGGGAACACCCGTCATAATATGTTAAAAGTTAATGTGTTCTACATAATGGAAATAAATCTTAAGGAATAAAATTTCAATTACCCATGGAAAGAAAATGCAATGAATAATCTTACTCAAATCATAATAAATGGAAATTTCATAATGAATTCATTTGAGAAATGGTCATAAGGCATGTATTACCCTTTCAATGTAAGGGAGAAAAATATAGTTATATATTTGATATAAATATATACATAATTTATAAGCAATTCATAACATAAATGGTTGTTGTTATTGATGAAAATATATCAAAAAGATATATATAATATTTCATTATGAGAACACCATTTTCACATTGAAATCATGTATTCAAAGGGTGAAAATTTCAAAAATTATAGAAATCATTTTCTCTTTAAAAAACCATGGAATCTTATAAAGTAATTTTTTGTTGGAGTGAGTATCTCATGGGGGAGGGGGTGAATTGAGTACCCAATAAAAATTCTGTTAAATATTATTATTTTCAAATCCCCTAATAATTTTAAAATGTCCCATTTAATCAATACAACAGATCATTTTATGTTTTAATATTTTAAAAAGATTAATAATGATTAATCAGTTCATAGGAATGTAATATACAATATTACTTAGTCCTTTGAAATAAATTTAATTAATTAAAATATTCTAAAATCACTATTAATGACTAACTATCAAAGTAAAAAAATTAGTTTAAATAGATTCAATTTTAAAAGTGGATGTAAAGTAAATAAAAACACATAATGGAAAATTTGAAATAAGAGGTTCAGTCTCAAACTGAGACTTAGTCCTCTCCACTTGGAGATCACCCACATCCAATTAATTTATATAAATTAAAGAAGTTGATCTATAACTAGAATCTTGTTTTACAATAGTTTACAAACTTTCTAGGTCACACACAACCTCTTCTATAGTTATACATGGGAGTAAAAAATATAAAAGTCACACAAGGAACTATAATATTGTTTTCACTAGAAAAAAAGGAAACGAGTTTGAGAAGATATTGAGTACCATCTAGTTCAGCACGAGAGATAGTGTTCATGTGATAAATAAGATTATGTATATATGCTATTAAAAACATAAAAATTAATAAATATAATTGAGAAATCATAAATGTATAGAGATAGAAATTATCGGTATGTTATAGTGCATCTATAGAATCTTGAAAATTATTTTGAAATGTATCTTGAGTTGGGTTCGGTAGAAAAACATCAGTAGAACAGATTGCCATAAACTCTTATTCTTGACTGGAAGAAATCATCATATGATTTTGATTTTTTGGATTCCTGAATTGAGTGTTTCCAAGATTTAGCAGTTTAGTTTTTCGACTCTCTGTGTGTGTTCAGTAAGCATGAGTTATCATCTTTCTAACTATACTCTTTTAGTATCAACACATGAGGAAGTCTGATTCTTTTCTTAATAGCAACAACAATGAGAATACCCACATGCATGTTGATATTTTTTCCTCATAAAACACATTTTACATATTCATTAATTCATTCTATCTATTATTTAAGAGAAAATAATTGAAATAGAATTTTGAATTAAATTAATAAACTAGAAATTAGTAACAATTAAAATTAAGTATAAAGTAGGAAAATAGTGGTGGTGTCTTAGTCTTGAAGTGACTCGATCTAATAGTGTATTAGAGTGTGGAAGTGTCTCATTACAATGGTGGCACAAAACTAGAGGTTTATTGTACTTAGAAAAATTGTATGTCTGGTGGTAAGTCCTCTTGCGGTGAGTTATCTAACGATAGGTTAGTCTGGCATTCCTTCATGTTGGAGGTGTCTCAGACTTTTGAAAATTTACATTCTGGAAGCATGATATCCCAACGGATAGATATCCTACTGGTATCTCATAATTTATTGGATTTATAATCTAGTGGTGTTTCATCTAACAGTGTCTCATACTTAGCCAAATTTTCATGTTGATGGTGAGTCATGGACAACAATGTACCATAAATCCTCAATTTTAAAGTTCAATGGTACAATATCCTTATAACGAGTCCTTGTTATGGTGGTGAGTCTTCCATGGCGGTGTGATAGGATGATGGCGTCTTAACCTCAATGGCGACTCATCCTTAGTAGTGACTCTTAGTGAATCATATTTAATATGATTCATCACCTATATCAGATTATAAAATAATTACATAGAAAAATAAATGCATTAGTATCAAAATAATCATGATTTTTTATCATTAAAACAATCAGGTCAACAATCTCCTACTTTTCAATGACCATAAATCAAGGAATAAATGTTATCTAAAATATAAATCATGGAATAGCATTCACAGTATGTGAATATGATATCAAAGATAAATAATGAGAAAATAATGATAATTATCAAGTATCAAAGGGAAACATATTAAAAACAAAAATCTTCAAAAGAAACATCACTAAAATAAAAAGAATGAGATCAGAAATAAATTCCATTAATGTATTTTATATCCCTTTTGGGTTTATCTAAAAGGTAAAGAGAATCAATAGAAAACAATAAATGTAGCAAAAAAAACAGAGATAGAAACTTTCAGAGATAAATTTTATCAAAGTCAATGTAGAAAGTTTCAAACAAAATTTTATTACAAAAGAGGATTCCCATGAAAATAAAATGTTTAATCCAATACTATAAAGGTTGGGTAGAAGGATCTAGTGGTGATTTTCCATTTTATTTGGGTCTATCTGAATCTGAAACAGTAGGTTCTAAAGAAGCTAAAGGAGATGTACTTGGAACATTAGTTAGAAGTACAATGATAGATTAAGGAGGATGATATTCCACAATAATAAATGGACTGAGCTACCATATAGATTGCACAAGAGGCACTGGAAAAGGTTAGAACTTGTCTGGAAAAGGTGCATGAGTATCTTTGGTCACTCATGGTTTTAATGATAGACGATGAGTGATAATAATGGTTTCTTAAACAACTACTGTGCCATGCACATGAATAAATGGGTTTATTAGATTGATGAAATCCATAATAATTTTTCGACCTATTTCCATTTCACTAAATAACTCTACCTTTATTAATATAAAATAACTCAACATAAGAGTTATATACTTTAATTGTCTCACTTATTCCTTAAAATTATGAGTGATTGTGAGAATCCAGCTAAAAATTTGAAATTTTCATCCATATCATGTTTTTTGTATATCCTTCATAGATAATACTTGATGTATTTTGTGGTACTATCCATTTCATCTTTCATTTCATTGGAATAAAAGTTAATCAAATTAAGAACATGGTCATAATTTTATATTTTTCTACTCATGGTTTCTTTGGGTTGATCTGGAAGAATAATGAAAGAACTTACTGAGGAAGTTCTCATATCTTCTCTAAAAAAGACCAAATCACTTATGAATCAAACATTGGAGGAGGAAGAGGAATCGAGCTAGAAGACACTGTGGTAAGATTTTCAACCCTTTCAAGTAGAGCATCCAAACTAGCAATAAATATAGATTTAATTGCTTCTATAACAGCCCTTAAAGACTCAACTTCACCACTGATCCTCTTATTTTTAATCTCAAGCTCTTGAATGTGATGAATCATTTTGGGTTGAATGTGTTGGATCACCAACTCAAACAGGTATCTCACATCTTTCTAGAAAACATTGGTTAGTATATGAGCTTGATTATTCAAAACATTATCAAAATCTAGAAGTAGTGTTTTACCTAAATCTTCTAAATCACTCTTTGTGACTACATCAAAAGGTATAGTAGGAGGAGTTGGAGAAGCAGGTTCAGGTGGAGGTGCTCTAACTAAGGAATTTTTTTCTAAAAACCCATCAAAATCAACTTGATCTATCATATATCCCTTAGGATATCATTAATATCAAACCTTAGGTTCTCTATCCATTGGTGGAAACCTTACACCACTTGAGAATTTATTCAACTCCTCAAACATGTGATCAAACCATTGGTCTGAAACTTAAAAAAAATAGGCATAGTGGTAGGAGGTTACACAAAAACAACATGAGTCTCAAATAATTTTTTAGCATCTGATCTCTATGCAACTACACTAGAATTCTTGACTTCTAACTATTTACCAACAGGTGGTGAATTTAGAATCTAAACATTCTTTTTATGAAAAAACAATGGATTCACTTTATACATTCCTATCTATAGGAGGCTTATCAGTATCTATACCAACTAACTGTTAATTACCATATTCTTTCTCAATAAGATCCTTTTTCTCCTCTTTAGCTACAAGCAGTTCCATAGATACAATAACACTCATCTGATCAACCATATCATAATCACAAATCGTTCTTTCATAACCAACCAATCTCATTTTAGCTCCATCGATAGCCTTATACTTTTTATGTAGTTACAAAGACGTGGATTTATCCCCCTCAATAATATCTCCTTTGTCATTAATAAATGGGTCCATTTTTTCTGACAAATATCATTTCCCCATAGATTTACTAGGTGAATCAAGAATCTCTAGACGCATCTCTACATATCTCCTTCTAATTATTCTAGTTGATACATGAGGTTCAGATTTTTCATCATTATCATCATCACTTCCATTCCCATTTTTATCATCAGCACTTTAATTTCCACTCTCACGTTCATTATCACATCACCATTATCATCATCATCATCTTCAAGTGATTTGTAACTTTTGTACTGCTCTTTTATAAAGACATCTGTATCATCCTCATCACTTATCACAAGATTTTCTCTTTTTTAGGAGTCTCTAAGGTGGAATAAGAGGCCATATATAATCAGAGGAGACTTGGAAGACAAATTAGGACCACTCCCTTCAAAAAGTAGAGGGTTCCTCTTCTTCTTCTTTTGCAACAACCACTTATTCCAGATTTGAGTATTCTACAACATCATCAGGCTCTATACTAGGATAAACAAAATCCCTCGGTCTGGTAAGACGATCCACTAAGTTAAATTTTACATACATATTCTCATTGTATCTAACCCATTTTATTTTCTAGGGGTTCCAGCTAATTTTAATCTATAAAAGATAACTCTTTAAATAAAAAACCACCCTAGTATGTAATTATTTCTTCATTCACACCAACTAGACCCTATGACTTTAACAGTATAGAAATCATCTTTGGATAGATCAAAGATTTAGATATCGAAGTTAGACTTAGCATATTATACATATTAACTATGATATTCCTACACATATTAATCCTATAATCTCATTTCATAATAAAATTCCGAAACAAATCTTGGTATCTCAAGGTGGAAAATCACTTTTCTTGGGCATATAATGTGTTGTATGAACTTAAAAAACATCTTACACTCCCCATCCAATTAAGATCCAATAGATATTCGGGTTAATTAATTACCAATATGTTTTATAAGAGAATATTCATATATAAAGAAGTCACTATCCTCTAGAAGATATTATTGATAATCACCATAAATCCCTTCATGGGGTACACCAAGATACTTGGCCCAATGTTTTGAAGAAAAAAACATCTTTTTGTCCATCTATTATGGATTTTATCCTATAATATTTATTATTATTAAATTTAAACTCAACATAATGGTAGAAGAGATGATCCAACCTAGGATAGAAAGGCCTCTTATTTGAGGATAACCAATCTATCCATTCTTGGTTCTGTAGCAGTTTTAATACATGTGACTTACTTTAAAATATCAAATTTTCTTCCACTTCCCTTAAATCTACTACAAATTTGTTTACAAGATCTAGGTTAACTAGTTCCACTAGAGCAGGAAAACTTAGTTCAACTTTTCCCTTCATAGTTGATCATGAATCATCTGGAGAAGTATTTATAGGGTGGTTCATCCATGGTATTTAGATCAATTTAGTTTGATCAGTTGAAGGCTAAGATAAAATTTGCATGTTTGAAGGTTGAGAGAAGAGTGGTTTCTTAGGGCTCAAGAGTATCACGTTGGGCTCAAGGTGTATTGGAAAAGGCATAGATTCAGTTTTGTATTATTTGGGATTTATGTATATCAAAAAACAAAAAACAAAATAATACTAAAAAATAAAAATTAAATTTATTATCAGGAAAAAATATATATTTGGTCATTAAAATATCATAAACCAAAAAAATAGGGTATTTTAGAAATATTAGGAGAATATAAATTCAAAAAGGTATTAAAAACCAATGGTGTGTCACCCAATGATGTGTCAAGAAATGGTGTTTCACCCAATAGTGAGTCACCCAATGGTTTGTCACCCAACGGTGTATCACCCAATGGTGTTTGATGCAATGGTGTGTCAACAAAAAATTAAACATTAAACAAAATTAATCATTACTAAATCATGTTTGATATAGTTCATTATCTCAAAATTCAAAAGTATTTGTAAATATATCAGGTAACTGATGTTTTGTGCCAATAAACCCAAGCGTAATATCACCTTTTTGAAAACTATCTCTCAAAAGATGGATGTATTATATCAATGTACTTTTTCCTAGAATGTGAAACTGGATTCTTGGAAATTATAATATCACCTGTTTTATCATAGTTTATGGGGAAATGTCATAATTTATACTCATATTATAGTAAAGTGTGTTTTGTCCAAATTTATTTCACAATAACTGTTACCAGCTATGTATTCAGATTCAATAGTAGACAATGCAACAAAATATTGTTTCATACAACACCATGAAACTACTGGACTACCTAAGAAGTGACATGTTCCATAGGTTATTTTTCTATCTAACATTCATCCACAAAAATTAGAATATGAATAACTCACTAGATCAAATTCTTGTACTCTAGTGTAAAAAATACAAAATTGGTAGTATACATGAGGTAATTGAAAATTATTTTAATAATATTTAAGTGTGACTCTTTCAGTTTATTTTGAAACCAAGAACACATACACACACTAAAAATTATATCAGTTCATCTAGCATTAGGATACAAAAGACTTCCAATCATACCTCTGTATCTGGTTTGATAAATGAGATTCCTAGCTTTATCAAGATCCAATTTATAGGTGATATTCATAGGAGTATCCCTAGTATTAGTTCAATCCAAGTTAAATCATTTTAGAGGATTTTTTTATATTTACATTGATTCAAAATAATTCTTTATTTATTTTGAAAGATTTTAAATTCAAGAAAGAATTCTAGTTCACCCATTAAACATTTTTCAAATTAATTTTGCATCATTTTTGAAAAATTAGTACAAATATAATTTCATGAAGATAAAAAAATAATACCATTAACATATATTTTTACTACTAAAACATATTTTGAACTTCTTTTTATGAATATTTTAGGGTAAAAAATACCTTTTGAAAGTCCTTTTGAAGAAATAAAATTGGTGATCCTATCAGACCAAGCTCTAGGATTCTATTTTAAACCATATAATTCTTTAGTTAAATTAAAAACTTTATTTGTAAAATAGGGATTTTTAAAACTAGGGTGTTTTTATAAAAAAACATCCTCAACTATAAAACCATTCAGAAATTTAGTCTTTCCATCCATTTAATAATGATTGGAATGTAAATGTGCTACATAAGATATCAGGATTCTAATGTATTCTTGTATAGTTACATGTGAAAAGGATTCCTCATATTCTATCCATTTTTTACTATAACCTTGTGAAAAAAGTTTATCCTTATTTCTAAATATTGTGTCTAACTCATCAAACTTGTTTATAAACACCCATTTAGTGAAAATAGTCAAGGTGTTATTGGGTCTATCTATAAGTTATCACACTTTGTTTCTTTCAAATTGATTTAATTATTCTTGTATGGATATTACATAGAATTAATAATTAATGGATTCATTGATTTTTTGAGGTTAAGGTTGAGAAATGTATACTTGATGTTCAAAATAATTTCTAATAGAATCTCTAGTTTGTGTTCATCTATTTAGGTCTCTTACAACAACATCTAATATATGGTAATTAATGGTTATAATAATATGAGAAAAGGGTGGACTAGTCACTTCAGGTTCTCCAGATTCAGGTTTAGGATGTTCTAGATATTCTTCCAAATTGTATAATTTTTTTCATTATTTCACAGAATAATATATAGATTTTGAATTTATGTTCAGAGAAGACAAATAATCCTCATGTTTTTAAAGGGAGTTCTTAGTCTCATGTGGATTAGTTTCATAAAATTCTACATGAATTGATTCTTCCATAATATTGTTCTTATTACTAAAAACACTATTGGATTTTCTAGGGATTGAATAACCAAGAAAACATCCTTTATCACTTTTGGAGTCAATATTTTACAAATTATCCTTAGTTTTAAGAATAAATTATTTGCAACAAAAAACTCCAAAGTAATTAACCTTAGGTTTCCTATTGTTCTAAATTTCACAAGGTTTATTCTTAAGGATTTGTCTGAGAAAGAATATATTTATGATATAGTAGTATGTATTGATAGATTATGCCTAAAGTCAAACTGGTAGATTGGACTCATTCAACATTATATAAGAAATCTCTTATAATGTTCTATTTTCCTTCCCAAAAACTCTATTCAGCTAAGGGGTCCTAGGAGAAGATAATTTTTTAGTGTAGCCATTATGTGAGAAAAAATATTCGAAATATTGATCTTCAAACTCACAGCCATATTTAATTCTTAATGTCTTAATTCTATTTCAATTAATATTTTCTACAGACTTAACAAACTTGGTAAAGTATGATCAAGCTTCACTTTTTTGATCTAGAAAGTATACACAAGTATAACTAGGGAAATCATCTACAAGAACATAAACATAGTTCTTCCCATTCAAAATACGAAATCTTGATGGCCCAAATAAATCAATGTGAACCAACTTGAGAGGTTGAGAAGTTGTCACTTATTTTTTAATTTAAAATAAATGTTGTGTTGCTTCCCTTTTTTATAGGGGTTATAGACTTTATTAGTTGAGAACTCAAACATACGTAGATACCTAACAAGCCCTTTACTATTAATATTCCTAAGTGAGTGAATGATTTAATGGACTAATATTTTATGAAAAATCCAAGACTCTTTTTGAAAGGAAATTTAGAATGAATCATTTTGAGAAACTATTTAATTTAAATCAACTCCCTAAACATTATCATTTCTCAAAATAGTAAAAATTATGGAATTTTTAGAATAATAAACATTGCAAGAATCACAATCAAATTTAACACATAATACATCATCACATAACTATGAAACAATAAGTAGATTGTATTTCAAAACATAAACAAATAGAACTTTAGAAATTAAAACTAAATTATGGTTACATATCTCGCCTAGGACAATGATTTTTACCTTTTCATTGTCACCAAAGGTGACATTTACACCACAAACATTAAAAATTATCTTTAATCATGAATAATATTCTTTCATATGTCTTCAAAAATTTTTGTCCATGTACCATACACTACTAAATGATTATTTCAAAAACATTTCCTAAAAAACAAAATTTATGCAAGAAATGACTTTGGTACCCATATCTTTTTTGGGTCTAGAAATGTTAGTAATCAGAGTATTGGGAACCCACAATTTCTTGATGATTTTCCTATAAATAGATTGGAGAATTTTTAAAATAAAAACAATATTGGGTCCTTTATAAAAATAGTTTGTAGAAGAACTCTATCATCTAGATTATTAAAAGATTGCTATTTATTATTTTCCATTTTCTATGTTGATATCTAATTCTAGTGACATAATTTTGTGAAAAATGGTTACCTAAAATCTATGTAATATTTTCTATTAAATTTTTAAACTTTTATAGTTATTTTTTTAATTTCTTATTTGATATTTTATATTCAGTATTCTCTTTGAGAATTTTAGTGTTTTTCTCTTTTCAATAGATAGTTTAGATTTTACATTTACAGATAAAGTTTTTTTTATTTTTAAAACATTTTATATATCATTAATATAATTAATGGCATCTTCAACCATTGTAAAATATTCAAATATATCTTCCTAAGACATATCATCATCATTATTCTAATTTTCAGAAATTCCATCATCATGTATAGGTAGAATAATAGAAACTGTTGGTAGTCATTGAAAATTTTCATAATGAACATATTCTATTGATCTAAATTATCCTAACGTGTTGAATCTTAATCACTAGAGTTATCATATGAAGAAAATCATGTGGATTTCATAGCCTTTTTGTATCTTCTTTCCTTTCCATACTATTTGTTCTTGTATTTTAAATTTGGATAGTCTGATTTTTATGTCCTTTCCTCTTACACTCATAGAAGACAATATCTTTTGTATCATTAACTCTCTTCTAGTCTTTCATCCAAGTTCCTTGGAGTCATATTTTTCTTTGTTAGTATGGTTTTATGAAAACATATTTCTTCCTATAAAACTTCTTAAATTATACGGCTATATGATTCATCACCTCATCATTATCTATTAGAGATTCACTATCACATGAATTAGTAACTTGAATACTGTCCTTTTATTTCTATTTTCCCTTCTATTTATATGTAGTAGTCTTGAAGGCTACTAGTCTTCTTTTAGGATCTGTATATTATTTGCGGTTTACCTTTTTATATTCTTAATATATCATAAGCTTACTAATCTGCTCCTTGAATGAAATATTTCTAATATCACAAGACTCTCTAATAGAGATAAACTTGCCTATCCATCTTTCAGGAAGACATATCAGCAATCTCATAATATGATCATTTTCAGATACTAATTTTCCAAGTGAGCTCATGGTATTCAAAATTTCATTGAAGCTAAGGTACATGTTAGAAATAGTTTCATCAGTATTCATTTTAAAGTTATTATACCCAATAGTACATGTATTAATCCCCATCTACATAACATTATAATATCCCTCCTATGAGATAGAAAAAGTATTCCAAATCTCATAAAAAATTTTTCATGAAGAAATTATATTAAACTCTTCATCTCCTAGGGAATAATGAAGGGAATTAATAGATTTAGAATTATTATTGTAATAAAACTTTGTAGAATCATTCCAATATTTCCAAGAAGTATTAGGTATAACATATTCATCTTAAATTATAGACTAAATATCAAATCCCATTCTTTCTATATGCATTTTCATTTTAATTTTCCGTTGAGAATAATTGTTTCCACTAATGAAGGACTTCTATTTGTAGTAAAAACTTATCATCTATCATCCATTTAAATAATTAAATTTAAAATGAAAGAAATTTAATTTCTTTAAAGATTAAATAAAACAACAGTTAAAAAGAATAGGAAAACTTGAATACCAAAGAAAGAAATCTTCTTTTGATACCAAATACTGGTCAGAGTGAGTATCTAAAGAGGGGGAGTGAATTGAGTACCCAAAATTCTTTTTGTTAAAAAGGATTAATTTGAAATCCCTAATAAATTTAAAATAGACCAGTTAATCAATACAATATATCATTATAAGTTCTAATATTTTGAAAGGTTTCTTAAATATTGATTATCTCTTGGGTAGGTAATATGAAATATTAATTAGTCCTTTGAAATCAATTTACATAATTCAAATCATCTAAAAACACTATTGAAGACTAACTATAAATGTATTAGTTTTTATTTTCTTAAACTGGATTCAGTTTTAAATATAAGAACAATGTAAAATAAAACACATAGTGGAAATTTGAAATAATAGGTTCAGTCTCAATCTGAGACTTAGTCCTCTCCACTTAGTGACGACATGACACACAATGATTTATGTAAAACAAAAAAGTTGATCCACAACATGGATCTGGTTTAACAATAGTTTATAGACTATACAAGTGACACATGGCCTCTTTTATATTTATATATGGGAGTAGAAAATAAAAAAGTCAAAAAGGAACATCTTCCAAATCATTCAAGGGAAAAAAGGAAAATAATTTTATACAATTTTGAGTATCTTCTAATTCAGCACAGGAGACAGTTTGGGTGTGATAAAATAGAGTATGCACACACATTTCTCAAAATGTAAGAATTAGGAAATATTAATGTGAAATCTAAAATTTATAGAGACAGAAATAATCATTCTTTTATAGTGTTGCTCCTAAATCTTGAAAATTATTTGGAAATACAGATTGAGTTAGTTTCTCTTGAAAAAATTTAGTCGAACATAGATTCATAGACTCTTGTTATTGACTGGAGGAAAGAAACATAAGTGTTTGAAATCCAGCTTACTCAATCGAGTGTTTATATGATGTACCCGTTTAATTATTCATCTCTTTATGTGTGATCAATGTGAAAGAGTTCTCAACTTGATAACTATGTTATTTCAACATCAATTCATGAGGGAGTCTACTTCTATTCTTATCTGCATCAAAATGGATAATATCCCCATGCATCTGGAGATGTTTTTACCTCGTACAAAACATATGACATCCTATTAAATTCATTATTCTGATAATTTAAGAGGTAATCATTAAAATATAATTTTTCATTAAATTAAATAAACTATCCATTAGTAACAGTTCAAAATAATTTTAAATTATGAAAATAGAGGCAGTATATTATTCAAGTGGTGAATCTATCTAATGATGTATAAAATTTTGGAGGTGTCTCATTACAATGGTGACACAAAGATAGCATTGTCTTATAATTAACCAAATTTCATGTTTGGTGGTAACACCTCTAGAGGTGGTTCATCTGATGGCAGGTCAGTATGGTGGTAGGTTAAGTTGGTGGTGTCTCAAAATTTCTGAAATTTATGTTCTGGAAGCATGATATCCTACCGGTGAGATATCCTGGTGTCATCTCATACTTTATCTATTTTATAATCTAACAGTGTGGTGTATAATGATGTTTCAGACTTAGTGATATTTCTATGTTGCCGGTGAGTCATGGGCAACCATGACTCATATGTGACGTCATATCAGAATTTGTCCATTTTTCAGTTTAGTGGTATGATATCCTAATGGTGATTCCTTATTCAAGCAGTGAGTATTTCATGGAATTGTGATAGGTTGATGGTGTCTTAACATCAATGATGACTCATACATATTCAGTTTCATCAACTCTCTCAGATTATGAAATAATTATAGAGAACATGAAATTCATCAGTATCATTAGAATCATGATTTTTTTGGTCATTTAAATAAGGAGGTCAACATTAATCTTAAAATAATTGAGTGGTCATGATAGTGGGTAATTCAATATATATTTTATAAGTTTAAAAAACATTCGTTTCACACTATTTTAAAAAGGTTAAAATGTTCCTCACTTGGAACACAACAAGAAGGTTCCTTTCAAACCATTATATAAAAATGAATCCATTGGTAAAAATTTATTCAATAAATAATTTGGTTAATTGGAAAAATATTTTTGAATATATTTTTATAAAACATTTAATTGGAAGGAAATTTATTTTTTTCTAAAGTGAGAATTGAAGTCAAGTTCCCTTAAAATAATTTTCGAAATCATTTTAAGTAAAAAGGGGAGGAAAATTTTACTGTTACATTAAAATTTCATGAATAACCTAGTGAGTTGAAAATTAAATCATTATATGATACAATGATTAAATTATTTTATATAATGTGAATTAAAACATAAAAAATCCTAATAAAATAATATTGAAACATAAACACTTAAACCTTCAGTAAAATTTTAATCATAATTCACACAAATGAAGTAAATGAATTATAACTTAAAATATAATGATGTATAAAATATTCATTATATAATATGTAAAGGGGAAGTATATACACTATTTTTAATATAGTAGGTGCATGGAAGAGAATGTGTCTCAAAGAAAGAAGTCTTGAGATGAAACCCTTACCTTGAGTCCAAAATTTTCCTCATATTTATTTTATTTATTATATATTAAACATATGTAAATTATTTTTTTTCTTAATATAATTTTTAATGATTAATAACATTTATTTAGATAATTTAATTCATTTATATTATTTAATTTTTTAATTACATAATTAGTTACGTCCACATCGTGAGTTCAGAGGATGTTTAGTTCATAATTTAAAAAACAGCATCGATGTGTTCACTGTAGTCAAAGAGGTCATTTTAATATCATATAAAAAAGAATAATCATGATATAATTATAATTTTATTCATCAATTATACTTTTATAAATAACTATGGATTATGTTTATGAAAAATTAACTACATTAATACCATGGATATGGTAGGAAATATATATGCTTGTGTAACAATCTCATTTTTCAATGATCACTATAGAAAGAAGGTTTTTTATTTTATCATTACAGAATTATAATAATATAATAATTGTAATAAAATTTCTTTAAACACACTTTCATATACCTTCCATCTTATGATTTAATAAAAAATAAATCGCATCACCTTATGAGATGGTATTCTGTCGTATGCATGAACGATGATACCATTTTTCCATAGATGTCAAGGAAAGAAAGTATATAATAAATTAGTTTTATAGAATTATTAATATGTAATTAATATAAAATATAAATATTTAATCCATAATCATAATAATAATACATGAGTAGTGATGTTGGAAAATGAATTACATCGATTCGTGAGGTGGTAGTCTTCCTTAAAAATGAATGATGGTTTCATTTCCCATTTGATGAAAGAGGAGAAAAATTTAAATTGTTACACTAAAAGAATAACATATTGGTATATGTTATATACTAATTTTATTATATCATTAAGATTTATTAACATTTAAAGGAGGTGGAAGATGAAATTAAACAAATATTTTTGGTTAATAATGAGACATCTTCTTTAGTCCACTACTTTGTGATCATAACTAAAGCTATTATAGATTTTTTTCTGATAAAATAAAGGACTCCAGGATGTGGGAAGGAAAGTATTGAAGGTATTTATTAATTTATTCACCAATAAAAGATATTTAATATTAAATAAGATAGGATATGGGTTTCTATTTTTTAAGTCCGTGAGAGGACACACTTGGATTTTTTTAAAAGAAAAATTTATACTCATGTTTTTCACAATCCAAAAGGATCCTAAATGGATCATTATCCAAACTTAGATGATATATGGTAAAAATAATCATATAAAGGTAGAATTTGACATGTTTTAGTCCATTTATTACCATACTTTATTAATTTAACCGCTCGGTAAAACTATTTGAACCTTAACCGCGATAATTAATTTTTACTGTTATTACAATTAATTATAACAAAAAACAAAGATAAACTTATTATATAATATTAATTAAGGTAAAAAAAATCTGGAATCAATGTTATCAAATTAAAATCATAGTAGTGTAATAATTTAATTTAAAATTAATCCTAGAGATGCAACAAAAAACAGTTTTCCAAAGAAAAGGTTTTCATTAGAATAAAAGTTTTTAATATCAAAAGTCAATGTGAAAATGATTAAAATTTCCTAATTTTGATTTATTATAATATAATTGAACTGATTTTAATTTTAAAATAATATTAAAAATGTAACTTGTATATACTGTAATTGAATAGGGAGTTTTTAATAAAAATCAACATTTTATACTATTCATCCAAATATTAATATTTTCTATAAATTCTAAAAAACACACTATAAGATAATTTTGACTTGATTACTTCAAAAATTATGTTAATTTTATAAGATAACATACATAAAAACTCTATAATTTATTTATTATATTTTATCAACAAAAGTCAATAAAATTCATTTTTGATTAAAAAATATTTTTTGACAAATAAAATGTATTTATTAAAATATTGAGTCATTTTTTCTTAATAATTTAGCAATAAATTTATATTGATTAGGAATGTATATATATTTCATAAATTTTTTCATAATATTTTTACCTTCCAATTTAATGGCTATGTTATAATGGTCATAAATAATTGTGGTTCTTTTAAGCTCAATGTTGTGTATGAAATACACTATCAAGCATAGTATTATTTTTTAAAAACTAATAGATTTTAATTATTCCATAATTAAATATATTTAGTCTCATAATTTTAATTAATGATTTATAATCAATGGTTTGGAAATTAAAAAATATTTTCTGGAAAACCCACATCATAAAAAGGGTCAGTAATACTTCCTCCTAAAAAGAGGGAAAGTGAAGTATGAAGGTCATATATAATAACATAATACTAGGTTTACATATAAAGATAATTTTTGTTGAAATATAAGACATAAATTTGTAAATAATATACATTTATGAGTTAATGTTAAACATTTTTTAATAGGGAAGAGACCATCTATTTTTCAAATATAAATAACATTTTTATTTCATGATCCTTGTCTTATATTTGAGGGGTCCTTTTTTCATTCAAGAATATGAAAATAAGGAAATACACTTACTTGAAAAATATAATTTTATCCTCTAATAATTTTTCACCACACTCTCATCGGTTGATCTGAATAATGAGTATTAAAAATGATTTTTTATGCCTAAAAAACTATAAATAAATTATAACAAATTAAATGACTCCACAAAAATAAATAAAGTTATTACTATTTCCTTTAGACATTAATAAAAACAAAAAATGGTTATTATAAGGTAATATAATTCCCAAAATTAATACACATTCATTTTAATCTCCAATTACAAAGTTCAACTTAAATAATTCCATAATTGAATAACCATATATCTTAACTAAACTGAACATTGAAGGATTTAATCATGTTTCTCTAAAATATTCTATCATGTTTAACAATATATTAGGACTAAGGGTAATATATACCTAAATATAATGAAAAATTTCACAAAATTCCATTAATCACCTAATAATTATATTTTTTAAAAAATATTTGAGTTAATTTTTTCTAAAAAACAAAATAATACTTATCAATAAAATTTCTTAAGTAAACAAAATTTATACTAACAAGTACTTCACTTAGGCTAGTGGTTGGTGTTGCATCCTTACCACCCTTCAGTTATCAGTTCAAAACCTACAACCTTTCAAGAGGTGATGGGTTATCGCCCAACATGCAGATTTTGTTTTTTAAACCATATTAATATATTTCATATAATGATCCCTAAAATATGATAAACGCCCTCAAAATAACATTTATAATAAAATCAGTTCTTGACCATTAAAGACTTTTATAAATAAATTTTTTCCAAAGAAGTAAAATAACATCAATTTACTAAAAATACAACAACATAATGTATATATAAAATATTATCTTTTCTTGAATCATAAAATATAACCTTACCATTAAATAACATTTATAGTTTATTAGTGTTATACAGGATATTATTCCTCATCCTAAATAATATTATACAACAATCCTTATATGTTTCATTATTCTTACCACCATCATACCATTGATAAAAATACTTCAACAACATGATTCTTGAGTTCTAAAACTTGAACACTTCAATCATTCCACTTCAATGATTTTCATAACATAGGACATTAGGAATTAATATTTGGATTAGGTCATTTAATATAATAATGAACAAGTTCAACAAATCCTCAAAATTGAATTGTTATCGGTTCCTTAGGTTGAAAATTATTTTCTAATGACTTTTTAACTAAACTTGTCATTTTTCTTCGATAATCAACAATATTGTTCCCTAATTTTCTAAAAATAAATAATTAAATAGTTCTATTAATTCATAATACATGGTGCCTCTTCCAAATTTTTTTAAATTTATGAAATTTAATCTTCATTTATTTATGATCATTAATGCTTAAACTTCCATGATATGTCATATTTATATTATTTAATGTGTTGGATATTCACCTATGTTCCAATTGTTTTTTTATAATTTGAGATAGCTCATTTTTCATGATCAAAACAGGTTAAAAAACCATTATAATTATGTTAGTTATCTCATTAGGGAAATCATTAAATTTTCCATCACATTGTTTTTTGGCATTCTTTCAACTATTTTACATCATTAACTAAAATTAATAAAATAAAAAATATTGGAATGAATTAAAAAATAGAAGGGAAACTATTAAAACATGAAGGAATTTCATATAAATGAAATATATACTAGGAACTATGAGTTTCTAGTTTACAATCTAGGTTTTACATAGAAACATTTCCTATTAGGTTTTCTAACCTAACAATTTTTTGAAGTCCTTAATAATTATTCATAAAGAGTTTTAGATTTTCCAAAACATATCCCTCAGGAATATCAAACCATATTGGAAGGAAGGCCCCTTGTTTTATAAAGAGTGATGATCGAGTCATTTACAATGAAACATTTTTGTAGTTATTACCCCTATGTAAAACTGTTCCAAATCCACATCCACTTATAGTATCTTGATAAGGATTCAATTTCTTGGAACCCACCCACTCTATATTTTACCAGAACTCGATGATAATTTTATATACATTGAATTATCTTTACACTTATATCCAGGGTTTTCAAAAAGGTTTTCTAAACCTAGATTCCAATGATTAATTAAACTACTTACCTTATACCAACAATAATGACCCAACCCTATTATATATATTATTAAATTATTTTTAACATAAAAATTTAATAATTACAACCCAATGATCATGATTACTATTTTCTTTGTAATACTAGATTCAAAATGCCTCAAAGTGATAAAAAATAAAACTTCTTTATTTTATTATCCATAATTTGTACCCAAATCCATTCAAGACCTTAAAATTTCATGGGACGTCATAGTGAATACATAGAAAAAAGGTGTGAGATAAAAATTCATTATTAGGGAATAAACATGTGATAGAAACATAATGTGTGATTCAAATGCATAACAAGATATAGTAATAGAAAAGGCTCATGAGTAATCACAAAAAATCATAACAAATAAAGATGGAATCATAATATCATGGTAAGAGAGGAAATGTTTAATCAACATAATACATGAAATAAACATCAATTATGGTTACCTATATATAGAATATCACATGGTATAAAAAGTCTAATAATGGATTAAGATTACTCCCAAATCCCCCACATGACATCTCATGAGAATAAAGAGTTATCCAATGCATTAGAGGTGTATTTGGGGACACCAATCATAAAATGTTCATGATTTATATGAGAAACGTTAAGAAAATAAATTATAAGGAATAACATAAGAATTACCCATGTATGGAAAATGGGTTTCATAATATAACCTCATATCATAAAGAAAGGATAATTTCATAATAGAGGCATCTAAGAAATGAAAATAAGGAATGTATTACCCTATAGATGTAAGGGATAGTAATATAGGTATATATATGACATAAATATAAACATAACTTAGAAGAAATTGGTAACATTAAAGGTTTTCATAATTGATGATTTCCTTTTAAAATGTTATATAGAATACTTCTTGGGGAAGATACCCATTTAACTTTGAAATAAATTATACAATGTCAAAAAATAAACAAATTATTATGGAAAATATTTTCTTCAAAAATAACATGGAAACTTATGAAGTAAGATTTAATTAATTGAGTGTTTATGTCGATGAGTAATTCCATACATTTCGTATAAGTTAACAAAAATTACTTTCATACTATTACAAAAACGTTAAAAAGTAATTCATTCAGAAAATGGAAACATGATTAATTTAAAATAAAATTATGAAAAGTCAAAATGGGTAAAAATTCCTTCACTAAATAATTTTTTGAATGATTAAAATATTCTTGGAAATATTAATAAAAAATAAGGATATGGATGAAAAAGGATGTTTGATCGAAGAGAGAAATGTAGTTTGATTTTCATAAAACAATTTCTAATTTATTTAAGTAAAAAAGCGATTAAAATGGAACCATTATAAGATAATTTCATGAATAAACATAGGATAACTTATAATTTTTTATTATAAAATTAATAAATAATTTTCTAAAATGGAAATTCATTCATAAAAAAACTTGATTAAAATGAGATTGAAATACAAACCCTTAATGGTTTTGGATCTTTGGAATAATAACTCCGATGAAAGATGTATCTAAATTATAAATTAAAATAAAATTAATTATGAATTATTAAATATATAATATGTAAAGGGGTAGTATATAAAACACTTAAAATAAATATTGTGTATAAAAGAACACATGTCTTAAAGAATGAGGTTTTGAGATGAAACCCTTACCTCAGGTCCAAAAATTAGCATATATGTATTTTATCTCACATATAACAACCATATATAAAATTTTTTCTTAATAATTTTTTTGAGATTTCATCCCTTATACTTAAAAACTTTAGTTAATTTATTTTAATGATGAATTTAATTAATTAATCATTGATGTCCACATCAGGTGTTTTGAGGACACTCAATTAAGAATTAAAAAATGACATCGATGTGTTAAATTACTTCAAAGAGATCAATGATTCATAATATAAAGAATAATATTAATGAAATAAATATCATTTTTACAAATAAATTATACTTTTAAAAATAACCATGAATTATAGTTATGTAAAATTAACTACATTAAAATCATGGAGATGGTAGGTCGTACGTACACATGTGTAATGTCTCCAAGTTTTAACAATAATGATAGAAATAAGGTAAGTTTTGTTTTATCACTAAATAATTATAATAATTTCATAAACATAATATTATTTCTTTAAATTATCTTAAATATACCATCCATGTGAATCAGTAATAAAAATTGAATCACATCGCTTCGTAAGGCAATAGTGCACCATACACACAAATAACATTGTCATTATTGCATGGATAATAACGTGAGAAATTATATGATATAGTGGCTCACAAGGCAGTCCTCCACCGTACACACGAATGATGGTTTCATTACCCATTTGATGGAATATGGGATGGATTTAAGTAATATAATAAATATAATAACATGTTTTTATATTTTATATATTAATTTTATTATATCATCATGATTTAGTATTATTTTATGGAGGTATAAGAATAAATAAAACAAAGATGTTGGGTTATGAATGACACCTCTACTTCGGGCAGCCTCCTTAGGATTACAATTAAAGCCTCCCTAGATTATATTTATGATAAAAGAATAAATATAGAATGTGGGGAGTGAATTAATAAATGCATTTTTAGGTATTTTTCAGAACCAAATGACTTTTTATGTGTAAATAGTAGAGGATAACATCTTTCCTTTTAAATATGGGGGGAGAGGACACAATTGGAATTTTTGAAAAGTAAAATTTATACCCATCTTTTATACATGAAAAAAGTCTAAATGCTGGATAATTAAAAATATAATATTATATATGGTCTAAATATGGATAGAAAAAATAATTTTACAAGTTTTTAGGTCATTTTAACCCATATCTTTTTATTTTAACCCAGAGTAAACCCGTTTTATCTTTAACTAATATATTTTATTTTTACTGTTTTGAATATTCATTATGAAAAAAAATTAAGTTGGTATTATTATATAATATTAATTATGATGATTATAAATATATAATCCATCACATAAAATTCAAATCATTGACTTGGTATAATTTAATTTAATATTAAACCTACAGACATGATGAAAATGTGGTTTTCCAAACTAAATGTTTTTTTATCTATAGAATTTTTTAATATCATGGTTTAATATTAAATTGATTACAATGAAATAAATTATATTAATTATAATATAATTTAAATAATTTTACTTTTAAAACCATCTTAAAAAATTTAACTTGTAAATACTTTAAATAAAAATGTGGTTTTTAATAAAAGTCACAATTTTTCACTATTCACTAAAACATCAATATTTTCCAAAAATTCTAAAATATTTCCCACTAAGATAATATTAAAATAATGATTTCAAAAATTAGTTTTATTTTATAAACTGTCATTACTAACATTTCTAAAACTTAATTATAATATCATCTAACAAAAAAAGCAGTATATTTTTTTTGAAGAAAACATATTTTTTGAAGAATAAAATGTTATTATTAAAATATATTGTAATTATTCTCTAATAATTTATCAATAAATTTAAATTTATTTAGATATTTATATACATTTATTAAATTAAATAATATTTATATGCACCTATTTAATGTATGGGTTATAACAGTCATAAATAATCATTGTTTGTTTAGGCTTGGTGTTGCGTGTCACATAAGCTATCAAACATACTTTTCTTTTTAAAAAACTCTCGGTTTTATATTTAAAGGGTCAAAATGTAGGTTTTGATGCTTGGGATCAATTTATGTGTTCCTAAGTCTCTATTTTAATTTTATATTTGTGATTATGTAATCAAAATAAATTTTGTAATTACTATTCATATACTTCCATTATTGTATTACAGTATTATCATTATTAGTTTGATCAGTTAGCAATCATTTTGTAACCACTCCCTCTTAATTATAGTAATTCCACAAGACAATAATATGAAAATGTAAGGGTTTCTAATCCTCACCCTTTACTTTTATTATTTGAATTATTTTGTAAATAAATATTAATGTGTTTATATTCTTATATAAAATTTTTATTATCATTACTTGGGTATATTTTTTAAAATATATATTTTTTACTCATTATAAACTCTTTATGAGATTTTATGATGCCAATGTAAGGGTATATTATTCCACACTCTTTATTTAATATTTTAATTATTTTTTAATAAATTATTTTAAAACTCCTTATAATTTTTATCTCATTTTAAATTTTAAATTTTCCCAACATTGTGAACCATTATCAATGAAATATGACAAATTTTTTTATCGAATACTATTCAAAAATTATTATGATGCCAAAGTACGGGTATCTCTGTTCAATCTCTTTATTTCCTTTTTGTGGTTATTCTTTATAAAATAATATAAATATCCATTATAATTTTCATCCATATTTATATAAACATTTTTTCTATCCTCCATTTAATCCATTATCAATGAGATGTTACTATGATCCTCTATTAATAGCTTTTCTGTAAGCTATTATGATGTCAATGTAAGGGTTTCTTATCTAACTTCATCATTTTATATTTATTTCTCTTCTCATATAATATCACTAACACCTCTATTGTATTCTATACCATGAATATATTTCATTTTTCCCACTCTGATCAATTATAGATGATATATTACTCATTTCCACTCATCATACCATTTTTATAGGCCATTATTATTCCATATTAAGGGTTTATAATTATTTGTTTTTTACTTATTGGAACTATCATTTATCATATTTAAAATTCTTTTAAACATGGTCCCATGTTTATATTTATAATAAGTTATCATCGATGACCGAAATTATTGATGAAATATTTCCCACTCCCACTCATCATGTGAATTTTATATATTGTTATATTTCCAAAATAACCCCTCGGTTCATGTTGCATTATCCAAATAATTATAAATATATAATGTTGTTGGAACTACATTATGATGAGTGGATTGATCCATTATCTCATTATTTATTTATTATAATCAAATATCATTAATAATAATATTTCTATAAACACTACTTTATAAAATCTATTAATAATAAAAATAATTTCGGTTTCAATCATTACGTCTCTTTATAGCGGGACATTGAGGGCATATTGTTATAAAGGGTAATAAAGGGTATGTCTAGGGTTACATAGATCATGTATATTTCTATTAAAATATCAAGTTGAGCCAACATTTCACATTATCACAGTTTATTAAAATCATAATACAACCATTTAGATCATTGATTTATTTTTCATCCATTTTAGTTTTTTTATTTCTCTAACATAATTTGCATATTATCTTGTTCTGTTAAGCTGAAAATAGTGAAAATTTTAAGAGAATATACCCAAAACTATATATCTTTGAGATGAATATGATTAGAATATAATTTTGATTTAAACATATCTTATGACACTTATTTCATGGTAGTTACAAAAAACCCAACTACCATAGAATTAAAATGTTTTAGTTTGTTGTGAAGTCCAATAAAAATCTTAAAGAGTATGGGTGGAGTGATAGATAATGATAACATACCCTAATTGGTATTGTGATATGTATTTGGGAATCTTTCTATATCATTTTGAGAGACTATTCTTGTAGTTTTTTTAGTGCATTATATGATCCATCATTTAATGAACATTTCTTTATAAGAATATTAGTTATTATTTATATTTTTCTTGTTTTTTCAATCCTGTGAGATCAAGGAGCTTCTAATTTGTGGAGGCTATGATTTTTTCTAATCATATTGATCAATGAGATTCTATGGCTGGGAAACTATTCATATTGTTGAATTATTATGAAAAGATATATTTGGATAACATTCATCCAATTTTCAGATCCAAGAGAAGCATAGGGTAGAGCTATATGATATAATATGATAGGTTATAGTTGAGGATGTTTTAGTGTAGAACTTGTATTACATGGTTTAATTTATGAATCACCAACCTAATTAGTTTAAAAACAATGGGAATCATTTATAGAATTTGAATTGGTAATAATTAGTTTTTTTTGTGTATTTGGATTGTTAGCTAATACACTATTTTGTTTATTTAATCTTTTTCATAAGTTTTTTATTTATTAGATTGTGGTTTTATTACAATTGGATATTTTTCAACACTTATGTTTTGTTGGTAAATTCTATTTAATTAATTAATAATTATTTTCCTTTATTCCAATTAAACTTTTAGGATATTTTTTATATTTTGAAATTCTAATTTATGTGGATTTTACTACAAACTTTAAATTTGATTAGATGTTACTAAATTTTAATCAAGTAAATATACAAGGAAAAGAAGAATTGTTAATACTAATTAGACTTAATTTCAATACACCTCCTATAGTACCTCATATTCACCATTTAAAGGAAAATATTTGGTATCAAAGAAAATATATACTGAGACTAATATTGATCATATTTTCTTATCATTTATTATAAAATTACTTGGATTCATTATATTAGAAATATTTAAAATGAAAGAACCTTTTTTTATGATATGGTAGGACTTCTTATTAGATATCAAAATAATGTGAATCCTTTTAGAGCATATATATATAATTGACTGGATTATGAATATTGGATCAATGGAATGAATACATTTATTTACATTGAAGGGATCTATAATAACTCGATCATGAATAAAATTTCTAAATTATAGACAAAAATATTATTCATATTATTCATTAATAAAAACATGAATATCAAGAAAATCAAAAATTCTATAACACCTTGTTGTGTTTGATGAATAATGTAATTTATATTCATATTTCTTCTTGTGAGACTATGAATGGAATATGGAATAAATTAGATGTTTCTAACTTTAGGACATCTATGTTAGATGAAACATGAGTGGGAATGTTAGTAAATGATTATCATATATTTTTCTTTCTACCTAGTGAAATTAAAGTGAAAATGAATCAATAATTTATGATGATAGTCAATATAATAGAGTCCCTAAGTGAGAATGATATAATTGATGGGTAACTTGTAGAAATTTTTATAGACACAACACTGAATGAAATGGAATTAATGTTAATTACTATAATTGAACCTATGCATTTAAATAAGCATAGGGTTAGTTTTCTAATTATAACTATAATGCGACATGATGACCAATTGAGGAGAGATATTTTTAATGATAAATGAACAATATAGTTACTTTTTCTTAAAATACTTTATATTACATTTAGTGAACATCCTTATAGATATAATACAGTGTATAAAATGTATAAGCATTATTTGGATATTTCTCATTAAAAATATTGGGAAATGGAGCTTAAGAAGCTTGAAAGGCACATGAATAAAATCCTCAAGAATAAGAGTTTTTATTCTGATAGAAGGATTTTTTAAAGGAATAGTTTAAGATGATTTTCTTTAAAATATTTGTTATCAATATTAGATTATTATTTATATTTGTTTATATTCCTTGATATTGAAAAATAAAATCATATATGATAATTATATTAAGTGGAAGAAAATTAATGATTATATGTCCACTAATGGTACCCAGAGTACTAGCAAGGAACAACTATATGATGAAAATAATAATTTTAATTATGATGATTTTATAAAGGTTATAAAATTATATTATAATGTTCCTAAATGTAATATTTTCTTAATAAAAATTTAAATCCATATTATCATAGTGAAATTTTACTTAATGCTAGTTTTTTCAATTTTTAATGAAAATAGTTCATCTTCAATAGATGATGAAGATAAAATTCAATCATTTTATGGAGTTTTGAGATATTAATATTTCTTAGATAGAAAGATTAAAATGGTGAAAAAATAACTTGATTTAATTAACACTATGATTTTTAAATATGATGAAATAATTTATAAACATAAATTGAAAATTAAAATATATCTTTTGAGTTAGATACTAAACAAAATTTAGTTTCAACAGATGATTTTATGAAATTAGTGGATAAAATATAATATGAAGTTTCAATTCTAATTATGTTGTCAAAAAACATTACTTATATAAGGTATATATCTTAAAACTCTTACAGTAGTTGAAAAAACCCAACATAATCTGTAGTTAGACTCACCTTCAAAGAGACACATTTCAAATCTAATTACATTGATCTAAAATGTGTACATTTTTTGACTAAATTTAAAATAATTGGACACTAGTTGAAACAATATTCATTAAATAATGTCTAGTCATTCATATCTAATAAATTATATATTTATAAGAAATTAAAAACTATAAAATGTTGAAGGGTTGGGCATATGTGTGTTCTTGATGTCCTTTTGAAAACAAATTTTGGACATAAAAATGTTTTAAAAAATAGATCATGGTTATATTGATATCTAGAATAAAAACATAGTACCAACTATAAGATTATATGGAATATTGATATATGAATTTAATGACCGATTACTATTGAAAAGTGTAATTTATCAAACATACAAAAATTAAATGGTGGGAGAGTCACATATTTTTACAACCCTCAATGTAATTTTACTATAATATGTGGTATTTTATTAATCTTAAGTCCATTTTTTCTAATGTTTTATATATTTTAAGATTTAATAAAACCCTTATCAGAATAATTAAATTATGTTATGAATTTTACTCTTTGATATTTTGGAATGATATGTGTGAAATGAAAATTTTAGATAGGGTACACATCTTATCTTTTGATAGGAAATAAGAAAGTTTACAATTTGAACATATATGGACATGTTAATCAGAAGTTAAACTTTTTTTTGGAACTATAGATGATTTTTCTTAGATTTAGCATTGAATTTTGGGTCACTATAATTTTTTAATCACATATATGGTTTTTATAAAAGGATTAATGGGAATGTTACTAGACCATAAGTCCTATAATTACAGAATATTTGATCTTTTCTAAGATGGTATGAAAAACAAGACTAGATATAAACTGAAATGTAAAGTCTCAAATTTTGAATCATTATAGTTAGTGAACATGGATATTTATATACCTATGGAAATTTTAAGTATAAAAGGAAATCAATATGTTACTATTTTATTTGATGAGTACTCTAGACTAATTTTGACATACTTTTTAGCATTAACATTGGATGTACTCGAATAATTTAAAAATATTCCATCCTCTATGAAAAAATTAATCAACCTATATATAGTGAAAATTCATTGTGAAATTGAAGGATAATTTCTAAATTATAAATTAATTTTTTTTATAATGATAGAGGAATTACTCCCAATTTATATTCACTAAGTACCAGAAAAATAACAGTGTTTTTGAATGAAAAAATAATAATCACAAAAAAATTACATGTTCTATAATGATTGAATATTGAATAGATTAATATATAAGTGGTGTAGCTTCAAATACATCCTTTAACATTATAAATTGTTTGTTACTTTGATGTATATTAAAAAGAATCCCTTATGAAATCTGGACCAATTGATAGAAAAAATTAACCTAAATTAATGTTTTTGAAAGTGAATTATTGAAAATGAATACTAAATATAATATTATTAAATTGAAAAAAATATTAAGAAGGAATTTTCTTAACTTATTCTACAAATATTAAGAGAAATATTTTTTTGAATCAACAATTTTTTTAAAGAAACTACCAATATAAGATTCCATGTATTTGATCCTTACTTATTTTAAAAAACATCAAATATTGTCCATAAATATTTTTTTATGAAAATTTATATGTAAAAAATCTATTAGTTAACCATTGTAGATTATTATAATATAAATAAAAATAATATATGTTATTCTTATAAAATGTATTTTAATGGAAGTCAATTTACTAGTTTTTGAAGAACATCGTTTATTTTTTCCTATAAATTAGTTTTTTTTATAAGGAATCATCCTAGTGATAATATCATTGGAATTTTTATTTGAAAAGTTATAAATCATAGTTCCTTAAGAAATTAATGTGAACACCTTGCATTACTATAAAATCTAGAACCTAATATTATAGATGAATCCTTTGGTGAATAAATCCAAATAGTTTTTATACTGGAGGAAATCAATAAATTTGAGAGGAATAATGTTTTGGAATTTAGTTAAAGGACATAATGATCTTACTATTATAGGATTATAGTGTGTATTCTGAAAAAAATGTAAATATAATGGTTTTATTCTTTAGAATAATTTATTATATGATATAGAGGGATATAATTAATAAGGGGGCTTAAATTATAATGAAACGTTTTAATAGGTAGTTAGGACCGAATCCATATGGATATTGTTACCCCTTATAGATAATTTTGAATTTCCAATTTTAAAAATGGACATAAAAAACTAATTCCCTTATAGGCATGTATAGGATGATTTTTATATAGAAAAACCACCTAGTTTTAAAAAAAATATGTTTTTTGGAACATGTTTAAAAACATACCATTGAACTATAAGGACTTAAATAAGATCCAATATATTTTTATTAATTCTTGTATCATTTTTTAAATTCAAATAAATCTTTAATGGAATGATAAATCCAATAGTCTTCATAATTAATTTTTAAAAGGAAAACATCAAAGCTCAAATTTATGTCCAAAATTTTTTCAAATAAAAAATTGTTGTAGTTTTTTAAAACTTATATATTATAAGGTTGAGATGTTATTGATGAGTGAATGTAATTATTTTATTGACTTTGAAATAAATTTAAAACTGAAAGGTAATATTTTAACCCAAAAAAGTACATACAAGATATAAATATAAATTTCAGTTATAAGAATACTTCTAGTTTAAGTTCACTCTAAAGTACCTAATATTATTTAAATCTTGATGAATATGAGAAATTATTAGATAAAAAACATATAAAGAGAGTATTGTATGTATATAATACTTGAATTTTAGTTCACCAGATATTATTAATTTATTATTCTAATATATGATGTTCTAAGATAACTCAAAAAAATATTTTCCTAAACAATATTCTATAATTTTAATTACATTAAATTAACATTAAAATAGGGGATCTTCTATTAGAATAAAAATGATATTATTATTAAATGTTACTATGATATTTAATTTAATATTTTTAGAAATTATCTAAAGATCACTTATAAAAATACCAGTTCTTAGGTGAATATTTTTGTTCCATGGACAATAATTTAATAAAAATCCCTAATAATTTCCACTATAGAAGTTGAATATGTGTAATATAGAAGATGTTACACTATATTGTTGGGTATACAAAACAAAATCAATGATTTTTTCTTATGTTTCACCAAATGGTCAGCTATTTGTTGTATGGGAAAAATAATATTGTAAAATGTAATGTCCTAACCCGGGATCCACTTAACCTGTTTCTCAAGACGGTGGATCACATGGAAACAAGCACAACTCCCTAAATGAAAGAGGTCGTCAAATATAATAAAGGGTGTAGACGTGGTACATTGGAGAGATTATACCCTAATATGAGAGTGGAACAGTGGATACAAACAATAATAATCAGTAGTGGAAGAATAATATTGAGACAAAATCAACAAACATTAGAATTGTAAATAGATAAAAGAATTAATAATCAAGTGAGGAATCATAAATAACTGAGAAAATGATAATAATATAAAAATATTATGTGGCTATGTCTGATACATTGATGCACGACATGTTGTGAAATGGAAAGGAAACGTGTAGGTACAAGCATTCTATATAACAATACAAAATATCAAAAGACAAAATAGATCTAATCATCTCATGATAAATCTATGTCTTATGTTCCTAAGATCCATATAAGAATAATCATATAAATAATAGTTATAAGGGTGATTTCCATTATCCATACATGTAGGGAGATAGTCCTCTCAGATAACAAAGGAAACCTGAGTAGGGTGTGAGATATAAATCTCAGTAGGCCACCACCAATATTGTCTTTGTCTAATCAAACCAGTGCTCATAAATAAATTGTGTCTTGGAATAAATAATTAAATAAATAGGAAGTAAATAAATTCAATAAAAATAACCATACAGTTGATGTTCCTATAGGACACCTTGCAGGTCCACCTTCTTCAGGTTATGGCCAAAATGGGAGTTTGATTAGTTATTATATAGATATTAATAATATATGTAGTGTAATTATATATTCCATCCACCTATATGAACCATGTACGTGCAGACTTAAGTGGCCGTATGCTTGGAATACTACTATTGGATAGACGGGTAAAAACCCAGACATCCATTACCTATCTAATGAGCCTATAGGCTTAAGCAATAGGGTACGTACCCTACATCCCAAGAAGAGTGAGAGACATCATGCAATAACACTTGGGGTGGTGATTGATCCCTCATGGAAACACTCTAATCATGGAACACAGTGCGTATATACCCACTCCTATATAGTATCATTGGTGTGATAAATCATGCTCGAACCCAATATAAGGAAGAGTGATACCACCATGCTCAACTTGTCCCATACAATCATGTCAGATCCTCTATGAAGGTTCATTATAAATATAACTGGCATGGGGAATTACCTCCCATCAATCATCTTCATCAAGCTTGTATATATATAAATGAGGCATATTCATATTTGTAGTTTAATACACGAGTCATTACCTCTCATGTGGAATGTTATCCAAGTTGAATTACATATAATTCATTTCAATTCCTAATGATCATCTAGATAAACTATAAACAAAAGGCATTGTTTCACCATCATTTTTTTGTAATTCATATAACCCACTTAATTCATTCAAAAGATTAAAATCCTTTATGATTATTCACTTCAATTAAAATCAATCCATTAAATTTTCTAAAACAAGGAAATTTAATTCATAAGTATCAAGGAGCCATTTAAATGGGTTCATGGTCAAAGTAAGCAACTGCATATAAGGGGAATTCAAACCATAAGTGGAATAATCACCTAAGTGGTGCCTTGGGGTCTATTTATTACAAATGTTCCAAGGGAAAACTAAGAATTAGTCTAAAGCTACAATGGTGTTCCAGGAATTTGAGAAACTAACCATTTTAGGGAAATTTGACATGGAACACCCAAAGGGCGATCATATAAGGTTTATACTACCCCAAAGATACCAATAAAGAATATATATATGTATAACAGGATATGATGATCAATTTAATATGAATCACTCAATTATAAAAATATTCTTTGAGAAATTTGGTCTACAACACAACGACATAGTTATAGGGAAACAAAACTCAAAGGTAAAATGATATGATGACCTACCTCATGGCTGTAGACAAAGCCTCACTTTATATCATCCTTAGATTCAAAGAATATTGTACGAGATCTAATAAATGGTTCAGTTCTATGCAAATAGTGAAAATAGTCATGCACTAAAATAGCATAATGTATTGGAAGATTAACATTGACAGGAGTTGAGATAATAATGGAGATTTTTTTGATGGATAAAATGATTCAGACAAATCGAGGAACAAAAATCAAAAAGATAAATTGATCTAATTATTAGGTGAGGGGTTTTTAGAGATCATAAGAGTAGTATGAGGGGTGTTTTTTCATGGGTGGATGAAGGAAAAAGGAAAAAATATTTTAAGTTAAGTGAAGGAAAAATGGTCATTTCACCCTATAAAATCCATACACATTGTCTGGACAAACCCTGGTTACCTCACTGCTAAATGGTGCACAGTGCACGATTAAGTGCATGGTTTAACTAACCATGCACAAACCATGAAAAACGGTTATGTCCCAGGTCTACAAATGTCCACATAGTTATGAACCCTAGGTTGCTCAGTTTCAAAAAAACATTGCGGATCATTCAGTTTTCCCATTTCGAAGCTCCGGGATCCAAACGAGCCTCAGACGCACTCGTGTCCTCTATTACTTGATTAGAAATAATTATCTTGTGTATTTAAGGTATTCAAATTGAAAAACTAATTATTTGTACCTTTGATGAAAATACAGGTTGTTACAACCTCCCCTACATAATGTATCTCGTCCCCAAGTTGTCCTTCTAGGATAAAGATGTATCATTATTGAATTGATCCACTCGGTGAGATCTTATTTCAGCTTCATCCTCCTAGGAATCATACTCTACTCAACCATTCTACCATAACACTCATTCCAAAGGAAATTCCATGCCTCAGAGTTCCTTCATGCTCCGATCAACTATATGAATAGAACAATACTCAATGGAAGAATCCATATCCAACTCACCCTCATCTGGTGGAAAGACATGATCTAGGTCCAGATAATATTTAAAAAGATAAGATTCATGAAAGACATCATACATGGAATGGTATCTCTAAGGAAGTTACAACTGGTAATCTAATGGTCTGATATGTTTCACAACCTCAAAGGGTCCAACGAACCTTAGTTAAATCTTACCCTACTTTTGAAAATGTTTATCCCCAAACCTATAAAAGACTCGTAATAAAACCCACTCTACAACTTCAAACTCAATAGGTTGACAGTATCTATTTCCATACAACAACTATCTGGACTGAGCTATCAATATGAACCTTATAATATGTTTTACCTGATCTGTCATCTCCTACACAAGGTGTGGTCCTAGAATAGAAACTTCCCATGACTCTAACCAACACAGAGGTGAGAGACAAGTCCAAACATATAAGGCTTCATAAGAAGCCATTTTAATGGTTGCTGGAATGAATTTATTATATGTAAACATATTGAGGGGACTATTTTTCTCCCAGGAACCCCCAAAGTCAAGGAAACACCCAGGGAGAATTTACTCTAGAATCTGGATAGTATACTCTATTTTTTTCCTTCAGCCTGTGGATGATAGGCCAGACTCAAAAGTACTTATGTACCTAAGGCCTTGTGAAACCCCTATAAGAACCATGCTATAAATTAGAGTCTCTTTTAGAAATATTAGAATGAGGATCATTATATAGACTTAAAACCTCTCTAACATACAACCTTCTTATCTCTTCTATTGTAAAGGTCTCTCACATATGTAAGAAATTTGAGACCTTCATCAAATTATTAATGACCACCCACTCTATATCATTTCCTTAAGGTGATCTAGGTAGACCAGTCATGAAATACATTGGATCATCTCCCTTTTCCACTTAGAAATAGACAATGAATTTAGAATCCATGTTAATCACTAATGTTTTGCCTTCAACTACTGACTATTGGAATACCAAGTGATGAAGCTGACAATATCATGTTTAATACTAGGACACCATTTCTATCATTGTAGGTCGTGATACATTTTGGTTCCACCATGTTGAACCAACCATGATGAGGTATGAAATTCTAATATCATCTTTTCTCTGATGTGTGTTGGGATACACACACACCCATGGAATAATAGAGTATCATCTCCATCCATGGTTCGAGTAGAATATGTATCTTCATATGAAATAGTTTCCCTTAGGATAAGTCCTTCGAGATTAGATAACTATTTCATTATGACCCTTACCAAAAGAATAGAAGACACATCCAAGGATGAGAGGATAGTCTTACCATGATTATATTGATTCACAACATGAATCTATGAGAATAAGGCCATAATATTCCATTCACCACTTGATTCTCGAACTTCCTATGTCTAATTATTCCAGCTCAGATCATCGACCACTAAATTTCCCTTAACAAGCATATGGGAAACCTCAAAATAGAACTACTGTTGGTACTAAAATCACATGCATTTCCGGAGATTGAGATCTTTCTATGTAAATATGTACTTAAGGATGTTGTGATCATTGAATACCAAAATCACTCTCCAGGGAAATAAATTATATAAGAGTAGAAATCGTGAACTATAAAAAATTAGCTCAAATTCATGCATATGGTAATTCCAATCATGGGGCCTCTACCAACGAGACACATACCTAATGAATTAATCATCCTACATCAAAATAGATCCATGCTCGATACTTGATGAATCACAATACGTAGTGTATCTCCATCCTGGATCAGTAGAATTTTTTTCAGCACTGAAGACAAATGAGCCTTCAACTCTATAATGGTTGCTTCATAATCTACAAACCATAGTATTTTCAAATCCTTATTTTTCAAGCCTGTAAGAAGCACTGGAAGTCTTGATAAGTCTTGTATGATGCAACTATAATACAGAAATAGCCCCAAGAAACTATATATTTCAAATATGTTCTTGGGATACCCCCATGAAACTACAACTCTCAATTTCTCTAGGTCTACTGAAACACCTAATTCTGAGATAATGGGACCTTAAAAGTGGAAATTATTGATCCAAAAGTGGAATTTAATGAGACTATTATAGAGATTATTCTCTCTCAATCTATCCATCATGACGTCAATATGAGTTTCATGAGCATGTCTAGAGTGTGAATACACAAACATATCATCAATAAAGACTACCATGAATGAATATAGAAACCAGTGGAAACCCAATCCATAAGATCCATGAAGACAATATGTGAGTTTATGAGTCCGAACGACATAACTAGTTACTCATAAAGACCATACCTTCTCTTGAATGATGAGGGAGGTATGTATGAAGTCCTAAAATTCACCATATGATGGCCCAACCATATATCTAAATCTAAAAACAATTTTGCCTCAAATATTATGAAATAGGTCTTTTATTCTAGGTAGTGGATACTAATTATTTACTATAAGATGATTCAAATGACGATAATCCACACAAATCCCAAGGGTACCATCCACCTTCTTGGAGAAAAGCAGTAGTGAACCCCAAGGAGAAGTACTGGGGAGTAAGAAACCTTTATCCCCCATATTCACCAACTATTTCATAATGTACAAAATCTATTTTGGTTCCAACTTATAATTAGGAATGGTCAATGGTGCTTCTCTTGATTCTGGTTCAATAGTAAACTCTACCTCTCAAATTGGAGGTAGACCAGAGAATTTATCAGGAAATACATATTCAAAACACACTACTATAGGAGAAAAAGTAGTGGTTTTAACCCATGTTTATTGAGGAAAATAATGGACATCTGATCTATTACACAACCCAGTCTCTATTTCTCAGGTTCTGCTCGTGTCTCACTAACATCTCATTCACCCTTATAAATGTTCTTATTCCCTAAGGTGATGTAAACATCACCCTCCAATGATAGTAGTCAATATGTAATTGATATGGAACTAACTATTCCTTTTTGATGATTATTTTAAATCTCTTCATATTGAGGATGTAATGATTCCATAGGAAAAGTAACCACCCATATGAAGGGGATAGTTATTACAACATAGAACACTTTTAGAATGAATATCTAACATGGTTTCTATCATCATAACTCCATGAAAGTTCTCAATATCAAGGAAAATAATTCCTATAATAGTGTCAGGTTTAAAAGATTGATATGTGAATGTGTTAAATAATGAAGAAACTAAAGTTGAGGCTACTTTAATAGTACCTCATATAATATAAGGTATGAAACATTTCTCCTCAGTCACATGATAAACTGAATGAAATTGGCCTATTCTATGAGGATGATCCACTTCTTTACTACATCGAGAAATCCCACTCTACTAGTGTTGAGAATCACAAGTCTTACTGCATCTGCTTCGACCGCCACCTCTACTTTATCGAACAGTGGTACTCAAGATTCATTCTTATCATGATACTACTATCCCACTCTAGACCAAGGAGTAGGTGTAGATCTCCTCTCACTAAGAAATTAAGGGAAATTCCTACAGAAACACTGAACATGGATCATCCTACCACAACATCTGCACTCAACTGGATCATATGGGAACTGAAGTTTTTTGTGTCCCAACTTCCTACACTTCTGAAAAATAAAAAACTCTCTATGTGGGGAGCCTGACTACTACCACCTCCATGAGTATCCTCAAAAAATATCTTTTTCCTAAAATAGTAAGCACTGATAGCTCTAGGTACCAAACCACCCTAAATCACACCTTTATCTTCCCTTAAGTTATGATCTATAATAAGGGCCCAGTTGAGAAGATTAGAAATGGTAATGAACCTAAACCATTTGACCTGCAATAGGATGGTGTAGACCAGCCCATCCATGAATTATCTAGAGGTCATAAGATCACCAATAGCTAGAGTACGAGCGAATCACTACATATCTATAAAACAAGAAAATAATTCCATAGATTAACATACTCGCCTTCTGAAGATTCATGAATTCTCTATCTCAGCGATCCCTGAGAGTCTGAGAAAAGAAGTCATCGAAGAATATTTTCTTGATGTCCTCCCACACCATATCTCTATGATTATCTTCTAAGGTGATTTCATACCACCATCTCTTGGCTGATTCACATAGCATATATACCAATAGTTTCCCCTCCTATCTAGAGTTGTCTCTATTTTATTTAAAATATATATGATTGCTTCGAGCTAAGTCACTGTAGCATGAGGTTTTCCATTCCCTAAAAAGGTGGGAGGATACTGCTGCTGAAACTCACAAATCAAATCTACCATACTACGATAAGGTTGAACTACACCTTGTATCTACTGAAACATATGTATCAAACCCTCTTAGAACTATGTATCAGTTCCCATATCTATAATAATATGATCATACAAAAGTGGATCTACATAAGAAATCATTGGTGGCCCACGACCCGCCACCTCAGGTACATGGTCACCACCACCACTAAGGCGTGAAATTATAGGATTTCAAGGAGGCATGACACTACGATTCCAAATAAACGACACAGAATAGATTCAACCAATTGAAAATATTGCATTTAGAAAAGTAGGATGGGTATAAAACATTATTATAGAAAATAAAATGCCTATATTCTTGCTCCAAAATCAATGTCTAGAAGATAGAAGATACTGTAACAAGCCATAATAACATAAAATAGATACCCCAATACCCACTACTAAAACCAGGTTTGGGTTCAATTATTTATTTCACATGTTGGATAACCAGTTTCACTTTAGATTTCATATTCATTTTGAATTTGTTCTTTTTCAATTTTATAAATCACTATAAAATAGTTGAATCAGATGGTATACCACTTTCGATCCATAATGGCCTATACTCTTTATGATCCAAAATATTATATCCATTCAACTCACACCATAACACATCCTATCCCATGTGACAGATGATCTATTAATCAAATTTCTATAATCGAATGCTTAAGGTGTCTACTTTAACCTATTTAGGAATACAATGTTAGGATAATTCATGCACTTTCGATATAAATTATTTTTTCCATTCCCTATAAGAAATTTTATCACAATTCAATATATATTCATGGTACTATGAATATACTATAAGAAAATGCACACTAAAAATAAACATGACATGAAAAGATGTATGAAATATTAGTCGTATTTTACTTATTAATGATGCATTTAAAAATGGTCCTTACCCTCATATAATTAGGCCAATGATGAAGTAAATCCTCTAAAAGATCAATAATAATAAGTACACATAGCATGTGCATCACCCAATAGTTAAATGATATCAACAGTAATAGAAAAAATCACCATAACAATTACAATTCAAGAAACTCAGACTTTACCCAGAACATAGGTTTGTGACACCCAATAATGGATTTTGACCAAGTTCTAAGAATTTAAAAATCACTAATCTATTTTCTCTAAATAGTATATTAATAATGGAAACCCCTTTGATAAAACATTGAAACGTCCCGAACTGGGATTTAATTAATCAATACCTCGAGATGGTGCATAACATGGCCTTCAGAATTCCTCTCTATACCCCAGAGACTACAGACTAGTAGTGAGGGTGTAAATGTGGTATAGTGGGGAGACTATACCCTCATGTTAGAGTGGCACTATGGATACCGACAACAAAAATCAACAACAGAAGAACAATAACTAGATAGAATCAATTAATTGTGGACGTATAAATAGATAACTGAATAAATAATCTTCTGTAGAAGAGAAAATAACAATTCTACCGATAATAATATCAAAATCCTATGTGGAAGTATCTGATACATGGATTCATGAAATGTTGTAATATAGAAAGAATATAGGCTGGTATAAGCATGGTACATAATATTAAAAAAGTTTATAAGACAAAAAAATACAAGTATATTGAGCTAAAGCTCAGTCTTATGCTTATAAGACCCATCTAAGGAAAGTAATATCAACAAACTATAGAAGGTAATTTTACCTTATCCATACCTGTGTAAAGATAGTCTTCTCAGTTAAAAATGTTGTCCAGAGTAGGGTGTAAGATATTAATATCAATAGGCCACCACCATCAGTGTCTACTTGTAACCCAATAAGTGCTCGCAACTAAACAATGTGAAGGAAAAATTAATTTAATAAATATAAAGGAAAGAAAAGGTGAAATAAATTAACAGCTAGCTGAGGTTACTGTAGGAAACCAAGTAGGTCAACCTTCTATGAATCATGGATGAAATTGGAGTATGATCAGTTAATATATATAATTTAATTATATATTTTATCCACCTATATGAACAAAGTATGTGAAGAATTAAGTGACCATATACCCGCAATAATAGTGTAGCTGGATCAGGGAATAACTCAGATATAAATTACCATTCTAATGATCCTATAGGCTCAAACAATAAGGTACATTCCCTACATCCCAATAAGAGTGAGAGAAACCATCCAACAATAATAGGGTTGGTGAGTGAGACAACATGGAAACACTCTAATCATGGAATGCGGAAAGTATAGCCCAACTACCACATAATATCAATGGTGTGAGATGTCATATTCCACACATGATTTATAGGAGCATAATACTTCCATGCTTATATGGTCCCTTACCATCATGTCACAACCTCTATAAAGGAGCATTAAATTTATAACCGAAAAAGGGTATTACCTTCTATCCATAATGTTCATTCATCCCATATACATATAAATGAGGCATATACATATTTATAATTTAATACATGATGCATTACCTCTCATGTTCCATGCTAGACATGTTCAATTACATACAAGTCATTTTAATTCATAATGATCATTTAGATAAAGCATAACCAAAAGGCACAGTTTCACCATCGTTTTTGTGCCATCAATCTAATCCATTCAATTCATTCAAAATATGGAAATACATCATGAGTAGTCCATTCAAGTAAAATCAATCCATTCAATTTTCTAATTCAAAAAAATTCAATTCATAAGTATCGAGGATCTATTTAGCTAGTTTCATGGTAAAAGAATGCAATTTTCTACATGGGAAATTCCAAACATAAGTGGTCCAATCACCTAAGTGGTTCCCTAGGTTACATTTAGTACACATGTTCCATGGAAGAACCATTTTAAGACTAAGCCAAAAGCTATAATGGAATTTTTATAATTTCATCAACTAACCATTTAAGAGAAATTTTACATGGAACACCCAAAGGGTGACCATATAAGGTGTGTACTAACTATAATATGCCAACAAAGAAAAAATAGGGGTATAATAGGGTAAAATGAACTATTTGATATGATGTGATCAATTAGATGGATTTACTCAACAAAATACTACATAAGACACATCAACATAACTACAGGGCATCAAAACACAAAGGTAAAATGACGTGACCACATACATCAAGGCTGTAAACAATGCTTCTCTTGATATCGAACTCATATTTGAAGCTGGTTGGAAGAGAGCTGAGAAATGGACCAGTGACCTAAAAATGGGAGAAATGAGCTTGCAACTAAATAACACAATGGATTTTAAGATTAGATTTTCTAGGATTTGAGAGACTACGAGAGCTTGCCGAGATAGATCTAATGCTTTTGATGGATCGAGGAACGAACACCAGATGGAAGAGTTTATCAAATTCCTAGGTGAGGGTGTTCTTAATCTCGAAGGAGGAGGATGAGGGGTGATGGACTACTAGAGGGAGGAAGGAAAATGGGAAATTATTTTTTAAGTTAAGTGAGGGAAAAAGGTCATCTCACACTAAAATATTAAGGCGCACAGTTTGGCCAAACCATGTAGAAACAATGATCAGTTCCCTACTACATGGGGTTATTTCATGGTTAAGTGAAAAGTTTGATAAACCGTGAAAAAACCATGAAACAAATGCTATTTACCATGTCTATATATTGCCACATGGTCGTGTGACCTAGGTTGCATGGTTGTAGACAAACCATGATGCCCATTCTATTTTTTCCCCTTTCAGAACTCTGGGTTCGAAATGAGCCTCGAATGCACCCTTGACCTCTGTGACTTGATTGGATATCATTAATAGGTCCATTTAATCTATCAAATTAAAAAACTAATGACATGTACCTTTGTTGAAACAATGGGTCATAACATAAAATATCCCCGAACATCACTCACATGTTAATAAAATTAAATAAGATGAAACTTATTTAGAAATCAAAAACAACAATGTCATGTTACTCTCTAATTTTTTAGAATATAAAATCATCTTGCGTACATTTTCATTATAACCTAAACTTATGATAGATTATAATACATTAAAAAAATGTTATGTATGGACAACATAATGCGATCATAACATCTGCTTCTTATTTTACATGTCTCCATGCATGGAACAAATTCCCTAATAAAGTGATGGGAGACATTTTTTTCTTATATTAATTCTAAAAAACTTTTATTTTAGGAAATATATATGTTCAAATAGAATGATGATAAATTATCATGCTTTACCTTATGATCATCCATTTGAAACTATGAATTTAGAAATAACCCTAAATTTCTGATTAATGGTAAGTAAACATAAAAATAAATACTATAACATCCTAGGTAATGACAGAATAAATCACTTTCATATATTTATTCACCAAAAAATTAAGTATTTTTTAAAATAAAAAAGGAAATAGTATTTATTAAAGAGTTCAATTATAGGGTTTTATTTATAAGTTTAATTCATAAATTTTATAATTTAAATCATAAAAAATTAATTTATTGTTTAAATTAAACATATCAAAATTTACTTTCAGTATAATTTTTTGATTTATCAAAAAAAAATTTAGTGAATAGTGAAAAATATCAATTTGTTTAAAAAAGTCAATTATTTTCTATAAATTAAGTAATTTTAATGTATAATTATGTTTCAAATATTATTTATAGTAAAATATGTATTATATAGTTATATTTAATCATCAAAAATAATTTTTAATCAATATTATATTGGATTTTAGTATATGTTTTTTTGGTTAAAAAAAGGATTTTTTTAAAAACTGTTTTAAAATGGATAATGTTTTTACATTTTAATTAAATAAATTAATCCATTATGAGGACTGTTTCAGATTAAATTTATATAATATATATATATATAATATTAATTTATATTCATAAAATTACTCTTATTAATTATAGAGTTAATATAAAATCATCTTTTTCTTGAAAAATACACATCACGACAACCTAATTTTCATCATGTTTGTGGGTTTTATATTAAGGTTAAAGTTTCAAGATATTTGAATTGAATTTTTTAAAATGAATTATATATTTTTAATAAAAATAATTTATATAATCTAATATCTTCAACTTGAATTTTTATGAAATTAATATTGAAAATAAAATATTAATTACCACAATCAAGGAAAAATGGATTTTTTGGGGGTGGGTGGGCGAGTTAAAATAAAAATATATGGTTTAAAATGGACCAATAACTTGTATAAAATAAATTATCTAGACACATTTAAAACTTATAATGTATAAGGATTTATAATACTCAATTTTTGACACTTTTTTCAAGTGAAAAGTATTAATACATATTTTTCTATTAAAAAATTCCAAGTCTACCGCTAACCTGAATAATAAAAGTCCACACACTCTCCCATATTCTTCACTCCCAAAAAAACTTTTGGTTTGTCCAATACTTAAAAAATAACTTATAAAATTCCAACCCCTCATCCTATAATCCTTTGTCACATATAATCAATTTATATTCTTCTTGGTATGTTATTGAATGCATGAAATCATTTAACATAACTTTCATAGATCTGAAATATATCTTATCATGATAAACTAAAATCGAATTGATTCAAAAAATTATTTAAAACACTATTATGGATAGTTAAACATGAATTTTAGGAAATATAATTACGTACTATTCATGTCAACTGATGCATCCTGAGTTAAATTACCCTACACATGATTTGGAATTATCTGTTGTGGTTTTTATATTAAAATTTTGAGGCATTATTTTTACAAAGTAAAGTGTGAAATATATACTGATAAAAAAATTAAGAATATATTCACTCAAAAATAATTGAATATGAGAAATATAATATGGATATAACTGATCAAGGATTATTATTTCATGATTCATTACCATCTAGGAAAATAAAATTATGTGGTCAATGCTTTGAGTCAAAATAATAATGTAGAATTAACCATGATACGTTTGGAACTCAACACTTTGGTTAATTATTTGATAAATTTTGGTATAGATGTTGTGGATAAGGGGAATTTATTTTTTTCCCATGTTTTAGTGTAGTTGAAATTGTTAGAAATTTTTATCTAGCTTAGAAGGTGGATCAATATTAGTAGGGAAAGGTAGAATCTATTAAGAAGAGTATATTCCCATATTTTAATATTTTTGAAGAAGGTTTTTTATTATTTGGAAAAATATTATGTGTCCCTTGTGATTCACAGAAGAAGAAGGATTTATTTGGTGAATCTCATAGTTATCTATTTTCTATTAATCTATGAAGCACTAATATGTACAAGGACAATCTGAAGTATTACCGGTGTGATGAAATGAAAATAGATATTTCTAAATTTACCATGAAGTGTATTAACTTTTAAGGGTTAAATAAGTAAAAAAATTACCAAAGGTAATACTTAAACCATTTACTAGGATAGAGTGGAAATGGAAAATTATATCCATTGATTTAGTGGTGGGATTACCACAGACTCCCTAAGGAAAAAATTTTATTTTGGTTATTATTGATCAATTAATCAAATGAAAACATTTCCTTCATATCCAACATATAATTTCTTTAGATAAAAATTCTCTAATCTATCAAAAGGATATAGTTAGGTTATGTGGAGTTCCCATCTACATTGTTTTAGACCATGATCTCAGGTTCACATAATATTTTTGGAAGTGACATCAGAAATCGGTGGGTACTATATAAAATTTCCATGTAACTTTTCTTCCTCAATTTGATGGTAAGTCTAAGTAGGTTATTCCGACCATGGGATATATGATTAATTCTAGTTAAATGTATTATTTGGGATGTTTTGTAACACCCCAAGCTTCCACGATACGTTTCCCTTTGAATAATGCAGTAGCTTGCGTTGTATGCAACTTAGAGTTTTAACACACCACGACCAATGAAACTAGCCGTTATGAATATTGATACACACTTTTTGAAATTTTATAAATTTTAATTTTAAAAATGGACTTCATTTTTGGATTCTGAATATCAAAATTAGTTGAGGGTGGATTTTTGGTATTTTCTTGAGAACTTTCAATTTTTGATGAATAGTGAAAAACACTACGTTATTGTTCAAAACTGAATTTTAATTTAAATAATTAGTTAATTTATTTTAATTTATTTTAGGTCAAAATAGATACATAATATGTATATATGTTTAATTTAATTCAATGGATTCATTTTATAATAAGTTTAGATATACAAAATTTTATTCAACATTTTACCGTCTTTTACCCACCTTCATGGAGCATTTAAAAATTTACATAAAACTTAATTTTACCACTTATGTGACTTGAATTTCAAAAATCTGAGAGACATGGTTGACATCATTAAGTAAAATGTGGTTCAAAAACATGAAAATAATATTTGGTGAATAGTAACTTTTGACTTTTATTTACCATAGTTAAAAGTAAATAGGATAATTAAGGGTAAAAATGATATTATAATTACCCTAACACATGTACTAATTCTATTGGATAAGTGTAATTCAACCAAAAAAACCTTAGAAATAAAATATTATCTTTTTGGTCTAGTTGTATTAGATTAGGAAATTTATTATTATTTTATTTTAAGAAGAGTTAAAAGTGTTAAATTTAATGTTTAATAAGGAAACCATTTTTTTAAATATAGAGTTATACATGAGTTAAATTGAACTATAAATATTAATTATAAAGATAAAAATATTTCATACATAATTATATTTTATTTATAATTTTTATACATTAAATAATTTAATTTATTTATGACATAATGATGATGTAGTAATTACATTATTAATGAAATTTTAAAATAACTGATTTTATAAATATCTAAATAAATGTGAATTGAGACTTCTGATGAATTAAACTAATTTTATAGGTTAATATGACATGTTATTATGTATTAAATAAATTTTATTCTAAGTGATAAAGTTTTTATTACTTTCAAAAAAATAAAATACTAAATAGTGTCAAAATTGACCTAATTGAGTTTTTAAAACCAATACTATATTATTAATTGATATAATATTCCTATAAATCTAAGGTTCGTCCAAAAGACTTATATAAGGTTATATATATTAATAATAAACCACTTGGGGTTCTCTTGGTAGTTTATATTAAGTTTATTAACCATATAATATAAAAATAAAAAGAGACATGTTAAATGTCAAACTATTTAACTAAGAGTTAAATATAAAAGATAAGGTTAATAGGGTGACCCAAACCTGTCTAAAACCTATTTTTTGAGAGTTTTTTGACCCATAACTACTTTAGCCTTGAAATAAATCATTTTAGAGCCATTTGAAACCGAAAATTATTTTATTATAAAATAATATTTCAAGCTTTTCCTAAAATGACCATCACCTCTCTTATAAAAGGGTACTTCCCCTTCTCTTAACATCACACCTCCAAAGCCATTTGGATAGGACAAAACCTACCCAAATATCCTCAAAAAATCTCTCAAATCTACCTAGATTCCTTGGATCAGAAATACAACTTAAGAATCCCTTTTGATCAACTCAAAAGGAAACACCCGAAGAAGAGGTAATAATTTCACCACCCTCTTTTAAGTTCTTTTCTTCCTCCACTTACTCTTTCTGTGATTCAATACAAAAATAATAACTCCAGTACCTTCTACATAAAGTGATGTTATTATAAATATGTTAAAACCATATTTTTTATTCTATCCATCATATAAATAGAAAAGTCACCATATGCGTGTATGCACAACATACCGTCTCCACATCGTGGTGTAGTTTGTTATTCAAACACTTCATTATTTCAGATGGGTATAATAATGAGTATAAATTATGTAAATAATAAATATGAAATGTTAATGATTATTTATATATGATATACCATCAAATTACTTATGATTTTACCATCAATATAATGATATTTTTTCTCTTTCATAAGTACGGATTACTGTCTCCATGAACGCGATGAGATTCATTCCTCATCGTAATCATTCAAGAATAATGTTCATTTTATGATTAAAAATAATGTTTATGAACATAATATCATTATGAATATGAATCAAATACATCCTATACATAAAAAACATGGCTTGCTTAACCAAGCATATAAAGGAAAATGAATCAGTTAACACCTGAAACGATGATACTACTGAAATATTATTTACAAAGCAATATTAGAGGATCATATATGATATCATATTTGTGTATATAGTTATTGTATAATTAAATCAAAATGTTTTAACTATTATATAGGAGGTTAAAATACCATAAAAAAGGAAAATTACAAGGTAAGGGTTAATTCTACAATCTCTTTATTTGTTCGAGGTTGTTAATACGTAAGTATCTACAGAGACCTCTTTATCATCCACATCCGTGTTTTCATAAAAATGTAATTCAAAACATTTTTACTATTTACTAGACTATGGGATAAAGTAATTTATACTCTTATTTTACCATATATGTTTTTGAAGGAATCTTTCCATCATTTTCAAAACAAGGTACTTTATGACCTTTTCAACAAAATTAGGGTAAGAATGTATTTTTTTAACTTATACAGTGGGTGCAGCTATTTTCTGCAGTTATAACATCGTCGAAGCTTCCGATTCAAGTTTATAAGAATATTTTAAATATTAATGTTTTATTTTATAATTATATGACTTTTAAATGATTTCAAAATAGAAATATATATTTCTGTAAAAAAGTTTTTATTTCATCTATGTCAACATCCTTTGAGGTATTTTAAGCTTGTTTGAAGTTGATTTATTATGATACAAAACTTCCATATTGTATTGAAGGTTTTGTGATATGTTTGAATGTGGATGTGTTATTTTTACACCATTCACTGTTTATAGATAAAGTATTTACATTTTTATGCTATTTTTAATATGAATGTTTATGTTATGTTTAAACCTTTTCAAAAGAGGAATGCATTGGACTTAGTAAGTGACAGGTAGAGCCTGCTATAGCTCCTCGATACATCAGTAGGTATCATGAGACAAACTAGTTTCTTGGAACAAGGCCTTGAAAAAATCTTATTTTTAGTCTTGGTATAAGGCCTTGACTATGTGGTTATGAAGTCTGACATTATGCATTCCATCAATATGAAATTGGCTATTGATATTGCATGTGATTATTCGACTAGTAGAATATCAATGTGAATAAGTAAATGGAATTATTTGATTTATATTGGCCATATTATATAGAATATTATATTTAAAAGTATTATGATTTAGTCTTATACATTGCATTAAATATTTATGCTTAATTATGAATGTTTTCGCTATATTGTTATCCTTACTGAGAATCTGAGCTCACCCCTTTCTATGTTTTATTTTTCCCAAGATGCGAAGAAGTATATTATTACTAACATGTAGGGATAGTATAAGGGATATGAATTTGGTAAATAGAGACAATGTTGTTGTTGTTTTTCATTTTATAATGAAATGTAAAACTTATAAATGTATCTAGTACTTCCAAGGATACTAAACTGATCTGTATTTTGGGATTTGATACCTTGTGATCATGACAATGTTTTATAATAATGCACCAACTCTTGGTAAATGGGGTTGGGGTGTTACATGTTGGGATTAACATATTTATTTGGTTGAGTTTTCTTATAACAGTTTTCATTAGAGTATAAAGATGGCACCATTTGAGGGATTTTATGGAAAGAAGTTTCAAACTCTAGATTTCGGGGATGATTATGAAGAATAGAATTTCATGGGACCAAAGTTACTTGAGTAAGTGACTAATATGATGAAGTTGATTGAACAAAACATGAGGATGGTTCAAAATAAGAAGAAACATTATGCAGATAACCAGAGAAAATAGTTTCTTTCGAGATATGGGATCATATTTTTCTTAAAGTATATCTATATAAATGTGATATTAATTTTTGTTAAAAGGTAATTCTAAGTCCATTGTTCATTAGAATATATAAAATCTTTCATAAATTTGGATCAGTTTCCTATTGAGTGGAATTACTTCATTGTTTATCCCAAGTACACAACATTTTTCATATCTCGGTGTTAAGAAAATATGTTGTAGATTCATTTGATTTTTTGAGCCTTGAATTTGAAAATTTGGAAGATAATATTTATTATAAAGAAAATATATTTCTGATTCTTTATTTTAAAGATCAAGTGTTACTGAATATGGCGATTCAATAGGTTTAGGTCTTATGAAAAAACTATTTGGTCAATGTGGCGGCATGGGAATGTGGAAATTTTATGAGGGAAAGGTATCCAAACTAGTTTAATAAGAAAATAAAATTGAGTGTATAAAATTTTAAAAAGTTTATAATAATAAAAAAACCTTTTATAAGAGATAATAAATCACCTTCATGATTTTATTCATCACAAAAGAGTATTAATTAATCTTTTAATTACAAATAAATATAATTTAAGTAAAAAATTATATAATAAAGATTTATTTAGAAGTTTAATTTCTAAATTTTAGAAATATAGTTATAAAAAAATTATTTAATTTTTGAAATCATAATATCAAATTTTAATTTAGTTGAAAATTTGGGATTTTTTAGAAAATATTGATTTTTAGTAAATAGTGAAAAATAGCGATTTTTGAAAAATATAATTTATTTTTAATAAATTATGTAATTTAAAAGACCTATTATGTAATTTTATGTAAAATAATAATATTATATTTATATTTAATACACTTAATTAATTTTTAATCAACTTTATTTTATATTTCAGTATAATATTGTTTTTGGGTTTGAAAATGATATTTTTTTTAAAAATTTGTTCTAGAATGCATAATGTTTCTAAATTTTAATTAATTAAAATAATCCCTTATTATTAATGATTTAAATGTAATTTATACATTAAATATAAGTAAATATTAAATTATTCATATAATGATTCTTATTAATCATATAGTTAATATAAAATTATTTTTTGTTAAAAAATACACTTCTGGAAAACCCATGTTTTTGTTGTGTCTATGAGTTTTGTTTTAAAGTTAATTTTTCCAACTATGTAAGTTATATTTGGTAAAGTTGATTCCATATTTTTAATTATAAAATTTTATATTTTCTAATAAAATTGGTTTTATATTTGATCAAAATGAATTGTGAAAATTGTAAAAATTAATGACCATAGTTATGGAAAAAATGGGTTTATCATAGGTAAACTAAAAATATAAGGATTATAATGAACTAAAAAGCATATTTCACCCATATAATGTCTAATTATATATAATAATCAAATTTTGACAAATTTTCATGTGAAAAAAGTGGGTTCACCTATTTCTTTTTAAATATTACAAGTGTGGCACTCACCTCACTTAAAAAAGGCCACCCCTTTCCTCTATTATTAACACACCAAATCCCTTTTCTAATCCCATAACTGCCCAAATAAATTTCCAAAATCACTACATTCATACTAGAATAAATTTTTTGGTTATAAAATAATTATTGGAATTCATTAAGTAGAATCCCAAAGAGGTGGTCTGAGAAGTGGTAAAATTCCTAAATCTGCACTTTTTTTCTTTATTCTCCTAAATCCTTTAAATATTATTATTTTATAATTCTATAATATCATTATTATATAAGAAATATTGAGATTTTAATATTTTAGGGTAATAAAAAATATCAATATCATATTCTTTCAAATGGGAAACAATAATGTCACTCGTGTGTACGACAAACTACTGCCTCACAAACTGATGTGACACGTTTTACATCAATACCTCTCACTGTTGGTCATGATAAGGGATATAAAGTATATATATAATATTCATACCATAATGATATATATGAATTTTATATCATATACAGATTTTTTACTTTCCATTTAGTAGGGGATACGATAACATCGCTCGTGTGTATGGAGGACTACCGGCTCACGAAGTGATGTGATTCGTTATTCACTAATACTTTACATTGAAGATGATATGATTATATTTAATGAATATATTTATATAAATGACATAATAATGATATTAATTACATATTTATCATTCGATATGGATGATATATAATTTTCTTTCATACCCTTTTAATCATTAAAAAATCATAACATCATTTGTGTACGTGTGGACTACCGCCTTCACAAACTGATATGACTATCCTTTCATCACCACACCACATGAAATATATATAAAAGAATATTTAAATAAATAATATGGTATATATTATATTATTATCTTTATAGAATGAAATAATTACTTACCTCATATACATTATTATTGTTGAATAATGGAAACGTTAGTCAGGAATATATACGGCATACAATCTCCATAATAGTAACACACTTCATTTATAAAAAATAATATTTCATGATTGGTATTAAAATAAAAATAAAAATAAAAATAGGATAATTATTTCATTATTATTATTCTAGATATGTTTAAATAATGACCTCATTGACCATATTCAATCTACTATTATTGTTTTGTTACATAAGCTAAATATGGTCAAAACATTCGATGCCAATCAAATAGATTAAGTATTCATGTATAGAATAAAAATAATTGAAATATAAGGAATAATAAACATGAAAAAGGTAATTAAGCAATTAAATAATTGACAAAAGTTTGTTTTATAGTGAGATAAGTAATGCATGTGACAAGTTAGACTCAGGGTAAGGTATTTCTTCTGAATTTATTTTCATTGAGGTATATTTTGATGTTATACACCTATATTATTTGATGAAGTGTATATAAATCCCCTTTAGAATTTTATATCATTAATTTATCTATTCTAATGATATTTAGTGTTTTTATAATTTTATTATTTCAGGGTCTTATTATTCAAATGTTTCTAAAGTGATAAGCAGCTTTTCTTTAAAAAATATCTTCTACTATCTTTCTTAAAAATATATTTTTATTCTATGTATATGTTTTTTGAATTATTTTGTTGTGGACATTAGAGTGTTATAAATTATATATATTTTTAATAATATTTTAAAAAAATTAATATTTGTATGAAATGTGTGACTTTCCTTACAAATAAAAAAAGAAACATTTTGTTTTAATGTATATGGAGATAATGAATTTTCTGCCACCATAAACATTATTTCATGTTTGGATTACTATACAGGATTTAATGTTATATTCAAATGAACAATACTCATTCCATTTTTTGGGTATTTTAGTATTGAAAAAAATGGTTTTAATAAGGATAGATATTTTAATAGATAAAAATGTTTTCTTGTTAGTTAAGGGAATATTTTATGAGTGTTATGTTCAAAATTGAAAGTTTTATGTGCTTTAATTATATTATAGTTCTTGTAAATTAATTATATTGATAGGTGGTTATGTTATAAACTGAGGATAAGTTATCACATTATAATCCAAGGATGGCTAGTTCTGTTATAAACTAAGGATAGTTGGTTATGTTATAAACCAAGGATGGGTGGGTCCATGATAACCCTCCAATAAATTGGTTGTGTAATTAGATCATATCATTATTCAATTTGTAAGAATGATATGAATAATGATATTTCATGATGTATTTATGATTTATTTTTTAGTTTTATAAGATCTAAATATTTTCTATAACCATAACTGCATGTATTTTTAAAGTGAAAATGAATGATTTCATTCTCTCAAAGAACATTGATATAAAGGTAATAATTTTATGGGTTTTCATATTTTCACTAGACCAACATTTTTCTTTCGTTTTATATCACTTATTGAAGTTATTTTCTCGTACCATGTTTTTAAAATGTTTTTCACAGGGTTTAAGGATGAGTTAAAGGAATTAAGAAGTCATGTTGAATTCCGTGATGATTTTTCATGAAAATAAATAAAATTGTATCTTAAAAGTTTCATATTGTAAAAAAAATTAAAACTAACTATAAGTGACTACTTTAGATTATAAGTTTATGATATATATGAATTATTTCACTATTCTCTATAACTATAAACCTAAAATGAAACTAAAATTTAAGAGATCTAATTCAACACTTAAAACTTAATATTATGAAATGTTCAAGGTAGGGTCCTTACATATATTTTATATATTAGTTTTAAAAATATTTTTATAGAAACTCTTTACTTTAATACCAGATTTCTATTTATTATTCTAAGAATCTATTTCTTATATTTCTAAAAATTTTGTTCACTACTTTCATATTTTCATATTCTTATAAACAATTTTTTTACATTTTAAATTTATATGATTTTATATTTTTATACATTTTTCAAATACATCATACTATACTGTAATACCCCCAACCTCCAGAAGATGAAATGTTGACTAGTTAATCCTAGAACATGAAAAATTATTCTTTATAAGATAGAATAATTTTTATAATATCTTGTGGGAAAATCATCATAATAAGAATATTAACCTTTATAACTATGATATAACATCTATAAGATTATTTATTTTAATTCTCAGAATTTATTGATTATATTTGGTACAATTGAATATTTTTTTATACAGGAGGTGAATCATATAAATTTTTGAAAAATAAGATTTAAAAAAACTATAATAACATTCTATGTTTATCTTATCTATATAAGATTATTGTTTTCCCCAAAAGTATTTTGTCATGAATAATTTATATTGGGTGATATTAATAGAATCTAAACAATAATAAAGTATTCCACTTACACAATTTTTGAACATATAAAAAGGGAGAATGAAATTTATTTTTACTTAAAATTTCATAAACAGAATTTTATTAGGATTATTATTTCATTTTATTTCATATTGGAAAAAAACCAAGGGGGAGATGATTGAGAAAATTATTTTTTATACTATTGTGCTACATAACCAGATTTCACAAGTGGTGAAAATAGTTTCAGAAATGTTTAAAGTATAAATGTTTTTTTAGAAATTGTGGATATTATAAATTTCATTAGAAATTATAGGGAAATTACTATAAGTTTAATTTTAAATTTATAATAAATTTAATCATTCAATCATAATTATATTTTTTCAAAAAGGGGAGATTATTGATTCAAAGTATACTTTACCCTTGGATTTCAAAAATAAAATACACTCATGTATAGTTTGGATTTGACATTTTTTGTTTATGATTTTCTATTCTTATAGGATTAATTTTTGTTTTATTTATTTTTTTAAACTAAAGATAATGATCATTTTATTTGAAATTATATAGAACAATAGTATTGAGAGATGGAGATGGTGGTATTATAGTGTTTATTTAAAAAAACAAATAATTATTTTTCTTATGTAGTTACAACTATAACTAATGATCATTGAATTAAAATGTTGTAGTTTTATAATATGTTTTCTAAAAATTCCACTGATTCACTATGGAGAGGTAAATATTGTAAATAAATATAGAATTATTACTCTACTATGTTTTTTTGTATTATCTCATTTTTTTGAGAGATTACACTAAATGTAGTTCGTCAATGTACAGTAAGATCCATTAATATATTGGTATTTCATTGTAAGGTTCTTAGTAAATCTTTCTATTGTTGTTGTTATTTATAACCAAGTTTTATTAAGGTGATTTCAAGTTATGTTGGAGATGGTTTTATCTAAATATAATGATCATTTATATTTTTGGGGTTAGGAAGAAAAGAATATTATAAATGGGAATTTTTAAAAAATTCCTGATGTGGGATTATGGCCAATCATTAAATAAAATTGGAGCTATGCATAGAGTTTTTGGTACCTTGATATAATTAATAGTCAAGGGAGATTCAGTGTGGAACTTATATACATTTTCTGAGCTTACGAATCACTTACAATATTTTTTTAAAAAAAAGAGGTTATATTATTATAATTTTAATCAGTAATAATATAAATTTAGAATATTTGAATTATTATCCAATACTAGGTTTCAATTAGATTATATACATATTTCATATTTTATTTATCAAATAGTGTATAGATTTTAATATAGTAATTTTAATTGAATTGTTTTTCAATAAATCATGTTGAATTACATAATGTTTATTTTCTATTATGCCTAGTACTTTAATCAAACATTATTTACTATGAGATATATTAACTTATATATATTTTAATTCTTACTCTGATATAGATTAGAACATAAACACTTTTGATAAACTTATTATTTATGTTATATAAATATTTTTAATCTCGATTATACTATAATTCACCCCCTATTGTAGTGATATATATTTTATATTTCTAAGATAACTAACCACACATATTTTAATTTATCCACTCAGGCTCAGATTGGACCTAATATTTTTATTTTTCATCTTAATTGATACATTTTTTAGGTTTATTATCCATTTGAATAAACACTATGTAAATATATTGATTACCCTATATATACATCTTGAAAACCATATTCTTCATTTCCTATAATAGAACAAGGTTCAACTAGATAAATATATCATTACATTTATTAGGGGAAATACTTTATAAGTTTATATAGCAATATATCCTATATAGTAACTTCTTATAAAAAATATTCAACTTTTTTATAAATGTTTTTAAATTCATTGTGTAATATGATTCCCCACTTTTTATTATTGAAATAACTCATGATTGTTTTTATATAATCCATTTTATTTTCATATTTTAATTATGAGGGGATGTTTATGAATTATTTATTATCATTAATATATTCTTTTCAAACACATATTTATGGATATAACATTATGTTATGGGTGGGCCTAAAATTATAAATCCTTCAAATTAATTGATTAATATTTTATATATAAAGAGATAAATATTCTTATACATGATATGATTATTCCTTTTCCTTTATTTCAGGGCATAATACAATTATTAATTTTCCATTATTTATAGACATGATATGATTTTGAATTATCCATTATTATTAATAATGATAAGAAATATCAATTTCCATTATTATATAACAAGATGAGATTATTCCTAGCCCATAATTCCTAGACATGATGTGGTTATCCTTTCCAAATATGATATTATGGTATTAAAAATAATCTTTGATTAATGATAAAATTATAATTATCTATGTTCTAAATCCTTTTGTTTTGATTAGTGTTTCTATGCTTCTTCATTACCATGATATAATTTCTAAATTCTTATTTCATATACTATGGTTATGTTTATTTATATATTCTCACTATGTTATTGTATTTTATTATGATCACCCGTGTTTTTTAAATGCATATCATATATGTTTTCTCTCATATAGAATTTGAGATAACCCATTTTTAATGTTTACACATTTCCCTAAAATTTAATACGCATTAATACATACTAAAGAGAACCATATGAATGCATTTTGTTTTCAAATGTATAATGTATTTTAAAATAAGATATATATTTAGAAAATCTACAATCTTTATACACTATTTAGATTTGGGAGTGAGTATTATTTTTTATTTTTAATGAATAATCATGATAAATAAATTAAAATCTATTTATATTATATTTGATTCATATCAAATTGGATATTAGTAATCATCCTATATAAATAAAATTATTTAAAAATTCCAATAATATCACAAGATGTTATGCATGATTCTCCCAAATCAATGAATAAATTTTGATTTTATCATTTCACACTACAAAAATATAATTATGATATTGTTTGAACATAATATTTATAATCCAAATAAACCCATATAGTGTATTTAAAACACTAAATCATATCAATAAAAAAAACTTAAATGTCTATATCAATATTGAAAATCCTTCTTAATAATTTCCTCATATTTAAATCTCAAATAATGATATTCGTATTATTAATTTATCAAATAAAAATAGTTTAATTCTTTTAACCACTTAAAAAAATAATCTATTTAATGAATATGATAGTGTAACTTAACTATCACTAGATTCAAACAACTATATTCTATTCGAAAAATTAAGATATAACATTCTTATTATGTGTAAAAAACTAGAGAAAAACATTGTCAAATAATATGGGAAAAAACACTCATAGAAATAACTCATCAATCTAAAACCACATTTTAAAAATTATTACTAGAAATATATGAAAATATGTCATAGATAGAGGAGAAACACCTATGTATAATAAAATACCATGTTCAATATCTCATCTCAGATCTAGGATTTCATCCTATTATAAAACACAACCATGGAATTCTTCACATCTTAGTGAAAATCCTCCAACTCCTCATTAGACTCAAAATGAATTAATCTAATAGGTTGGGATGTAATACTCTATTGATCAATTAGTTTATACCCAAAATAAAAAATCTCTTTCTCTATTAAACACCACATGGTCAATATTTTTGTTAGATAAAATCAACCATCGTCAACAAAAATTGTCACTAGTTTTTCAATGTGTAGATAAAAAAAGGATAGTTACATATAATATCAACAAAAAAACTTGGTTTTAAGAGAATAAATATCACCCCATCACCAGATCATAACCAGACTTATTAGGTAACCTTATTCAACCCTTGACTAGAGTACTGAACTTATAAATCCTCAAAATATTCTTTAAAAGATGCTCATACCATAATCATGTGATGGAGTGATTAAATAAATTCAAGTAATATTATTAGTCAAAACATAAGAAATTCCAGATTCAATGAAACTCATTCCTCATACCATCTCTATCCCCTTCACCTATTGAATATAGACATATTATTGTTTTCCCAACCAAAATATCCTTCTCCTCATCTCTAATACCCACCATTACCTCTCCATTGGTCGTTACTCTATCAAAAATAAATTTATGATCCTATATAAAGTTATCTTCTTGTACCAACTTATGTTTATAGTACTAATGTTTATTTATCTTACTACTAATTTGGATATTTTTTTGAGGAGGTGGAATAAAATGATATCATGGAGCCTCAATAATCATGATCTACTTAAATATACACTATCCATCTTAAAAATGTATCACCCTATTAATAAATAGATCATATTAACAAAATAAATATATTTAAATCCCTAAGATTAATGAAATAATTTCATAATCCTAATTCTAAAGAAATTAATTTTCATTGGAATGAAACAACCTTATAATTTTCTAAAATCTAATTCCTTTACAATTCAAGAAGATATATTTCTATCTCCACTCTGTGGAATCCTATACTATGAAATCTCTCTTATGGTCATATTATTGGAAATAAATCCTCCTATATTACCACCATTATATATATATATAAGAAACACTAATAAAACATTATCATTTTTTTACAGATCATGTGCCTAAAACCCATTTGAAAATCATAAGTTCCCAACTTTTTATCATTCATTAAATTAGAATAACATTGTTCCAATTACATTTATTTCACATTACTTTATTTTTTCACTTAATTTATTGTAATTAATTTTTTTTGTTATATAAATTATGTTTTTATTTTAATAATATATATTTTTTAAATTTGTTGTAATATAATTTATTCTCTATCATTAATTATTTTTTTGGTTTTATAGTTAGTTTTTAGCTAAATGAAAAAATTATTATAATTCTATACAATTATTGTTATTTTTTTAATTATATAAATTCATAATTTTAATATTCAATTTTTTTTAATTTCAAAAATAATAATTTTATGTGTTTTAACATAATTATTTTGTTCAATAATTTTAGTTCTTCTTCTTTCTATATTTGTTTTATAAATAAATTTTTTATATTATAAATTTTATTTCACTTCTGGTTTTTATGATTTTTACATTTAATTTAATTTAACCTTTGTTAGTATTTATTTTTAGTTTAGATTATCAAGTCAATGGAAGAAAATCTTGTTTTTTATTTACTTACTGCATGAAGTGGTCGTTCATGGAACTTTATAGCAGTTAACATACCACCTGAAAAGGTTCCTAAGATCCCCAAAGTGACCACACCATGGAATTATAAAACCCCATTTCCTAATTTTGAGTGTACCGCCTAGAAAAAAACTTTCTACAGGCCATGATCACCTATGTAAATGTGCCTAATATTTTAAAACTATCACACCTATAATACAATACACCACACACAATTTTTCAAGTGACTACTAATTAAGGCCAAGCTACCATGAGAAGTATTTTGAACTAATCCTAATTTGAAGGTGAAATCTTGTGGTGAAATTTGGTCTATGTAATGATTATATACTTGAGAAGGAAGGAGGATGTTGAATGAAGAGTGGATAACATTGCTAAAAGAATAAATCATAAAGTCCTAACAAAGAATGGATGAAAATCCTAATGGGTAATGTTGTGAGTGAAGGATTATCTACTTTATGGTTGATATTCAAAAGAAGAATGAAACCAAAGTTTAACCAAAACTTTTTGTTTTCGATCATGGGGGATTCATACGACATTGGATAAATTTTGGTCAATGCCATAATAATCCAATTTCTATAATATAGGCTCACCAACCCGATCTTAAACACGAGATCAAACTGAAGAATTATGAATGATTCCTTTAATTGTATTAATGACTCCATCTAATCTCATATGAGGTAAATAAATTGAATATAAAATGATGAGGATCAAGTGAGTCTGTAAAAACATTAAAATAATTTAGTTGATACATTATTTATATAAGGGTATCAGTTTAGAGATGAGATTTGTGATCAAGGATGATATGTGTTGAAGATGTTGATCTTTGGTGAGTTGAAAACATAGAAAATTTGGATATAGGTTTTATCATTGAATATTCCTAAGGGACATGTATCAAGTGTGTTAATTTATTCAAAATCATGATAAAGTAGATAGGCTTTGAATAAGACATTTTAGAAGAACATATTTCAAGCTGTGCGAGTGAATATCCAATTGTGTTTGTGATGATGAGTGTTTTAGTTCACTAGTTTTATTTCTCTGTAAAATACTAATTCAGGATGATTTTGAGTACATATGATTATATGATGTTTTATCTTCATGGATGGGATGGAATTCCTGATATATTCTATACTATTTCCTCAATGAAGTAGTGTCATTATGAATACTTATATCCCAAGTGGTGAGTATATGATCATTGGGATCTAATATTTAGAAATTATCTGAGAATGTAGTAAAGATGGATACTCCTTATGGATTAACTTGATGACTAATAAAAAGATTTAACAGATATGTGATTTAATTTTCAGATCAGAATGAAAAAGAATTACTTTCGGGATTTCATTTCCACTGTAGGTTTATTTTTAATGTTGATGGGGCCTTAGGGTTCTCTAGATCAGTTCAATTTGGATGGGGGTTAGATTCATTATTTGGATATGTTTACGAATTCAGATATAAAGTTATTAAATGAATTATATTTTTAAGGTTTTCATACGTAATAGGAATTATGGCTCCTCATAGTCTAGAAAATTATTAGTTTATATATGTAATGATCTATGGTTATATCAATTAAGTGAAAGTGAAAGTGGGTGATCCAACTGGATATTTTGTTAAAATTACATGTTTAGTGATAGAAGGCAAGAAAACACATTATTACATTTGATAGTAATGAAATGAAGATGGAATATTATGTCAATGTTTTTTAGGGAGAATAAAAGAGGGTTCTAGGGATTTATTGGATGTGGGGGACTATGTTTTTACAAAAACAAATTTTGGTACATCAAGTATCCTCTTGTGGAGAGTAAGAGACTTTTTCGGTGAGCATGTGTAGGACTTCATCATAGTGGGAAATTAGAAGATGAAGCAATGATATAAAGTTTAAAACTAAATAGAGAAGACTATTGATATTCATTCTTCTTTTTTCATCTTCAGTTCCTCTATTTCAGTATGATCATGTGAATTGATTGAATTTAAAATGAATACCTAAGCATTTTCTTGGGTATTATTATTGATTGGATTTAATCATATATCTTTATAAAATTTCACCATAAATTTTTTTTTTCTTCTTCTGAATCATTTATAAAACATTATATTCTCTTGATAAGAATGATTCTCATGAAATTGAATTTGGCAACTTTGAGGATGGATAAATATTCAAAGTGGAATACTAATAGATTCATCAATGTTTAGGTTACTTTTGAATAAAAATATTATCTTAATCAATTTTTTAAACGTACATACAATAAATTTTCCAAAAAGAAGAAATTATTTTAATCCAAATAGTTTAAAATCCCCTTTCACTTTCTCATCGTAGTAAATTTTTCTGTTAAAATTTTATAAATTTATATATTTTTTCTTGTAGTTAAATTATTTATCCATTATTTTTTATTTTTTATTAAATAAAAAAGTAAAAAATAAGTCACACAAATTTATTTCTTATATGTGTTTTCTTTAAAAAATCCATTTTAATAACTCACCCCTTCCCTATGGTTCGACACTAAATTCTATTTTAGAGTTTTTATGAGCATTAAATAATTTTCGAAACATGTTATATAATACTTTTGATGATTCTGTAAGCTTATTTGGCTATTTAAAAATGGATCCTTTTGGTGGTTTTGATCACCAGAATAAGTTATGTTTTGTCTATTATGGTTATTATGGGAACACATTCTCAATGTGGGATAATAACCAACCATGTTAGGAAAATAAATTTGATGAAATATAATAATTCAAATAATAAAAACCCATATATTATTCCATTCTAGAACATATTTTGTTATTTTTTTTGTAAATTTAATAAAACCCATGAGGTCAGAATGAAGAAATCACACAATAAAACATTAGAATCATATAAAAAGATAAAAAAAGAACAATGTAAATTATTTAATGTGTAAAATGACTTTGAAAAAACATTAAATGAGATTTATGAGGATAGCGTGGGTGATAAAAATCAACAAACTAATTATTTAGAAAAATTTAAATCTAAGGAGGAAAAACTATATACATAACATATTCTGTAAATGAAGTATTTTTTGTGATGAATATGTAAAATACATAAAGGGATTTGAGTTAGAATATTTTTATAAAAAATAGAAGGAAAATGAAAAACACTATCTCATTATTTTCATGGATCCTAATTTTAAATGGTTCAATGTTTTGGGTTATTTGAGAACATGATTTCTTGGGTTAAGGAAAATCATGGATTTGTGGTTTTAATGTCTAAAAATATGTTAATATGATTTATTGATATAATTTTATGTGAGAAGGAAATGGATTTTAGGTATCTTTTGGAATAATTCTACAATTAATAATTTAATTATGTTTTAAATTTTGTAACTATTGATAAATGTTATCTTTCAGGTGTTAAAAACAAGAACCCAAATAACAAGAATTTTTTCATTGATGAAAAGAATGATGGAGTGAAATTTGAGGAATATATTTTTGATTAAGAAAAATTCCATTAATCTTAAACTAATTATACCTATAAGGTTTTGTTAATTGAAATATTGAACAATGTTTTTTATATTAGAGGAAATTATTTTAAACCAATCTCACAAGAATATAATTTTTTGGAATTAGAATTTAAAATTTATTCATAAAAATGGAATTGAAAAACTGTGAGAGAAAAAATAATGGAATTTGAAATTAAAAGAAAGGATGAGAACACACTAGAATATTTAAGAAGAAATAAATTTTGGGAGGAAGCGACTGATGATATTCTATTTCTAGATGATAAAATTTTGGAAGAGAGTCAAATATGATTGAAATATGATTTTTAAGATTATAAAAATTAATGATTTCATTATTATCATTGTATTACTCATCTAAATTTTCATCTACACACTATTTTAATATTGAGGATTATTTATAATGGGAAATTTATTTTATTTCTTGTTTTTAAAATTTGATCATAATCCCTTTGAGAACCCTCTTCTAGAAGCTGTTTTTCAAAACCCAGCATCATTCATGCATGTTCTAGAAAATTTTTAGGTCTTAAATAATTTAGTATGTTATGAGTTTAATTTGACACTCCTAGTGTAACACAACACTCTTTCATCTCCTAAAAAGTTTAATTTTAATGTTTTTTTATTTTTATGAACTTAATTATTTATTGGAAGAGCATGGAAGATCAGATTCATTTAAAACTCTAAATAAATGATTTGAAACCTCTATATTGGTGGATATATCTATTGTTTCTTTTTATACATTTAGAGACTTATTTTAGAAATACATTGATTATATTGGATGTTTTCATATGGTTTTCTCATCAATAATTTGAAATAGTTGTTTTTCTAGTGATACGACGAACTATATGAATCAATTTACAAATAAACATAAATGGGAGAAACACATGTGGTTGTTTTTGAAAAAAAAATCCACATCTGAATAATCAATTTAGTTAGTTTCTAGGTGGCCCTGATAGATGACTATAAAACTAGTTCTCTTTAGATGGTAACATAAGGTTTTAATTTTTTTACTTATTAAATTAATTTTTAGAAAAAAACCACTCATCTTATTTTTTGCTTCTCACATGAAACCTTGGTCACATTATCTAGCACATAGTTTGGTAATTTTTTCTCATTTTCTTTCAATTATAAATTTCACAACATCTCATTATTATATTAGTATCATAATTTTTAAATGAATTGTTTGGATTTAAGGATTCTTCAATTTTATCTGTTGGTGGAATTTTTATAGAGAGGCCAAGTGTGACTAGAATGTTTAGTAAGAGGGTGATCACTATGTCAAGATTAAGGAAATTATGTATCAAATTTCATAATAAATTTCTCTTTTATTTTTCATGAACTTATACTATTTAAAAATCACTATGTTCTGCATTTAAATTCTCAAATTTTAAATATTTTTCATTATATGAAATTATGTGGGTGGGATGATTCACATTACTATTTTTATTTCACTATATAAACATTAACTTATTGGGATTTAAATATTTTTTGAATATTACTTCTTCAAACTCATTTTGAAAAAATAATACCATTCTTCACTTTTTAAATGTGACTTTGGAATCAAAAAAAATTAAAGGGAAATTACTTATATGTAAACTTATTTATTAGATTAATTGAAAATTATTCTTTCATATTCATAAAGTAAAATCATTTAAATTTTAAAATATATATGGTAGAAGTGGTTGAAATTGTGGAATCATGTTCTCCAAACTGAATTTTACCACATTAACTTGAAATTTTTCTACTAAATTCATAATCTACTATGAATTAAAAGGTATAATTTATATATTTCCACTTGAGGTTCAATAATGTGGTCATTGTTGGATTTTATTTGTGGGGAGGTGTATGAATTTATCCTAAACTATACTTTGATGTAGTGAAAATCAAAACCACCAATAATTGTTTTTTAAATTTTTTTGGTATTTAATTGTCAACATTATTATTCTGTGTATTAAAATTTTTCAATATTTTGAGGATTTAATTTCCACATTGAGGTAGTTATAATTTTATGATTTCTCATGAATTTTACTAAGTTCATAAATTTCTTTCAATATTGATTTTTTGGGTCAATCATTGGGAGTAGGATTTTCAATAATCATTGGATTTAATACTTTTTACTCTGTTTTAATCATTTAAGTTATGCATTTAAATGAGTTATAAAACAAAAATCTTAATCTTGATTAAGACCCATTTTCTTTCTTTCTTCATTATTTTATTAATTATGTTGTTGGATTTGTTGTTTATAATGTATTCTAAATAATGAACTTTCTTATCCAAATAGATTTTCCAATTATTAAGACATATAATTATTTGTGTATGTTATCCTGGAAGAAAAGTGAATTTTAGAAGTCCATGTTATATAAAAATTGATGTTTGTTTAAACTTATTCAAAATTTCCACATTCAAAATTTTTATAAAAACAATAATTCTTTTACTAAGACACCTGACTCAGTAGGATAAATAATTTTTTCTTATTGAAGGAGTCCTCAGGGAAGAATGTTTTTAAAAATTGATTTGTTGTGGCATTTCACTTTTTTAAATTTTGAATTATTTTCTTCCACTGATTTTTTTTAATTGACTGATTTTGGATAATAAATTTCTTATGTTTAGTTCTATTTAATGTTTGTTTCACATTGATTTATTTTTTCACATCATTTAATATAATTAATTGTGTTTTGATTTAAAAAACTATATATTTTTATTTAGTAATATATAATTGTTGTTGATTTGTTGTAAAATTATTTAATCATGTAATTTAATGTCAAAATATATCATTACGTTTTTAATTATAGTTTTCTAGTTAGTTTATAGTTGAATGTGTAAATTGTTGTAAGACTTATATTATAGTTGTTGATATGTTTAAATCATTTAATTCCATTCATTTAATATAAAATCAATTTTAAAATTTTCAGTATAATAATATTATGTGTTTTAACATATTTATTATTTTAAATAAATTCAATCTTTATTCCTATTCATTTTGTAATTAATAATGATATATATACATATATCCTAATTTAAATTTAATTTATTATTTTATGATTTTATATTTTGAATTAAATTTATTGGTTTTTATTATTCATCTTTTTGGAGAAATTTTAATGTAGTGATAAGATAATCTTATAATTAGTTTACTTACCACCAAAAGTTTCTATATAAGAATTCATTTCCCATTTAATATACCACATGATGAAGCACCAACAATTAATTATGTGACAACACCAAGGAATTATACAAGTGATCACATATTTTTCTATATATTCCTCATTTAATGAAAACTAACAGTAAGAAACAATCACTCAAGTGACTGTTTGTATGATTTTGAAGCAACCACACCTACTGAGAAACTGACTGCATATAGTTTTTTCAAGTGACAGAAATAATGGGACAATCTATAGTGTCTCATATCTTTAACCCACAACACCTTGAATCTTGAGCCGTGTGATGGTTTTCGGTCAATATATGGTGTTAGACCATGAGTAAGAGTAATGAGGTTGAGCTGTGAGTGACTAACCCTCTAGAAGACATCAAGTTGGAGTGCTTGATCGAGAATAAGTTATACTCGAAATGAGAATTTTTGGGAATGATATATTATATTATTGTTGGGTTCATATTTGAATTTAGAACATGGGGGGGGGGGTAATTGAGCCTCATGGTTATCAATCATGGGGGATTCATTTTTTATTTAATAAGATCCAGTCCATTCCAAAATGGACCAGTAGCTATTGCAGATTCTGAATAACCCAATCATGAAGATTGGTGCAAACTGAACCAAAATTACCAAAACTGTAATTTTTATTAAAGAATTCGAATAAGATAATATGAGTTGAACATGTTGACCAAAAAATGATAAAGATGAACTGAATTTAGTGATGTAGTAGAAGAAAACATTTGATCCATTGATGAAGTTGGGATAACAATTTGAAGATAAAATATGTATTTTATGTGGAATCCTGACGAGGAATAATATTCTTTGATGAATTTAAATTTTTAAAAACAATGAATGAAAATTCATCATTGACAAGTACTGATGGGAATAGGTAGATCTTGTTTGGTGATTTTATAAATTGATGGAAAAGAAAATCCCTCCCCAATACACTACTGAATGACATATTTTGAGATTCATGGGGGGAGATATGACTGATTTCATGTTTAATTTGATGATAGTTTTGGATAAATGGTTTTATTTCACTATACTTTACTAAGATATGATGATGATGGGGACTATCAGTTCTCCAATTTTGTGGTTTTACAATCGGGCTAGATTTCATGTTATATGCTTGGATTCTTGCCTCAAAAAAGTTACATTCGTTTGAATATTTTATTCCCATGTTTTGTAGTTGTGATTATAGTAAGTTGATATTGAGAGATTAACCATGAATTTAGTGATTCTAGATCTTTTTTATGTATTATTTTGATGATATAGGACTATATTGAAGAGAATATTTCATTTTATACCTAAAACATAATGAATCTTCATTGTTTGTTGGATTTTTTTCTAAGTGAAGGTTTCATTTGAGTTTTTTTTGGCCTCATGGTTCTCTATCTCAATTTATTTAGGAATGTTTTTGGATGCACTAGTTGGGTGTGTTAATTAATTTAGATATAAAGTGATAAAATTAATTGGATTGGTAATGTTGTTTATGTTATTAAGACACATGGTTTACTGGAGTCTGGAAATCTATAAACTAAAAAATTTAAAAATCTATATTATTATAAATCATGTGAATATTAATATGGTGGGATCAATTGAATATTGTTGTTAAAATGACATGAGTAGTGATAGTGGTGCAAAAAATAAATTTTTCATTGAACAATCACTAAATGAAGCATGAAATTATATAAAGTGATTTCCAGGGAAAATAAAAGATGATTCTAGGGTTTTTTTGGATATGGGGAACCATTTTATTACACAAATAAATTCTATAACGTCTAGGAAATTTGAGAGGAGAGTGGAAATTTTTTGTTGTAAAGCATGTAAAAGACTTCATCTATGGGATAATGTTGAATATGAAGAGATTTTAGAACGTTTTTTACTCAACATAGAAGAATCTTGATCTATCCTATTCGTTTTTCCTATTCAATCTGAATTTTTCATTATCCCCCCATTAACTTTTTAATGAACCAAACTTTTGTAAATAAAATTCCCATTTAAATTTAATTAATTGTCTTATAAAGTATTATAGTTATAGAAAAAAAATTAACTTAATTGTTATTTATTATAAACTATTATATTTAAAAGAGAGTTAATAATTATAATCTTCAACAAATATATATTGTGATAGTGATCATTTGATTAATATAAATATTGGGTTTTGAAAAATATAATTGACATAGAAAAATGAAGTAATATCCTAAAATAGTAGGATAATACCCTATGAGGCTCATTTATCAGAGATTTTGAGAGAGATAACATCACTAATATTTTACCTTGACCAAGACCACGCTGAGATACATCAACTAAAGATTGAGAAAATCTATTTATAAGAGAATTTCATGCTCATCAAGATCACAACTCAAACCATGTATGTCGAACCACCCTATGAAAATATTCCCATCACACAACATACCTTGAGTGTGTTTTTTGGTGTAATAAAGGTCTATGTATCAAGATCCTAGTAATAATAATATGTATATTTTATATATAAATTAATATATTTATTTCTTAGTATTGTTACTTTATAAATGATTTTTATTTTGATATGATAAATCACAAATTATATTTTTTTGTAACATGAAATTTCAATTCATAAATTTATATTGATAAGTTATTTTTTTGGTAATAAATAATTTAATAAAATATTATTATTAAATTATTATTATTAAATGTAAATTATAATATAATTTTTATGTTGTAAAATTTAATTTCTGTAAATGTTCAAAAACTGTTATTGTAAAAAAACCATCATTTATCAATAAATATTGATTCTAGTGTAAAAGTAAAAATTCAAAAATTTAAAAAATTATTTTGATAAAATAAATATTATTTTTTGAATCAACCCATCAAAACTAACCAATTTTTAATTTTTTTATAATTTTTTGAGACTGTTGAATTTTTAAGTAAAAATTAAATACAATATAAATTTACAGTGTGTATTATGATATCAAAATAACCGAAAAATGTTGTAATAAATGCTATAAAATGTATCCATGTACCATTATATGCTTCCCCTTTAAATTAATGTGTTTTTATGTTCTTTGATTAATTTTATAAATCCTTTATGATTCATCCAAAAACCAATATTATACATTAAGGTTTTGACATAATTTCTTTAAGAACATGACTCACATCCACATCAACAAGGGTAATGTTTTAATAAAATATTCACTTAGACATATAATATAATTAAAAAAATCCTCATTATCTGGAATAATGGTTGAAAACCAAGGGAAGGTTTCTGGTTTTTGATTACTTTATTCTCTAGTGTCCAAAACCTATGTCTGGGAAATAATAAAGAACTCACCTCTATTTCCCTCTATAAAAGTACCAAATATCCCCTTACTCTTCACTCAGAAATCTTTTATCACATATTTACTCTTACCTCCACTCTCTAGAGTCCTCCCAAGGTGACCCCAATCTATTAAAAATCCTCTACCAAGATTTTTTAATTACCTTATCAAGGAAAGGGATCCTCACTTTTATCTATTCACTCAAAAAACTTCATTTTATTATGTAATTTATCTACAATTCCTTATGTTGGGATATGTTATTACATATCCACTTACAATACTTATCATTTCAAAATGATTATATACCTATTTCAATCTCAATAATCCCTCCCATGCACATTCACATCTCCCTGTTATACTGTTGAAATTTCACTGGTCTTTTCCATGCCAAACTATTATATAGTGAATAACCATACACATTTTCTATCAAGGGTGTTAAAATTTATGAATTTATAAGTATTTTATTTTTATAATACATTTGTTTAATCTACACTCCATTATTTTTGGATTAAATTTGATGAAAATTGTTCTTATGTATATGATCAATGTGGTACACTTATGCATGTACAGGATATGATTATGATTAGTGAATCTAGATAGCTCTCCAATGCATTGGGCAATATTTTAGTGTCATGAGAAACCATTTTTGGTTTGCTAGAGGTTATCCTAAGCACATTACATTATGTTTTTTTTGTGGCTAACATTGAAATATTCTTATGATGCCATGTTCAATTTTTTTCCACATTCCCTTGATGACTTTATTTTTTCATGATATATCATGCCTCATTGTTTGTGTTTATGATTATCACCCCTTTTATATACCATGGAAACAGTTATTTTATAACATGTAATACTTTATTCATGGTATTACATGTTTATTCCATTATACGGATCTGTATCTCACCCCTTTCTTATGTGTGTCCCTAGTTTATCCCATAAATTTTTAATTGCGGTTGAATATTATGAGCATCATATGAATGTTTTCAAAAATGGAGACGTACCCCTATTTTATGGTGTTATGTAATGTACCTAATTACCCAGAGACACATGATTTATCAATCTTCTTGGTTTTATTATGTGCAATATTATGCAATAAATCATTAATTAATTTTTAATAACGACAAGGCATATCGTAGTTGTTATCATAATATAGTGTAGTTTTTTTGGAATTGGGATTAGAAATCTCTATAAAAATATTTAAAGACAAGAATAAATATAAGAATATATCCATAAATTCTTTTAAAGTATAGAGAATTTTATTTCTATGAAAATATATCCATATGTAGAAACTTAAAGTGGATGTGTATATCGAACAAATACCCCTTGTGGTAGCACCGGAAAACACCGCATTAAAATAGAATCGATTGGGAATTGGTTCATAGTAAAAATACTTTCTTTACACCTATTTTCAAACTCTAGGAGATATTATTTGGAAACTTTACATTCCCATTACAAAAAATTATTAGGGGAACAAAAAAGATCCATAAAATTATCTATTAGAAAATATATCATATAACATAGATTAAAGCCTAGAAATTCATAAGTTAAGGAAAAAATGACAATTATAAGTTATCCAATTAATTTCATTGGATTCATGTTTATGTGTTTAATAGTTTAAAATTAATTGTTCATAGTTTTCTATTTATTCTATCTAATGGTTGGAAATAAGAGGAACGATTAAACAACCAATGTGAACGGAAATGTTATGAATCCCAAAATTAAATTCCATACCCAATGGGGAAAAAATAATTAAATTTATGATGATACAATATTATTTAACTGAGGTTCCAAATAAAAACCTGAATCTGGAGGAATTCCCAAATCCCCTTAAGAAATAAAAATCCCTAATTGAGATTTTTTTTGTGATAATTTCCTTCAAATTTCGATGGATCATTAGATCCCTTACTAGGGGAAAAACAAATACACTCAATTGATAAGATATTCTCCATACTTCAATGTTTTGGGCAAGAGAAAGTCATACTACCTATTTATCTTATTGAGGGAGAATCTGATTATTTGTGGACATTGATCAATAATACTAATCCTGGGGAAGAGATTGAAGTGATGGTGTGGTACGGATTTTGGAAAATGTTTTTCGACAAATATTTTTCTTTCACTCTTTAACATAAAAAGTAAAGTGTTTTCCTTTCCATAAAGAAATTTGATAATGAATCAAATAGTGTGTATGTGGAAAATTTCAAAATACTTGCATGATACACCTCCATATTTTCATTACCCTTGAAGTTAATGTTGACCAATTCTTCGGTGGGATAAATCCAATCCTATGGAAATACATGGTGATTTGAGACATTGATATCTATGATGAAATTATCTTATGTGCCCTAAAATAAAAATAGATATTGGGAAATATAATCTTATTATGGGGATAAGAAGTGGAAAGTGTAGTATAATTCTAGTTGTATGATGGAGAAATATAATATTTGTAAGAAATATCAATATCACACTTGTCAAAATATATAAAGTAGAACCAGGAAAATTTCATAAGGGGAATGATGAAATTAATTTTGTATAAAATAGCGGGGAACCATTCTAGTGATTGCTGATGGGAGAAACCCACCAATGAAATGGAATTAAGGAATTTTTAAGCCTATCCTCAACCAATTTTCCAATTTTTCTACAACTAGGAATAAGTAAACTATTTGAAACACTACCCAAATCCAAGGGTTGTCAGAGACAATTTGTTCCAATAACCTCAAAGGCTGTAAGGGAGAGCATATTCCATCTCAACCACTGAGGTGGAACCTAAAAACAATGAAGTGATTGGTATAGAAGTTATTAAATAAATAATTGGGAATTAAATTCTTGATTTTGGTTTTATTAATTTTTTCATATCACATAATTTTATTAGAACTATTGAAACACCACTATAAATCATGGAATTATAGTTTTCATTGAAAATGGAAAATGGGAAAATTATTACTTCCCATGTATATAACTCCTCCTTGGTCAAAATTTGTGGACTGAACTTCCCATTGATCCTTGTGAAACTTCCTCTAGTGGAATTTTATTTAATCTTAGGTATGGATTTGATTTATTTATATTAATCCAACATAAATTTCCACGATAATGAAATCAATCATCGGATTATAAATTGTCCATCAATTCTATATAATTGAAAGTAGGAGGATGAATATTCATTGGAACCAACATATCAAGAATGAGAATTATTTTTCTAAAAGAAATTTTATCAAGATCATATGTTTGAGTCTAAGGAAAATATCATCATTGAATACATTCCCATTTTTAGGGAATATACTGATGTGTTTTCAAAAAAATTACCAGGTCTTCCTCCTGCCCGAGAGGTTGAATTTTAAATCAAGATTATATCTGGGGTGTTTCCATTATCCAAGAATCTATATAGAACATGATTTTTTGGAACTTGAGGAACTGAAGAAAAAACTATAGTAGAATTTAGATAAAAGGTTCATATATCCTAGTGCTTCACATTGGGGTGAACCAGTCCTCTTCGTCAAGAAGTAAAATGGGTCAATGCATCTTGTCATTGATTATCATGAGCTGAAAAATATCATGATGAAGAAAATATATACTCTTCCTTGGATTGATGACTCATTAGGTTATCTATATATAGACCAATACTTTTCTATTGTGGATCTTTGGTCATGGAATTTTCAAATAAGGGTGAATAAGGAGGATATCCCCAAGAATTTTTTCAATAAAAGGTATGGAAAAAATGAGTCCATAGTATATCCTTTCAAACTCCATAATTCTCTAGAAATGTTCATGGAATTAATGAATATATTATTTATATATGACATAGAAAAAAATTGTAGCCTTTATAGACCATATTCTAATATACTCCAAAATCATGGAGGAGTATGAGAAACATATGTGCGTTGTGTTAAAGTCCTCATGAAAGGATAAGCTTTATGAAGAGTACATAAAATATGATTTCAATTTGAAGGATATATCTTTATTATGGAATATTATATCAATAAATGGGAAATTTTTGGATACTTCAAAGATAAAAGTAATTGAAGGATGGATCATGCCTATATCTGTGATAGAAAACAATAGTTTCCTTTTATTATCTAGGTACTATTTTGATTTTTGATAAATTTTTCATAATTTTCAAACCCTCTAACCAAACTTACTCATAATAGTGTCTAATTTGTTTAGAATAATTAATGTGATGATAGATTCAAGGAGTTGAAAAGAGTCTTATCACTATACTTGTACTTTCACTACCCACAAGTGGGGAACCTTTCATTGTATACAATGATGCTTCGAAGAAGGGATTGAATGGTGTGTTAATACAGAATGAAAAGGTGATAGCATATTTCTAAAGAAATATAATTTTCATGAAATAAGAACACAATTAATGATCTAATGTTTTATTCAATGATATTCATGTTGAATATCTTGTAACATTATATATTTGGGGAGAACTGTGAAATATATTTGCATCACAAGAGCCTCAAAAATATATTCACACAGAAAGAGTAGAGTATATGCCAAGGAAGATGGTTAGAGATAATTATGTACTATGAAAAATCAATCCACTAACATCATGGGAAGAAAAATAAAGTGGATGATGATTTATATAGAAAGGATCCCTCAATTTTATCATTGATGAGAATTGAGAAGGATCCGATCATCTGAGACTTGAAAAGGATAAACATGGGAATCATAAATGAAGAAACACAATCAATACTTTCCCAAAGTATTTCAAAACAGTCCCTTTTAGTGAAGATAAATGATTCTCAAAGAGATGATGTAGTAATTTAGAAGATGGTGGAAGCTATAAAAAAGGTAAATCCTCATAGTTCAAACTTAATGAGGACAAAGTTGTTTGATTTGGTTCAATACTATAAATACTATCAAATCCCATGTTAAAGAGGGATCTATTTGATGTTGCACATATCTCTACCTTCTCCATCTATCTGGATAACACAAAGATGTATTGAGAAATCTAAGAGCACTATTGGTGTGAAAAAATGAAGAGGGGGATAATAGAATATACATCAAGGTGTATTCTATATCACCAAGTAAATGATGAAATGAAAAAATACAATCGGATGATGAAGCCATTACTCATATTTATATGTAAATGGGAAAGAATAAACATGGTATTTTCAATGGTCTTCTGAATACATCAAAAGGAAATAATGTTATACAGGTTTTCATAGATCATCTTAAAATGTTTGCTCACTTCATTGCAATATGAGAGGACTTATCACTTAATAAACTTGAACATATATACATTAGTGAATCAATGAGGCTGTATAGAACAAAACTATTGATTGTATTTGATCGATATCAAATATTTACCTCCACATTCATGAATATTATCCAAGATACTCAAAATACTAAGTTTAACATCATCATGCCTTATCACACTCAAACTGATGAAAAAACTAGGCATACTATCTACACACTAAGGGAATTTTGAGAGCATTCTCAATTGACTTCAAAAGAAGATGGGATTAATATATTCCTCTAGTCAAGTTCTCACACAATAATAGTTTTCACTCAAGCATCCAAATTTCCTCTATAAATCCCTTTATGGGAAGAGGTGTAGATCACTTACATAATGGGATGAAGTTGGGGAACAAAAACTGCTATGTCCTGAAATGGTTGAGGAAATGGTGGTAAAGGTAATGATAATTCAACAAAAAATTAAGACTAATCAGAGCCGATAGAAGATCTATACCAAAAATCATTATTGAGACCTATATTTTGATGTTAGAGAGAAGGTATTATTTCATATATCAATATGGAATAATATCATGAGATTTGTGAAGAATGTAAAGCTTATTCAAAGGAACATTGGCCCCTTTTAGATCCTTGATCGCATTAGTGTGGTGGCCCATAGACTATCACTCCCAAATAAATTATCTAAAGTACATGATATGTTACATGTATCCTATTTGAGGAAGTATATACCAAACCCCATACATGTGATTAATATACAAGTTATATAGTTGGAAAATGATCTCTCATATGAGGAGAATTTGGTTATAATCTTTGATCATAGAGACAATGTTCTATGAAATAAGATAATGCACTTAGTCAAAATTATATGGAGAATCTATATGTTTTTAATAATTGATGTGGGAAAGAAGGAGGTGATGAAACATAATTACCGTATTATATTCTAGTTTGTGGAGTAAAAATTTTGAGGGTAAAATTTATGATGGGGAAGATTGTAATGACTCAAACTTTTATAAATAAAATTACTCTTATGATTTAATTAAATATCATATTATATTATATGGTTATAGAAAAAAAATAATCTATTTTATTATATCTTATCATATTTTAAATTCATTAAGCATCATAACTGCAGATAATATACCCATTAAACAATGATCATATGAATATTATAAATATTGGTTTTTGGAAAATTCAATTGACACAAAAAAAGGAATTGATGGCCTTAACTAATAGGATCAAACCAAATGAAGCCCATTTATTAGAGCTTCTGAGGGAGATAGCATCACTGGGATTTCCCCATGAGAAATCACAAGTTGAGATCCAATAACTAAATCATAAGAGAAACTATTTACATGAGAAGTTCAAGTTTATCAAGATCATGGCCCAAACCATGTATTCTGAACAACCACATGAAAATCTAATTGTTACCCACCATTCCCTTAAGGTGTTTGTTGGTGTGATAATGAGACATGTATCAAGACCCTAATAATATAAATAATTATATTATATAGAATAATGAATAAATTTTCTTATTATTTTAGTTACTTTATAAAGAATATTTATTTTTATAAGTAAAACATAAATTATATTTTTGGGTAATATGGAATTTCAATTATAATATTTATTTTCATAAATTAATGGTTTTTGAAATAAAAAATAATTTAGTAAAATAATACTATTAACTAATTATTATCAAATTAAAATTATAGTATATTTTTTATGATGTTAAATGTAATTTCTATAATTGTTCAAAAACTTTTATTTTTAAAAAACCTAGCATTTCTCAATAAAAATCAATCCTATTTTAAATGTGAAAAATCATGTATTTCAAAAATTATTTCAATAAAATATATATTATTTTTTGAATCAACACATTGAAATTATTCAATCGTGAATTTTTCATAATTTTTAGAGATAGTCAAATTTTTAGGAAATATTAAATACGGTATAAATATAATGTATGTATTGTGACATTATAATGTCCAAAAAATGATATAATAAATTCTATAAAATGTATCCCCAACCAAATATATGTTTTCCATTTAAAATAATTTTTTTGAGGTTATCTGATTAATTTTATATATCCTTTATGAATCCACGAAACCTATATTATTTTTAAAGTTTTAATAACATTTATTTAAGAACTTGTCTCACTTCCACATCAATAAGGGTATTATTTTAAAATGTTTATCCCTTGGCATTATAAAATAAGTAAACTAACTCTTATTTGGAAGAAAAAGTGGAAAAAAACATCGGATGGTTTGGGTTTTTTATTACTTTATTATATAGTTCCCAAAAAACATGTTTGGGAAATAATAAATAACTCCCTTCTCTATGTGGAACACTTATACATGTACATGAGAGGATTATGATAGGTGTACCTGGATAGATCTTCAATGAATTGGGTAATGTTTTAGTATCATGTGATTCCATATATGGGGAATGGAAGGTTATCCTAGGAATATTAGGTTATTTTTTTATTGGTGGTTAAACTTTAATTATTCTCATGATTTAATGTTTAAAGTTACTACCAAATTACCATGTTACCTTTATGTTATCATGATAAATTATGCCTCATTGTTCATGTTTATGATTCTTACCCCTTTATGTCCCATGTAAATCCCAATTATCAACATGTAATAGTTTCTTCATGTTATTATATTTTTATTCCTTTACTATGATTTATAGATAAACCCTTTTTTATTTATATCCCCGGGTTATCCCATTTCAATTTGAGTACAATAGAATATTATGAACATGGTAAAGAAATTTTCAATAATTAAGATGTTCCACCTATTTTATGTTGTTATATAATGTACCTAATTAACCAAATACAATATAAATATTGATCTTCTGAGTTGTATTATGTGTAATCTTATGTAATAATTCATGAATTAATGTGTAATAATGATAGGGGTTTTCATATATTTCAAAATTTAAAATTATTGGATAAACATTTTTTGGGGGATAAAAATTGGTTGGTTTAATTTGTTTTACTTCATTCATATGTTTCATTATAAATATTGTTTTCACTTCTAATGATTCATTTTCAAAATGTCATAATCCTTCAGTGTGATCTATTCTAATGAAATTTTATGAAATTTCATTACAGTTTGATAAATAAAAAATGTGGTAAAATAGAATAATTATCCCTTTGCAGGTTTCTCTCTAGGTAATAAATATTTTGATAATTAATTTTATGGATGTTAAATAAATAAATTTTCCAATAAAGGATGATTATTTTAATCTAAATAGTTGAAATTGACCTGGTACTTTCTCATATAGTTCAATTTTGATTCCTTTATTGTTTTTAATTTCATAAATCATGTTGTTAAAAATCATTTAACTCTATTTATTATTCGAGTTTTCCTTAAAATAATCCATTTTATGTCTCACCCCCTTCCATATAGTCCAACCATATGTGACACCTAACTAGTGAGTAATGTGAGACATAAATATTAATTTTGATTAGAACATAAATGGAATGATTCATCAGTCAACTCCATAATTCCAACACTAGACTCCCATGTAGAGATACTCTAAAAAATTCAATATAATAATAAAAACATAAAAATAATTTAGAAATATCTTACACCACTACCATACCAAACCATTAAATAACTATACTTCTAATGGATAATGATGATATTCTCCTTTCTAAATCAGCATAAAAAATATATCATCCTTTTCAAATAACTATTGAGTCTTATGACTCTTGATAGAACACTCATAATTTTGGTAGATTTTACTTATGGATCTCACTAAAGATTGTTTTTCAAAATGTAACAAACTTTGGGATAAACATTCGATGTATAACCTGATGTGAAAACTCATCATCATCATACTAAATCTCATGAAGTAACAACAAAGAAACAACACTACAAATATATTAACAGACCTCAACCCAATGATATATATGCTGAATTTCTAACAGTACTAAATAATTCACCCTAACATGGATAATCATCCCAAGAATAGCTCACATAAAATCATAATGACCTAAAACTCCATGATTCCTGAATCTATACCTATAATGATTTTTTATCTAATATTTTATTCATAATGTTTTTATTAAATGGTTAAAAATTCATCAATTATATCATAGAGGCCCTTGTAATCATCACCAATTCATCCTCTATAGTTTACCCAAAAAAGAAGTCCCCAATTATATTGTATCATGGCCCAAACATATCTATATAACATGAACTCAAAAAGAGTTTGAATATAGCCCTTGATGAACATTTTTAATGGAATATAGGTTTCATACTAATAATAATGGATTATCATCACACATATATGAATAGAATTTAAAAAAATTGTAAATGAAGGTTCCATATCTCTGTATGAAATTAATATTAATTCCCATCCAAAATACATGAAAAGTTTATATCAAATATATTCCATATTATAAAATTCCAAGGTGAAATTTACATAAAAAATATGAAGTCTACTATATCATATGTAACTCTAGCGAGGTATGACGAAACATGTATCCAGAAATAAGGATTTTATGTCAAGATCTAATGTTATCTAACACTTCCCCAAACCATATCTAGATAATCTGAAAAAATTAAATAATGTTGGGTATAAAATTTAAATATACTAATTATGTTTCTACTAAGAACTCTTTGGGTCTATTTTAAGGAAACGTGATAATGCATCCATGTATGTAATAAAAAGAACAAAACATTATGAATCACAAAAAACCCAACCATCAAAACCACATCCATATCCCATATTATAATCCATAAAATTCCCATTATATAAAAATTTATATTACATTAATTAATTTATATAAACTACTAATCCAATTCTAAAAATTCAACCATTTTTTCCACCTACAGTTACCTGGCCATAATAACTCAATACAGTTTTCAATCCATCAGGATAATATTATATATCTCAATGTTGTTCTCTATCTTTAGTGACCTTGCTATAAAATATCTATTTGTTGATACATTATGCTCTCATAGGGTGTCTCACTATTTTATCTATTTACACCCTCATGTACCTTAACCCATCACAATATGTAATATTTTTAATGATATCCACCTTCAAAGGATCTCATTCTATTTCCAGGTGTTCACACTTATAGTATCTCCCCTATTTAACTCGAATCATCACTTCTACACATCTTATATAAATATTATTTATTACATTAACAACCATATTAATTTTACAATATTTTCAATCATCCTCATCAACTTTTTAAAATATTGGAAACTAGATCATCAATTTCATCTCCAACTTAGTACACCATATATACCAAGGTATGAGGTAATATAATCACATCCAAAATATATACCATGAACCCAACAATTTTTATAAAAAATATAAACAATGGACTGAATAAAATTTTCCTACAATGATACCAAGATCCCATATTGGTCGATAGTAATATATTTCCTAGGGATAATTTCATCACATCACAAATATTCTTCATATAATAGGAATATTAATTTCATTAATTTATCACTAGTGATATCATGTCTGTAATTAACCATATAAGCAACCCACTTTATCCACTACACAATTTCTACTGTCACAAATATATCTATAAACACAAAAAAAATTCTCTAGGTGTTTATATGATATTAGAGTTACATCACAATAATAAATTCATCCTGGAAGCTCTACTATACACTAGAAGAAAAGTGAATGAATGCATTAGTAAAAAAACCAATATTAAATATTTATGGACCTCATTCCAATGTGTAATTAACCATGTAAAATATTAAACACATTATTTTACCTCACTATCTGAATGTCCATGTTTTAAATACTATCAAATGACACAATATCTAAGCATCATGACCCCCATGTAACTCAAAACTATATTTTTACACCATATCACCAATATATCTATATATATGTTTATATAGTGGCACTCTCATTATAATCATTTGGAATGGACCATTCCAAAATTAAGAAAAATACTCTTTAAACAAATTTCGATACTTTTTATAGCACTTTATTGGTATGATATCAAAATTAATTATAAAAACCTTTCAAATAATCTATATATAGTCATAAAAAATAATTAGTTACATTTCCCATTATAATGATTTATCATTAATAATATAATTCTACTAATATTCTCAAAATTAATTATAACTATGTTAAATATTTAAATTATCAATCCAAACACTCTATAATTTATTTATATCATCATAGAATGTATATTCTCATCTAATTTCATATTCCATTTTTTAACAGTTATGAATTCCTAGTAAAATTAAATATTATAATCAATAAAAATTATTTCAAATACTTAAATAGGATATTTTTTCCTTGAATCATATATTTAAAATCCTGATTTCTTTTTCATCACTATGTTATTTATATCAGATTACTATAAAATAACTTTGAATCAAATAAGAACAAAATCATCTTAGATTCACCAAGAAAATTAAAATATGAGAATCTTAAGTGACCTAACTTTATTTCCATGATGAAAAATCTTCAATTTGATACTTTTAATTGATATATATTTTATTCATTTTACTCTTCATTATTAAATATTCTTCAACACCCAAACTTGAAGGATTTTATTAAAGGGAAAATATAAATAAAATTAAAAAAATATTCTTATGGGGTTAAATAGGATAAACTATAAAATTTAAACAAATTCTCCTGATAATACCATATTATAAGGTTGATTTTTTAAACCATTGTATTTATAATTAAAATCCCAGATTAAATTGATGACTATACATGATGTAAATAGAAAAACATATTTGAAAATACTCTTTTTATACTACTCTATATCTATACCTCCATAAATATCTTAGATAAGTCACATTATTGATTTATAAAAAATCATAAATAAACAAACCTTGAATTTAATCCCACCATCATATTACATTTTTTTAAAAAAATAATCAAATCACCTTATAAATTTTTCTTAATATGAAAATTGGTAACAATAATTTTTAGAATAAAATGGCCTATGAAAAATTTCATTTCAGGAATGAAAATTATGATTCTAATCGTCATAAAATAATCATCATACATATTTCATAATATTTTAATTTTAAAATTAATATATTATTATATAATAGTTATAGTTACTTATATTATTCTCACTTTACACAAGAAAATTCATGGGCACATAATCCTTGATCTCGTAGATACTGAAATATGATGGTTTTGATGAGTGTTTCTTTACAAGGAATGTAACATATTTTTAATTTCAGTTGTTTAATTGATCTTACTATTACTTATATACATCTTATATATTATATATATCTATAAATTATATGAAATATCTAATTTATATGTATCATTCCTTTAATAAAATTAGCATTTTTTAGTTCTGTTAATGTATACCTCCAATAAAATTAATGAATTGTGGTATTTTTCCTCTAGATAAACTTAATTATAATTTTTTAAACATATAAATATACATATAATTAATAATTTTCATGAATTTATTTCATATATTAGATTAAAATCATATGATATCAAAATCTTACTCAGGATTAAATATGTTGTGATGGGTAGGAAAATCGACTTTTTTAACAAAATAATTGTTCCTAGAAAAATTGTATTAGGATAAATATTCACACATAATAGATTTAATAACGGAATAAAAGTATCAATATTTATATAATTTCAATTTATTAATTTAAAAATGATTATATTAAATATTTATTTTAGAAATAAAACAAAACAAATCATGATTTTTTTAAAATAAATTAAACCATATATTATACAAAAGATAAATCCTAGTAAATGTTTTATATAATATTTATTGGCATAAACTTTACCATTTTAAATTAAATTATAAAATATTCATAATATAGAACTTTGTAAAAAAGATTATTAAATAATTATTTTAAATAAATTAAATATTATATTCAATTTTTTGTTATTAGTGTAAAAAATGTTGAATTATATTGTATAATGAATAGTTAATATAGAAATTAAATATATTTATCAATACAAATTTTTAATTATCTTAATAATTATATATATATATATATATTATAATTAATTCATTTTAATTCTTAAAAAAAATATTTTCTTTTGTAATTATATCATGAAAAATAATATCACCACATCATTGTCCATGCTATCGAAAATAATATGTCACAACATAATGAAACAAAATTATCTCTGAAAACTATCATTTTCTCATGAATGTTTAGATCCAAATATTTATACTTTCGATACACCATTATATATCTATGAATATATCACTATCATTTTCATGTTTTAGAGGCATCAATATCAATATATCTCTTTTTTAGGTAAAAAATAGAAATTCATACCATATCATACATTATGATATCCTCCAATAAATAGAGTTTTTCAATTCTTTATTTTGACCTAGATTTATTACTTTCAATAATATACTATTTTTTTGTGAAATAATAATGAATAGTAATGATTGAGTAATTTTATAGTGGAAAATTATAATTTCTTATCATTACGAATATAAATATCATGGAAAACAATATTATCACTACCTTTAATATTTAAATGTTTTCATTTTAATAGTTTATATAATATGGAAATTATTCAATAATTCTATTAAAATGTATGTAACACAAATTTAGTGTTTTTTTGGAAGTCAAACATGTTTAAATATAGTGAAAAAAGAAAAATAATAAGTCCAGAATCATTCAATAGAAATTATAAATGAAAAAAAATTGAACAAATAATATTATAAACATTTATTATATTTTTATCTTCTCAGGTATCCAAATATAACTTTTTATTACAATGAGAAAACATATAAGCTCTAGTTTTCTAAAAAATAGTGATTAAGAGAATTAATATAGAAAGTGAACATCAAATCATTTAGGAGGGATTAAAATATTTTAACATTTAGTCTCTATATGTGATCTTCTAAATACAACCAGTAAATTAGAGACTTTGTTTATTTCTATCTAATTATGGTATAAGGTTGGTTTATTCTTGGAATGGTTGTCATCAAGGTAAATTAAATTTATAACTAGATAATATGATGAGTTAGAAATGGGTACATATTATTACACAATAGAATAATATTGCTCAATGATCCTATAAAGCTTGAAATCTTCCTTTTAGAGAGAAAGACCCACTATTTAAACTCATGCATTCATAATTATAGAAAATTTTGGGAAGAAATTAACTGAAAAACCAAAAACAACCAAACCAACAAGGTTACCATGTAAACAAAAACCTTTAATACTACTATATCTATAAGAACCATTAGCGTTAAACATCAATCCATAAAAATGTGGGAAAAAATAATTCCATAATATTATTGAAACACTCTTCATGGGTGGGAAGATTTACAAGGTTCTTAGTCTAGGAAGTTATTTAATGAAAAATATAATGATGTCTATCACTAAAAATGAAGTTTATATACAATAATTTATGATAAAAGATCATATATAATCCTATCCTGTATTGTTAATGTCAACAATACAGAAAAATTCAGTGTTCTATTCTTCCAAAGATAATACACCAACCTTATAATAATCTATCAACTTTATCAGTATCTTCTTTATCTTATTTGGATTTTATAGCATCACATAAATTAATAAAGAATAATCTAGAAGTCCACTTTGACTATAATGTAATGACATCATATATCTCGAATATGAAACCCAAAACTCTTTTATTAGGTTGAAAATATAAAACAATTGGCTCATTATAACTCAATAATTTCATAAAGACACAGCTAAGTTTTGATTCCACATTTTATACTCTTTAATGGTTTCTTCATTCATTAAAAGTGATCATTGAACACATTAATGATTTTAATAAATTAAATAAATTATATAATAATTTATAAATTAATGTAAAATTTAGTTTTGTATAGAAATACTAAATATTATATATCCCATATCACATTAATATCCCCTTATGATATTATATAACAAAATTAATGATATAGTCATATCACTTCTTGTTTTTTAGAAATTGTTTGTGATTGATATTTTTATAATGAATATTTTTAAAATAAATTGCTGTTTTTATTTTAAAAATTATATTATGGTTATTATAGACAGATAAAAGGTAAGATTCATTTTTTATTCATTCATACTAGAAAAAAAAATAATTGAATAAGGCCTTACTAAATTTTCAAGATAATATGAGATTGGTTGTTAAATTTTTATTATTTAACACACTTTTTTATCATAGTGATTAAAAATAATGTTAAAAAGTGTCTTCAAATCATTATGAATTCTTCCTAGTTTATATTAATGTGTAGTTAGTACTTAAAGGCAATAAAAATTTTCAAAAAAATTATTGATAAATTACATTATTTTTCTTAAAAAGTGTGTTTAGTAGTAGTATTTTGATCATTTTTTAAAAAAAATTTATTTAGAAGGTAATTTTAGGTGAAAATTTTAATTTTTATCATTCTAAAAACATTGAATATCATGTTTACAAGTACTTTATTTATATAGTCCACAAATTAATCAATAATGTTTATTTATAAATTGTGATGACATTTCATGATCATTTAATTTGTTTTAATCATGTAATATTTTTTTACAAAATATTTTATTTTAATTATTTAAATGAAATTTTAGTCAATCAGGTTATTTATAATTCCATATTAATAATTTTCTTGTACCTATAAGTCAATATTTAGTCAATGACTAGAATACTAGGATTTTAATGTAACAAAGGAATGTTTTTGTAGTATTAAACACTTAATAAACATTTTAAATCCTAAAAAAATTAATCATAAATTATAAATTTTGACCATTTCAACTTAACTAAAATCTATTAAGATTCAATGTACATATGTACATGTAAAACATTAATTAAAGATATATTACCTTAAATTAAAGTTAATATTATGTCATATACTAATTTTTTATTTTTTTATTAACACTATTAACATTGAAATTAGTTTCAATTTTAAATACATACTTTTGATCATTAAGGACACACTGCATGTTATAATAAATATTTTTTATTCATAAAAATGATTATACTAAATCACGAAGATAATCCAAGATCTTTTTCTTATTTTTATTTTTTAATGTTAATTTTGAATATAAAAAGTAGTTTCATCTATAAAAATACGTTTTCAATCATTCCTACCACACATCCTATTGGATTTTTTTTTTGATTTTTAATCATAAATGATAAATATTAATTGTGGATAAATGTCCCAATTTTTCATGATAATCTGATCTTATTTTTATGGTTATGATCATTTAAGCCATTTTTAAACTAATAAATTAGTATTTAAATATCTATATTCTCTATTTATCATTCTATACATATTTTTGTTAGATTTAAATGTTATTAATTTATATATGTTACATAATAATTAAATTTAATTTCCCTATATTTTTATTATAGTTTGATCTCGTTTTCTTGGATTTGAATGTTTCATGCACATTTTGAGAATTGAAAATATATTTAATTAGAAATAGAACTTTCAATCATTATAGACAAATTAAAAATTATATTTAAGTGAGGATTATTTCAATTGGTATACAAATAAATATTTGATCATTTTCCTAAATTTTTAGGATACACCATTATCACCTTAAAGGATTTTATCATTTAACTCATATACTGAAATAAATAAAAAATATAATTATAAAAATGATCATTTAGTTATTTATATCACACACCATGTGATATTGACATGAATTTTATTTCTACAATTTAAAAATCATTTTTAATTGATTTCATATATTTTCAAGATAATCTGAACTTATTTTTTATTTTTATAATTTAATGTATGGTTTGAAAATATGGTGATAATTTTTAAAATAACTTTAAATAATCTACGGATCATTACACTATAAATTTATGTGTAGATCATTCCATAATTTCATGAATTAAAAAAAATATCAAAACTTTTTAAAAAATATAAGATCAATTTTAAAATTTTCATTCTTCAAAAAATTTCTTAATCTTAAAAAGTAGTTGTAATTATTAAAAATGATATTACAATCATTCATAGAATACCACAATATTTATTAATGAATTGTTTGTTCAAAATTTTTTGTAATTTCTAAGATCTTTTTCAGAAATTTTGATGGAAAACCATATCTATTTTATTGTTATTGATTATCTTTTGATTGATTATAAATTACAAAAAGGATTTAATTTTGGGAAAAATTATTATTAATATAAGGTGCCATACATCATGTATTTGATTGATTAGTTAAATTATCACCTATGAAATCTGGATAGTGAAAAAAATATGCACCAAATGACTCAACAACATTTGATATTATTTACTATAATTATAATTATAATAATCATATTAAATATAATTTGATTTTTCTTTTTTTATAAAGGGACCTCAATGGATTTTCATAATCAATATAGGAAAAAACTTTTCTATAATATTTTTACACTTCCTATAGGTGCGGGTGAAGATATTAATATCTCTATTCATACCATGTTTGTAGTTTCAACATTTGAGTATCTATACCAAATTTCATGAACTGCATACTAGCATCAACCACAAACATTTTGTGCATCCCTCTATCTCTAAATGAATGTGCTACCTCCACTCTTACAATTTTTTTTCATGGAATTCCTATTAAATATGTCAATGAATAACTATTTCCATCGTGAAATAAAATATGATTAAATAACTATTCTCAATATTAATAAATCAATATTTAATCCTTTTGTAGTTGTGATAACATAATATAAAGACTCACATGTGGAATATCGATACTAAATCAATTTAAAATATGAATAACAACTATAATATTTTTTTTAAGAATAAATGTTTCTAACTATATCATTGACACCATCAACATAGAAATCCTATTGGTTGGAACACACTCATTGAAAAACTATATTAAAAAACACTAATTACATATCCACATGAATATAAAATATTAATTTAATAACCAATGTATAGAAAATGAAATTTGGACTTACATATGGTCAAATCAATGACAAATGGAATGCTCCTAGTATATAAGTTGTTACCTACAATGTATGGAAACATGAATGATAAATTATGAAAACTAAATTCAATATATCCATATATTATACATGTGAAATATAAAGTGATCACTAAAAAATGTAATGTAATAAATCTCATTTTCTTTACCTCACTCATCTTGTATGTATCTTAATTATTCCATTGTACAAGAAGGACACCCACAAAGAATCATTTTATAATGACTAGTGTATTTTTATATGATATCTAGAGTTATATATTCACTATAAAATTATAATAATTCTATATATTTCTGAAATTACTAATACAAATTTATTAAGTCTTACTGGAATAGAATTTAAAACTATCATATTAAAATAATTCATTATCAATGAAAATATTTTCTCGAATAATTTTTTTTAAATTTTCATCATAACATATTATTACTCAAAATAGTTTCCATAGTATCCAAATGGAATGAAATAAAGTTGTGTGTCTTGAGAGGAAATCTATGAGTGTTTTTTATTATATACCCAAATGATTAAACGATCATAATTTAACATAGTTAAACTCAATTTAATGTATAATTACATAATACATCACCCATTGTATAGTTTTTCTGTAACACCCCGAGCTTCCACAATACGCTTCTCATTCAATAATGCAATAGCTTGCATTGTACGCAACTTCGAGTTCTAAAACACCACGACTAATCATAGTAGCCGTTATGAATTGTAATAACCACTTTTTAAAATTATATAAATTTTATATTTCAAAATGGACTTCATTTTTGGATTCGGAATATCGAAATTAGCCTATGTTGAATTTTTGGTATTTTTATGAGAACTTCTAATTTTTTATGAATAGTGAAAAATACTTAAAAACAACTTTTTTAATCAAAATAATTTATAGTGATAAATTATACTATTTAGTGGTTTTAAAGTACAATTAGAATATATTTTTACCATTTTATCCAATGGTGGTCATTAGAATTAATTTAACATTGAAATTGGACATAAACAATTGCCAATCTTTTGATATAAATTGTTTCTTAAAAACACGCTATTTGTTGTGACAACGGGAATTAATTATAAAATAAATTAATGCAACTTATATTTTTGGAATTTTGTAAAATAGAAATCATTTTTGAAATCGGAATATCAATTATAGCTTAGGGTGAAATTTTGGCATTGTTCTGAAAAACTTCAATTTTTGATGAATAGTGAAACCACTAAGTGGTAGTTAAATAACTGATTTTTCGTTTAAATGAAATATTACCACTTATGTGATTTTATTTTCAAAAATCCGACATATATGGTTGTCATTTATAAGTAAAATGTGGTTCAATGAGATTAAAAGAATTTTTTGGTGAATAGTAACTTTTAAGTTCTTAATCGCGATTAGAGGTAATTAGTGTAGTTTAAGGTAAAAATAATGTTTTAATAATTTAAGATGAACTTGAAACATGTCCTACCCACATTGGATGTTCCATGGCCGACCAAGACAATCCATGGGTCAACTTTAGGACCCCATGGAGCCACTTTAGTTGGAAAATGACATAAATACCTTTTATTTAATGTTAAAGTAAAAAATGACACAAACATGAAATATTTTACTAAAATAATTTTTACATGGGGTTTTACAAGTCATATTTTTTACTATAAATATTCATTGGAAATATATAAAGATTTACTACATCATAGTATTTTTTTATAAATTTTTAGACATTATATAAATTAAATTATTTATGACATCATTATGATGCAGCAATGACCTCATTATTTAACGATTTAAATAAAATGGAAAGATAATGTAATATCTAAGACCTAAAAATGTCCAAAACCTATTGGATGGGTGGATTTAGAACCCTTATCACATTATACTCGAATTATATAAGTGTGGGACCTTTATAATCCGAAAAGCATTGTATAATAATGTAAAATTTCCTTACTTTCCAAGAGTGCCCCTCCTCTCCTCTTATAAAAGGCCCCCACCTCTACCACCTCATTCACACTTTCAAGCCATTTGTCTCGGCCAACCTCTTCCCAAATACTCTCCCAACTTCTCCCTCTTACTCCTAGAAGCCTCACTTTGGGCAGAACTCTTCCCAAGGAAGCCTTTGGCTCAAATCAAAAAGAGTTACCCGATTTTGAGGTAATGTCTTCTCTAATGTTGTTTTGATTTTTCTTCTTCTCCAACCCCATAAACTATTTTTATTCATTTCTTTTTTAACAACACCAGTATCCTAAATATACTAGTATGTTTTTATAAGAAGTATTTGAGCTAAAATTACACACACCTACATCTAATGGTTAAAGAACATACAGTTTCTGTGGATGACGAATTTCTGCCTCACAAAACGATGATTGTTCAACACTCATATAACACCTTCAAAGGTGGCCATTAAGATTTCACTATATTTATATATGATATATAATATGTTTATGTTTTACTTATGCTTCTTTATTTCTCATTTATGTCATACTTTGTGATTTCCATTATGGGTAAACGCGATAATTTCATTTTAGGAAGTGCGGACTACCGCCCCCTCAAAGTGATTTGAATCGTTAATACCATATGTGGTATGTATAAAGGATGGAGTAAATGGTATTATACACTATATTATACTGGAACTATATTATACCTTTATATAATTGTGATTTCATTCCATTAAATACGAAATAGAAATGAAAGTAGCGTTCATGCGTATGTACGACTTACCGTCTCCATGAACGGTGCATTTCATTTCTTACCTCTAAATGTTACGTAATATTATGAATGAATGTATACACTGGATATATATGATATATATGACATATAAATCATGAATATAATTCTGGAGATAACGGATATTCTACCACATAAACAACTTGTAATTATAAGAAGTTTATTGTTGACTCAAGTACCAAAAATCGACAAAATGACCATTATTAACTTAAATAATTACATAATGTTCATAACATTGTAATAAGTGATATAAAAGGATAATGAAATTGAAAATGGTATATATTAACTCTAGTTTATTATTCATGAGGTTAAAGAACGGTCGAATCAAGTCGGACACAAGGTAAGGGAACTTCTTAACCCAATTTCTATTCTTTGGGTTAATCTCCTACTTTCAAATTATGTCATGATATTATTATGTACTATCTTGTATTTTTACATTATTTATGTGTACTTATAGTTAATACACATTATAGATGTACTTTATTTAAAAAAATGATCTTTTTAAGGACTTCGTCTCAATCCCCTTTCATTGAGGCATATTTGGTTTTATACACAACTTTCTTTTATACGGTGTATAAACCCCTTTGACTTTTACGTTTATTCAAAAGGAATCTTTTTTATATGAAGCGTTTTGCTAAAAGACAAAAGGGAATGTTTTTCTTTCTGTACTTATGCAGCGACAACGAATTCTCCGCCGCCGTGACCATTATTTGAGTTTCGGCTTCCTCTACAAGCCGTGATTTTTTTAATGAAAAATAAATACAAAGTTTTAACTTTCTTTTATTTTGGTATTGAAAATGGTTTTGAAAGCATTTTTATTATATCAATGTATTGTATTGATATCTTGTGATTGAAATGTGGAAATTTTATGTTTCCTTTATGCATGTTTTATGTGATACGATTATGTTATGGTTTATGATATGCTTAAACCTATTCATATGAGGAATGTATTGGACTTAATAAGTGACGGGTGGAGCCCGCTATAGCTCCTCGATGCATCGGTAGGTCTCATGAGACAACTAGATGTGGAATTGGCTGAGGCCCTTTCCCAATTTGATTTATGGTTTTGGCCGAGGCCTTAATCATTTTAGATGTCTTGGCCGAGGCCTTGACAAAATGATTCAGAATGTCTGGCATTATACATTCCCTCATTATGAAAGTGGATAATGATATTTCATGTGATTATTCAACCAGTAGAATATCCATGTGAAGAAGTAAATGTCATTATCTCATTTTACTTTTGCCATATTATGTTGATTTTCAAGTTTAAAATGCTTTTGTTTTAGTTATACATTGCCTTAAATGTTTATGTTTATTTATGAAATCTTCCGAAATATTGTTATCCTTACTGAGCATCTGAGCTCACCCCTTTCAATGTTTTAATATTTTCCAGGATGTGAAGAAGTATTTTAGGAATGACCTGCAGGGATAGTCATAAGAGTATATGAGTGTGGACTATGAAGACTTTGTTATTAGTTTTTCACTTTATGATGTAATGTAAGACTTATGAATATATCTATTGTTTCCAAGGCTACTAAACTAATCGGGTCTTTCGAGACTTGATCTTTTGTGATCATGCCAATGTTACGAAGTAATGAACTGACTCTGGGTAGCTGGGGTCGGGGTGTTACAGTTGGTATCAGAGGCAGTTTAGTACTAACCTTGGAAGCTAGATTTAGATAAACTCTGATTAGAGAACATAGCCCGAAGATAGACTTTGAGGATTAGTATAGAATAACTTTCTAGAATTTTGGTATTGTAGAGATGTTGTGAGTTTTCCGAGCAATACATCCCTGTCTGGATACGAGCAGGTAGAGGCGGCTCTGGCACAGATGTACCTAGGGGTAAAACCCAAAAACACCGCTTTGAGCTAGACTCCAACGAGAACTGGTGCACGACAACGGGCCTTGCTGCACTCTTGGTTACGACACTCCTGGGGGATATGCTTAGGATAATTCTTGTTTTCTTTACAAACCACTATGAACGGTTATGAGTATATACTTCCCCAAAGAAAACCTTTTTATGATTATGGATTATATCCATAAATAGTTCAATTTATGTTAAGTATTTTATAAGTATGGAATTATGTATTTTGATTTATAAACTAATCTAGTTTATGCCATTGTATAGAAATGGCGCCTTGTGGAAAGAATGGAAACCGTATCAATGCACGAACTCCGTGTAGGGATTTCCCTCCTGCTCAAGATAATTATTGTGGATCTGGAGATACAACTGGTGCTGATCAACTTATTACCATACTGGGACAACTCACTCAAGTTATGAATAATAACCTTACTCGTATGGATCACCCTGATCCACAATGTGGAGGATCAATGTTAGACCGCTTCATGAGGCAACAACTGCCAACATTTAATTGGGGTACAAATCCATTAGTAGCTGAGCAATGGATAAACTCCTTAGAGAAAATATTTCATGCCTTGGGGAGTAGTGAAAGGGAGAAGGTTATCATGGGAGTTTACCGCCTCACTGGAGATACTGATCAATGGTGGTCATTGATTCAAAACACAATGGAAGATGATGACATATCGAATATGTAATGGAGGGAGTTCAAAGAGCTTTTCCTAGAAAAATACTATCCTCGTGACCATCGAGCAGATATGGAAAGACAATTTTTGAGTCTGAGACAAAAGGAGGATGAGAATGTCGTAAAGTATGAGGCCAACTTTACAAGGTTAGCGAGGTATGCTATAGATTATATACGTAACCCAAGAGGTAAGATTGATCGTTTCTTTTATGGGTTAAAACCATTTCTCCGTCGAGCTTTAGTATCACAGTCGTTCTCAACATAAGAAGATATTGTCTCATGTGCTATCAAGACAGAAAATGAATTCTCTAAGTCTTATGACAACAAAGTAAAGCAAGAGAAGAAGAGAACGGTGGAACAAGAGACAGATAAAGGGAAAAAGGGAAAGAAGGATTTTCTATTATGTGATAATTGTGGGAAGAATCACCCTGGTACTTGCCTAAAAGGAATGAGAGTTTGTTATAAATGTGGGGAAAAAGGTAACCAGGTGCGTGATTGCAAGGGAAAGAAAGAGGCTATAAATGTTGAATGCTACAATTGTAGGGAAATGGGGCATTATGCAAATGAATGTCCTAAGCGTCAGGGAAACTTACCTCAGAAAAGGCCAAGGGATCAAGGACAATCTTATGTTGTTACTACAGTTGAAGCAGAATAACTAATGTATTGGTGCTTTTGGACTCATGGATTATATTCTGGTTATTAGAATAATGTGATATATATATAAGGATTGTACTGCAGTACTTGTTGATTTCAATAAGGTTTTAATATGATTAAGGTAATTATATTTTTAGTATGTGTCAATAAGAGAAACTTTACTTTGTTTGGGGAATCTGATAAATTGATTTTGGAATTAAGAGACCTTTTAGAGAAAGTCTGGACATAAGTATTTTGGATAACTATAAAGGTTGGAGTGGATTAAGTTGATCTTTGGATAGTATTGTTTAAGGTTAAAAAATTTATGAAGATTATTTTTGGAATATTATAATACTATAGTTTTAGGAAAAGGAAAACCTGCAGGGTGGGGCATAACCCGTCGCGTCGGACAAAGCTGCAGGAATCGAACCCACAACCATAGTGTGACAAGCCTTTATTTCCTACCACTAGCCTACAGGAAGTCCCTGGTTTTTACAAAATAATTTTACTAATCTAAATGGTATGTGTTAACATTTGGAACCTTATACAATTAGGATAAGTATAATATTTTTGAGTTCTATTATCTTTTAGAGTGAAAGATGAGTTGCAGGTTGAAACTCTAATTGTCAAGCATAAATATATATATACCTATCTCTTATTGAATGAATAAATTAATTCTTAAACTTTAGTAAAGGGATATTAAAACAAAAAAATGTGTTATCCTAATACCTTATGTCTTGTTGAACTGATGATATTTTAAATCAACATAGATTGAAGGCTTTGAGGCCCTCAATTTGACAGTTGATTGTGATTGATGACCTCAATCACTCCCTACAAATATTTACGTTTTTCCTCCAATTATATTCCTTTAATTGCCACCAATGTTATCCTAATCGAGATCATAATTGGGTGGTGACTTTTTCATTTCCCTTTCCCTCTTATTAAGGCTAAATTTTATTAATCTTATTTCTGATGTGGGTTTTCCACAAAGGTATTTTCTATTTTCAACCTTTTATTTTCCAAGAAAAATTTCAAATTGCGAGGACGCAATTTATTGAAGGAGGGGAGAATGTAACACCCCGAGCTTCCACAATACGCTTCTCATTCAATAATGCAATAGCTTGCATTGTACGCAACTTCGAGTTCTAAAACACCACGACTAATCATAGTAGCCGTTATGAATAGTAATAACCACTTTTTAAAATTATAGAAATTTTATATTTCAAAATGTACTTCATTTTTGGATTCAGAATATCGAAATTAGCCTATGTTGAATTTTTGGTATTTTTCTGAGAACTTCTAATTTTTTTATGAATAGTGAAAAATACTTAAAAACAACTTTTTTAATCAAAATAATTTATAGTGATAAATTATACTATTTAGTGGTTTTAAAGTATAATTAGAATATATTTTTACCATTTTATCCAATGGTGGTCATTAGAATTAATTTAACATTGAAATTGGACATAAACAATTGCCAATCTTTTGATATAAATTGTTTCTTAAAAACACGCTATTTGTTGTGACAGCGGGAATTAATTATAAAATAAATTAATGCAACTTATATTTTTGGAATTTTGTAAAATAGACATCATTTTTGAAATCGGAATATCAATTATAGCTTAGGGTTAAATTTTGGCATTGTTCTGAAAAACTTCAATTTTTGATGAATAGTGAAACCACTAAGTGGTAGTTAAATAACTGATTTTTCGTTTAAATGAAATATTACCACTTCTGTGATTTGATTTTCAAAAATCCGACATATATGGTTGTCATTCAGAAGTAAAATGTGGTTCAATGTGATTAAAAGAATTTTTTGGTGAATAGTAACTTTTAAGTTCTTAATCGCGATTAGAGGTAATTAGTGTAGTTTAAGGTAAAAATAATGTTTTAATAATTTAAGATGAGCTTGAAACATGTCATACCCTCATTGGATGTGCCATGGCCGACCAAGAAAATCCATGGGTCAACTTGAGGACCCCATGGATCCACTTTAGTTGGAAAATGACATAAATACCTTTTATTTAATGTTAAAGTAAAAAATGACACAAACATGAAATATTTTACTAAAACAATTTTTACATGGGGTTATACAAGTCATATTTTTGACTATAAATAGTCATTGGAAAGATAAAAATATTTCCTACATCATAGTATTTTTTTTATAATTTTTTAGACATTATATAAATTAAATTATTTTTGACATCATTATGATGCAGCAATGACCTCATTATTTAACGATTTAAATAAAATGGAAAGATAATGTAATATCTAAGACCTACACATGTCCAAAACCTATTGGATGGGTGGATTTCGAACCCTTATCACCTTATCCTCGAATTATATAAGTGTGGGACCTTTAGAATCTGAAAAGCATTGTATAATAATGTAAAATTTCCTTACTTTCCAAGAGTGCCCCTCCTCTCCTCTTATAAAAGGCCCCCACCTCTACCACCTCATTCACACTTTCAAGCCATTTGGCTCGGAAAACCTCTGCCCAAATACTCTCCCAACTTCTCCCTCTTACTCCTAGAAGCCTCACTTTGGGCAGAATTTTTCCCAAGGAATCCTTTGGCTCAAATCAAAAAGAGTTACCCGATTTTGAGGTAATGTCTTCTCTTATGTTGTTTTGTTTTTTTTTCTTCTCCAACCACCTAAACTCTTTTTATTCATTTATTTTGTAACAACACCATTATCCTCAATATACTAGGATGTTGTTATAAGAAGTATTTGAGCTACACTTACACACACCTACATCTAATGGTTAAAGAATATACGGTTTCTGTGGATGGCGAATTTCTGCCTCACGAAACGATGATTGTTCAACACTCATATAACACCTTCAAAGGTGGACATTAAGATGTCACTATATTTATATATGATATATAATATGTTTATGTTTTACTTATGCTTATGTATTTCTCATTTATGTCATACTTTGTGATTTCCATTATGGGTAAACGCGATAATTTCATTTTAGGAAGTGCGGACTACCGCCCCCTCAAAGTGATTTGAATCGTTAATACCATATGTGGGATGTATAAAGGATATAGTAAATGGTATTATACAATATATTATACTGGAAATATATTATACCTTTATATAATTATGATTTCATTCCATTAAATACGAAATAGAAATGAAAGTAGCGTTCATGCGTACGTACGGCTTACCGTCTCCATGAACGGTGCATTTCATTTCTTACCTCTAAATGTTACGTAATATTATGAATGAATTTATATACGGGATATATATGATATATATGACATATAAATCATGAATATAATTCTAGAGATAATGGATATTCTACCACATAAACAACTTGTAATTATAAGAAGTTTATTGTTGACTCAAGTACCAAAAATCGACAAAACGACCATTATTAACTTAAATAATTACATAATGTTCATAACATTGTAATAAGTGATATAAAAGGATAATGAAATTGAAAATGGTAGATATTAACTCTAGTTTATTATTCAGGAGGTTAAAGAATGGTCGAATCAAGTCGGACACAAGGTAAGGGAACTTCTTAACCCAATTTCTATTCTTTGGGTTAATCTCCTACTTTCAAATTATGTCATGATATTATTATGTCCTATCTTGTATTTTTACATTATTTATGTGTACTTATAGTGAATACACATTATAGATGTACTTTATTTAAAAAAAATGATCTTTTTAAGGACTTCGTCTCAATCCCCTTTCATTGAGGCATATTTGGTTTTATACACAACTTTCTTTTATACGTTGTATAAACCCCTTTGACTTTTACGTTTATTCAAAATGAATCTTTTTTATACGAAGCGTTTTGCTAAACGACAAAAGGGAATATTTTTATTTCCGTAATTAGGTGGCGACAACGACTTCTTTGCCGCCGTGACCATTATTTGAGTTTCGGCTTCCTCTACAAGCCATCATTTTTTTAATGAAAAATAAATACAAAGTTTTAACTTTCTTTTATTTTGGTATTGAAAATGGTTTTGAAAGCATTTTTATTATATCAATGTGTTGTATTTATATCTTGTGATTGAAATGTGGAAATGTTATGTTTCCTTTATGCATGTTTTATTTGATATGATTATGTTATGGTTTATGATATGTTTAAACCTATTCATATGAGGAATGTATTGGACTTAATAAGTGACGGGTGGAGCCCGCTATAACTCCTCGATGCATCGGTAGGTCTCATGAGACAACTAGACGTGGAATTGGCCGAGGCCCTTTCCCAATTTGATTTATGGTTTTGACTGAGGCCTTAATCATTTTAGACGTCTTGGCTGAGGCCTTGACAAAATGTTTCAGAATGTCTGGCATTATACATTCCCTCATTATGAAAGTGGTTAATGATATTTCATGTAATTATTCGACCAGTAGAATATCCATGTGAAGAAGTAAATGGAATTATCTCATTTTACTTTTGTCATATTATGTTGATGTTCAAGTTTAAAAGGCTTTTGTTTTAGTTATACATTTCCTTAAATGTTTATGTTTATTTATCAAATCTTCTGAAATATTGTTATCCTTACTGAGCATCTGAGCTCACCCCTTTCAATGTTTTAATATTTTCCAGGATGTGAAGAAGTATTTTAGGAATGATCTGCAGGGATAGTCAGAAGAGGACATGAGTGTGGACTATGAAGACTTTGTTATTAGTTTTTCACTTTATGATGTAATGTAAGAATTATGAATGTATCTAGTGTTTTCCAAGGCTACTAAACTAATCGGTCTTTCGAGACTTGATCTTTTGTGATCATGCCAATGTTACGAAGTAATGCACCGACTCTGGGTAGCTGGGGTCGGGGCGTTACATTTTCTATACTGAAATACCCCTAACATGGCCCATGTATTTGGTATGAGAAGGACTTAATAATTATTAGCTCTATTTTATAACTTCTTACATAATAAAAGAATTATTTTATGAAATATAATTTTTTTAATTAAATTAGACCAACATATTGAAATTATATTTAAAAATGATATCATGCATATATTTTGTAATTAATAATACTAAAAGATACCACCTCACCTATTGAGGTCAAAATAGACAAGTAATTTTGTTAAATATAAACCTTCTAAAATTAAAATAAATAAATTCCATTTTATTATAAAATTTTTCATAAAAATTTAGAAATTTTGAAAATAGATTAAAATATTATAGGTAAAGGAAATCATAAAAAACCTTTCACAAAACATAAAAATTGACAGAATCTCTTTCATCAATCATCCAAATCAATTGAAAATCTTTTTTAGTATATATAATATTATTTAATCACGTTTTTTATTAGTAAATACAATAATATGATGATTATATTTTTTCAATAATAATAATTTCCCTGTAATGAAATTTTACAAAAATATTCTAGTTCAAATTAGATGAAATGAAAATAATGTAATCCTTTTCTGATTATAGTTCCAAGATAATGGGCATATATATTAGTCAGGCATCTATATATAAAATATTGTTCAAATTTAAAAATTAATATTATAAATTTTTTAATTTTTTTACAATCTAGATCAACCTTTTAAAATGTTACCAGTATGAAAAATAACCCCTGAATATATATAAAATTAATGATGTCTTTATATTCAAAACAATAATATCTTTGATCAATAAATGGGAAAACGATTCCTTTATTTTTCAATTTATTGATTCACATAAATATATTGGATAATAAACTAAACATTATTTACATAAATAGACTTGTAACATCTTTTTGAAAAAAATAAATCATCTTTTAGTTGGTTATATTATCTAATAAAATCACAATTACATAAATCCCACTTTTTATAAAACAATAAATTTTGTATAATTCAATGAAAGGAAGTAGTGTGAAAATAAATTATGGATATATTTTATTAAAAATTTAAGCATATATGAACACCATCATAAATTATAAACAACTCATGAAACAAGTTTAATGTCATTTTTTGAATTGATAATTAGTGGTATGACACCACATTCAATTAAACATATCTATGAGTTTCCTTTAATGAAAAAATATTAACTAATTATTAACATTATATACAAAAATAAAAAAAAAAATCAATTTACTATTTAAAAATATAGTTACTATATTAATGATATAACTGATGTTGTTTTAGATAACATATATCATTGATCTTTAACTCACTATATGTTCGTCACATCAAATAATGTTCCTTATATAATTAATTCCTAATTAAATTTAGATGGTTTATCCAATTTAATTTGAACAACACTATATTATGAAACACCTGAATTGTTTCAATCATTTTTCAAACAGACCTTCATTACTGATGTTCCCAAAAAATATTTGATATGAAGATACTAATTCAATGTTTCCAAATTCACTCAATGAGATATATAGACCCAAATTTTTTAGGGATACCAACCATATTTCACAAAATAATTCCATGTTTATCAACACAATGATATAAAAACAATGTGGAATGAGCTTCTATAAATGTAATATTTCATAATAATATTGTCTTGACTTTTTTTAAAACAACTCATGTATTGATTTTCTGAATAGGTTTTTTTGAATAGGTTAAAGGAATCATTCAATAACTCAATAAAATTTGGATTAAAAAAATAATTGTAAAAAAAATAACTATTCAATTAAAATATGATTTTTATAAATTTTAAAACGTTGTAATATTTTTCATTCTACATTAACACTCTTAGATATATTAAAAAAATAACAATTAGACTCCTACATTGTCCTTGATGTAGAATTATATTCCACTCCCACTTTTTCACTCAATGTTTATAATGAAAAAGGAATGTATTCCTGGCAAGCCTCACCCAACTATTCGAGTAATTATTATCCCAATTATATCTCTTTCATGTCATTTAATGAATTGAAACTATATTTTGAAAACTAATTAACACAAAAAATGGTCCAAAATATAACATCATACAGTTTTTCCTCAATCTGTATGATATCTAAAAAGTTCCAAATCTTTTTACATATGCAATATAGAAAATTTAATAAAATATTTATCTAATTTAAGTTATGATGGTTTTTTCTATATACAGTAGTGGTAAAATATTATGTATAATATAATAACTCTTAAAAACTATGAATTTTGTAAATGTTATCTTTACTAGATAATGTTAATATTTGAACCCTTTCATAGATTAATGTAATTTGTTTGTCTCCCTTGGAACTATATGTAAGGAACCAGAAATTCCATGAAATTTGTTTTCGTAAATACATGAGATTTTTACGAGTCCACAAAAATTTACGGCGCATGATTCTGAGGCCCGGTGTGCCCGGAATCAATTTCTGAAGTTTTTTTGGGTACGTTCAGAAAACGTACGAGCGGGATTTTATAACTTTTGAACCAGTACTCGGAATTGAAATCCGAGGGCACTGTTGAACTCACAATGCCAGTATTCGCTTAAGAATACTTTCACCTTGACAGTAGATGGTCGAGAATAAAAGTTAGTTTTGGGGTTTTTATGATTCAAATTAAATAAAAATAAAGTAGTGACTTTATTTTTATTCCTGGTGGTTAAAACCTCCAAGAGGAGGTTAGAGGTGGGGGCCACCAAACCATAACCTCCCATGAGAGGTTATGGTGGTGGGGCCCACCAGAGGTCTAAACACCTCTTAACAATTAAAGTGGTGGGGACCACCCGAGGATGAAACCCCTTGAACTCCCCATTTATGCTGCCACCACCACCCTTGGAACCTTTTGAACTCCCTTAATTAATTTTATGCCTACACACAAGAATTAATTAAGTGGATCCCCCAATTAATTTATTAATCCCTTTTTGAATATTTTTCCAACAAACTAATAGGATTACAAACTATTATTTTGGTTGGCATATTCACTTTGGGTTTGGGAGGAGAGAAAGAGCACTTGGAGATAGAATGAAGAACCTAATATTCCAACGAAGAACGAAGAACTCCAACAAACTTCTTCTAAATCCTCCCTCAGAACCTACCGATATGGAGTGTCTTCCACGGCTGACGCAACCCAAGATTGGGAGTGTGTGAAGAACACGGAGAATGAATAACTTCATTGTCTTCTTTCCACAACTCCGTCAATGAATGACGAATGTCGATCGATGAATCAAAAGGTAGGGGGTTTATTACTTGTTGAAGTTATACCTATTTCTTACCTTCTTAAAAGGATGATAAGGGATTGATGTGGACGTATTTTTGATCATCTTCTTCTCATGATGAACCAAATGATATCTCCCTAAATGCGGAGGGTGAAGGCCAACCTAACATGGCCCGAAATCCTCTGTTGATATCTCTCTTCTTGTGACATTCTACGACATGGAGATGTATCAACGATGAGTGGTGGAGGTGGCAACGACAAAGGCCACACTACCTTTGGCCTCTGCAAATCGCACTGCCGGCCTAAGCTCCACCAAACGAGCCTACCTGCGGCCTTCCGGTGCACTACCCGGCACCCGAGCTGCCTGCCCGCAGCCCCCTGGTGCGCTGCCCGGTGCCCAGGCCACCTGCCCGCGGCCCCCCGGCGCCCTGCCCGGCGCCCCGGACGCCTACATGCGGCCCTCCAGCGCTCTGCCCGGCATCCTACCCGACACCCCCGTAGCCTTCCCGGGCCATTCTGTGCCATATGCGGCCCCCTGACGGCACCCACGTGGCCTGCCCAGTGCCCTGTCGGCGCCCCCGCGGTGTACCTGGTGCCCTACCGGCACCCCCGCAGCCTACCTAGCGCCCTGCAGCGGCATGCCCGACTACCCTCAAGTCGGCCTCCGCACTCGCCACCCCGAACCGGTCTCCCCCCGAGCCGGCCTCTGCACGACCCGCGTGCTCTCGGCCAAGCCGGCGTCCCAGCTCCCCCACGCCCTTCGGGCCGAGCCCTGCTGGGTCGCGCCCTCGCAACGCTTCGGGCCGAACTGGCCCCGAGCCGCAGAGAACCGGGCCAAACATAGTGAGCTGACCAAACCAACGAGCCAGGTCAGACCCATTGAGTTTGACTGGGTTGACCCAGACGAGGTTGGCCCAGACTAGGTTGGGCCGAGTCGGTCCAACCAGGTCGGACCGGATCTGGGCCAACTATTGACCCCTTTACCTTCTTGGGACATATCATTGGCACCAGACGTCCGTTTGATGAACCATCAGGGGCACCGATATTCTTGGAGTGAAGCCATCCCTTTGAGAATACCTCACTAGAGGTCAGGGTATAGTTGAGATATGATCAGGTTGGATCGTACATGAATCCAACCGGGCCCCCAAGACAAAAAGGCTAATAACAAACATATTGGGAGTCCGATTGAAGCGCCGTCTATTGTGTTGAGACCCCTATAACATGGCGGACGTTTGAGATACTTATTCATGGAACTTTGTGATAGTTGTATTATCGAACAGTAGATCCTGGAGAGGATCCTTCCAGAGGTGAGAGGACAGAGTACGAAGACCTTGTAGCTGGATGAGACTTGACGACTGCTTGACCGATTCGACTCAGAGTGACTCGACTAGCCCAATGGGGAGTGCTTCTATGTGACGAGGCAGACCCACCGTGGGGAGAGCCTCTATGTGAGCATGGAAAACCCATGGTACTCAACAGGAGGAGTACCTTAGCAGGATACAAGGGGGAGAACCTCTGTGTGAGCATGGTAGACACATGGTGGGGAGCGCCTCTGTGTGACGCAGAAGACCCGCAGTACTTGACAGGAGGAGTACCTCAGCAGTCCAAGGAATGTGGGAATCACTTCTGTTTGACGCGGTAGACCCACTGTACTCGATAGAAGAGGAGTATGCCACCAGCCATGGTTTCGATAATAGAAATCCTAGTTTGAGATGAGTTAATGGAATTTGTGTTTTCCTCATGATTGAGATGGGTTACTAGATAAATTAGTTATATGTATGGGCATATACCTAAGTAATGGTTATCTATTGATTTCATACTTTGTGGTTTATCCTTGTTGATTTTGTGAGACCTTGAGGGTCTCGAGGTCTCTACTGAGTATCATTATACTCACCCCTGCACAGGCTATTCCTACACCTCGTTCTGTTGGTTGTAGATGACAGACAATGCATACTGAGGCAGAGAGTAGCAGGACTGGATGGTACCCAGAGGTGGAACACTCGGTGTAATGGTACACGGAGTAGATGGATGGACAGGAGTGCTGAGGAGGCCATCTATACCTACCCTTCAAGAAAGAACCCCGAATGATGACCCAATAGCTGCTTTACTTTTCTTCAGTTGTACTTGATTTCATTTGTAATTGTACTTTCCTAGTGGGCTTGTATTTCCATCACCTTTTAATTTCCAGCACTTCTTTTGTATACAATTTTACTTAGTGTTTTTCTTCCAGTTGTGTACTCTGATGTGTTTGTTTATAGTTATAAAGGAAATACCTTCCCAGTTTAGGGATTTATGCCTTTGGTGCTAGTTTCTAGCCCCTGTCCTATGGAATTCAGGTTTGGGGTAGTCACGATATGGGCCCTGGGGGACGGGTTGTGGCAAATTGGTATTATAGGAGTCAGTTCTACCACATAACTTAAAACTCTGATCTTTCTTTTCTGTGAAGCAATAGTGTTAAGGGTACTAAGTGTGGTTTTTAGTTCAGGGAGTCCGGTATTGGTATGGGCGGCCAACGTATCCATACACCAGGACTCTGACTTTTGATTTCTGACTCAGTGCATGAAAACACTGATTGCGTGCGTGTTTCCAAAAGTTTTCTTTAAGCCAACTCATCCGGGTCAGCTCACGAGGTATAATCTTTTGACCATGTCACATCTGTTTCTTTCAGGATGCCTCCCCACGGACGACCAGTTAGAGCCCCAAGAGTCATACGTACTAATATCCCATCGAGCGACGATGCCTCGGTGCAGGTCCCTTTACCAGCAGAGGAACCAGCGGTACTACTTCCCGTTGGGCCACCGATGCCACCAGCCCCAATAGCAGACGATGCATGCCTCTTGAGCGCGTTTCATGAGTTCTAGTGCCAGAGGCCACCCAGGTTCAGGGGATAGATGGACCCACATGCAGATGAGTATTGACTGGAGGTTGTGGTGAGAGTCTTCAGGCTAGTAGGGATACCAGTAGACTTCATGGTGATCCCTACCACGAGTCTCCTTCAGGCAGCAGCAGGCAGATGGTGGAGCCTGATGCTACAGGTGGCTAACGAGGCAATGCTACTCTGGGTAGACTTCCAGAGCCTATTTCGGGCGGAGTTTTTCCAATACAATCTCCACGCGATGCGGATACAAGAGCTACTGCATCTACAGCAGTGTAGCATGATGGTGGCGCAGTACTCAATGAGGCTCACCGACCTCTCATGCTACCCCACAGATATGGTGCGGGAACCATTCTTTTGGGCATGATTCTTTGAGAAGGGGATCAGGTGAGAGATCAGAGAATCGATGATCTCCCTTAGCATCCCAACGTAGGCGGGGGTGTTAGAGAGATCCTTCCTAGTGGAGAGTTTCCTTGCTGAGCAGTCACCAGCAGCGAGAGCAACTACTAGCCGACATGAAGTAGATTCTTCTGCAACTGGCAGTAGATAGATGTCATAGAGGTTCAAGAGGACCAGAACTAAAGGTGGTCGACCGCATGACTCATGATCGGTTGTGCGGGGAACACGGAGAAGAGACACACATTATAGTACCAGAAAGTGTTAATCATGCCGCCGGAAGGGTCACATAGATCGTGAATGTCCGACCCACCATTCAGATGATCAACAGACAGTAGAGAGACCTCCCAAGCAGAGGCATAGGTTCAAACGAGGCGGTCCGTAGGGAGGAGGTGGACATGGAAGAGGATCTGGATGTGTAGCTGGTGGTGGATGACGTTACGAGGTGTTACCACCACCACCAACAGGAGGTCCACCCTGAACGTAGGGAGTAGGTGGATAGGGGAGAGCTCATCTCCAGGCAGCTGAGGCCTACGATCACAATGCTCCAGAGATGATTTGAGGTATGATATGTGTCTACTCCACCTTAGTTGTGGTTCTTATAGACACAGGTTCCAGTCACTAATTTATTGACACTACCCTTGTTCGGAGCTCGTAGATTCCGACGGAGCCGCTGGCTCGATCCTTATGGCTAGAGACTCCTATGGGAGCTGATTAAACGATTAAGAACTGGTGCTGGCCATGCGATATTACTGTAGGAGGTGAGAGAATTGACTGGGATCTCATAGTAGTGGTGTCGAGTCCTTACAACATCATCTTGGATATGGACTGGTTATCTACAGTCCATGCTTAGATTGACTGTATTAGGTGAAAACTGCGGTGTGTCCACCCGAATGGGACCAGGTTTACCTTCACTGGTGAGAAGGGAACCTTTTCAGCACAGGACAGACTTACTCAGAGGAGGGTGTCGTCGATCACTCATCAGCTGGCCTGCCTTACCCTCAGAGCAGTTGATCTGGAGAGTCCGAGCTATCCTGTAGAGGTGGATCAGTACACCGTTGTTTTCCTTGACGATGTTACAGGACAACCTCCTCACAGATAGGTGGACTTCTACATTGACCTATACCCCGGGACGACACCGATATCTACTCCAGCATATCAGATGGCTCCCACTGAGCTTCGTGAGCTGTAGGTACAACTAGAGGACTTGTAGGGGAAGGGATTCATCCGGCCCAATGTTTCTCCCTGGGCAGCCCCTATTCTGTTTTCCAAGAAGGTGGATGGGAGCTTGAGGATTTGTGTTGACTGCAGTCACCTGAACCGGGTGACCATGAAGAAAAAGTACCCACTCATGAGGATTGAAAACCTATTTGATCGACTGAAGGGAGCATGGTGGTTCTCAAAGATAGACCTTATATCAAGCTATCACCGGCTTAGAGTTCGAGATGAGGATTTACAGAAGACGACCTTCAAGTGTCGTTACGGCCACTATGAGTTCTTGGTTATGCCTTTCAGCGTAACCAACACTCCAACATTGTTCATAAGACTCATGAACTAGATCTTACAGCCATACCTTGATCACTTTGTTATAATCTTCATTGATGACATTCTGATCTACTCAACTACTGAGGAGGAACATGCCTACCATTTGCGGGTAGTAATAGAAACAATTAGAGAGCACCCGTTTTATGGTAAGATCTTGAAGTGCCAGTTTTGGATTCGAGAGGTTCACTTCTTGGGACACGTCATCTCGGAGGTTGGAGTTGCAGTGGATCTAGCGATGATTAAGGCACTACTGGAAATTAAGCCTTTACCAACGGTTTGAAACCATTGGTAAAGGCTGCCAAACCGTTGGTATATAGTATACCAATGGTTTGGAAAAAAATTTCAAGTAAGCGTGGCAGTATCCCATTACCAACGGTTTTTATGTAACCATTGGGAGAGGCAGTGTAATTGGAGTATTTCCAGTGGTTTTACAAACTGTTGGCAATACTGGCAGGGTAAATGTTTTTACCAACGGTTTCTAGAAACCATTGGTATATATTGTATACTAAACACTATAACAACGATTCTGAAATGTTGGTATAGTTATTAAATTTCTATTTCCAGAACTATTATACCAACGGTTTTGAACCGTTGGTAATGTGTTTTTTCAGAACTATTATACCAATGGTTTAAAACCGTTGGTAATGTGTTTTTTCAGAACTGTTGCACAGCAGCCCTCCAGTTGCCACTCCAGTATACACATGCATAAAAAATATCACAAAAACCACATACAAACTTAAAACAGTATAAAAACACCTAAAATAGCACAAAAAACACATAAAACCATCAAACTCTTCTAACCATGTCATGTACTAGAATTCCCTATTTCAATCTTCATATGGCATCAATCATCTAGTAAAGTTAATAATAGTTTCAATAACTCAAAAATTATTTACACACATTTCTATCTCCAAATGAAAACCACTCTTCTAGTAGTAATTCACCTCACCCCTGCACAACCCCCCCAACCAGCACAACCGCCCCACATCCCCATCAAATTCTAATAGGAAGAATAGTCTGAGAAATAATTATTAGAGTTGAATATGAGTTTGAAATTGGCTCAAATCCCATTTTTTTTTCTGATCCTAGATTTGGGTATGTAATTATTTGTGATCCATTTTGCATTGAACTTGTATTTTTTATAATATATGGTGAAAAGGTATTTTCTTAGGATTCTCGTCACTTATGATCCCATGAGTGAAACTACCCAACTCATGAAAAAGAGTTTGTGACTATCGTTGATGAGTGTAAATTTCAGTTGTTGTATTCACTTAAAATGAAGTCCTTTTGAAACAAAAGAGAGAAACTTTGAGTGGTGTCGGCCACACCGTGCCACGGATTGTGGCGGGGTTTACTCTTACATGTCAAAAATGACCCATGTATCATTTTCCTAAAGTATCAACACAATCCAAATGCGTTTGGATGGTTTTCTGTATGCCGGTTGTCTTTACTTAAAAGTGTATCCATTGTAAACAAAAGAAAGAAAATTTGAGTGGTACCGGCCACACCGTGCCTCGGATTGAGGTGGGGTTGACTCGTACATGTCACAAATGACCCATGGATCGTTTTCCTAAAGTATCAACAGAATATGAATGCGTTTGGTCTATTTTTAGTATGTCACTTGTTGTTTTTACTTAAAATGGTGTCTATTTCAAAGAAACGCGAGACAATTTGAGTGGTGCCGGCCACACCACACCTCATATTGAGACGGGATTGACTCATACATGTCAAAAATGACCCATGGATTGTTTTACTAATGTTTCAACAAAATATTAATGCATTTGGTCAGTTTTCCGTATGTCATTTTTTGTTTTCACATAAAATCATGTCCATTTTAAACAAAAGAGAGACATTTTGAGTGTTGTCGGCCACACCGCGCCTCGGATTGAGGTGGGGTTGACTCGTACACATAAAAAATTACCCATGGATCGTTTTCCTAAAATATCAACATAATCTGAATGCGTTTGGTCCATTTTAAGTATGCTAATTATTGTTTTCACTTAAAATCTTGTCCATTTAAAACAAAATAGAAAAACTTTGAGTGGTGTCGGCCACAATGGACATCAGATTGAGGAAAGGTTGACATGTACACATCACATATGAACCATGTATTATTGTCCTAAAGTTTCAAAAGAATCCGAAAGTATTTGGTCAGTTTTCCGTATGTCAGCTGTTGTATTCACTTAAAATGAAGTCCTTTTGAAACAAAAGAGAGACACTTTGAGTGGTACCAGGCACACCGCACCTCGGATTGAGGTGGGGTTAACTCGTACACATCAAAAATGACCCATGGATCGTTTTACTAAATTATCAACACAATATGAATGCGTTTGGATGGTTTTCTGTATTCTAGTTGTTTTTACTTAAAAAGATATCCATTTTAAACAAAAGAAAGACACTTTGAGTGGTACTGGCCACACTGTTCCTTGGATTGAGGCAGGGTTGACTCATACATGTTAAAAATGACCCATGGATCATTTTCCTAATGTATCAATAGAATCTGAATGCGTTTGGTTTGTTTTCAGTATGTCAGTTGTTGTTTTCACTTAAAATGTTGTCCATTTCAAAGAAACGTGAGACACTTTGAGTGGTACCGACCACACCACAACTCGGATTGAGATGAGGTTGACTCGTACATGTCAAAAACCATGGATTGTTTCCCTTAAGTTTCAACAGAATCTGAATGCATTTGGTTAGTTTTCCGTATGTCAATTGTGGTTTTCACATAAAATCTTGTCCATTTTAAACAAAAGAGAGACATTTTGAGTGGTGGTGGCCAAACCATGCCTTGGATTGAGGCAGGGTTGACTCGCACACATCAAAAATGACCCATGGATCGTTTTACTAAAATTTCCACATAATATGAATTCATTTAGTCCATTTTAAGTATGCCAATTGTTGTTTTCACTTAAAATATGTCCATTTAAAACAAAAGAGAAATACTTTGAGTGGTGTTGGACACACTGGCCCTCAGATTGAGATAGGGTTGACTCATACACGTCACATATGACCCATGGATCATTTTCCTAAAGTTTCAATAGAATCCAAATGCATTTGGTCAGTTTTCTGTATGTCAGTTGTTTTATTCACTTAAAATGATGTCCTTTTGAAACAAAAGAGAGATACTTTGAGTGGTGACGGCCACACAACATCTCGGATTGAGGCAAGGTTGACTCGTACACATCAAAAATGGCCCAAGGATCGTTTTTCTAAAGTATCAACACAATCTGAATGCGTTCGGCCAGTTTCGACCACCCCACATGCGCTTTTCAAGCGCGCCAAACACCTAAAAAACATATATTCAGCCATGCAGTGCAAAACACTCATCTGAATGACGTTTCGTCTCCTTGTACACCTCCCTAATAATAATTAGGGTGTTTTCGTGTGATTTAAAGTCATTCTGATGTCATTCAGCATGCATTTGACTGTTAACCGCATGTTTTGGCCATTTACGACACGCGGAGTGCGTTTTCGGCCAGCGCGGTCACACGACACCTCCGATTGATGTGTCATATGGCCGATCATTTGACTATTCGCCCACCCTTTATTTTCGTCGGATTTCATGGAATTATGAGGGCATTAGGCCGGTTCCGGCCACCCCACGCGCGCTTTGCAAGCGCGCCAAACACCTAAAAAACACATATTCAGCCGTACCACACAAACCGCATGTCCGAATGACGTTTCATCTCCTTGTAAACCTCAAGAATAATAATTAGGGTGTTTTCGTGTGATTTCAAGTCATTATGATGTCATTCGGCATGCATTTGACCGTTAAACGCATGTCTTGGCCATTTACGACATGGGAAGTGCGTTTTCGGCCAGTGCGGTCACACAACACCTCCGATTGATGTGTCATCTGGCTGACCATTTCACAATTCACCCACCCTTTGTTATCATCTAATTTCATGGCATTCCGAGGCTTTTCGGCTACTTTTGACCACCCCACGTGCGCTTTTCAAGTGCGCCAAACACCTTAAAAACACATATTCAGTTTTGCCGTGCAAACCGCGCGTCTGAATGATGTATTGTCTCCTCGTACACCTCACGAATAATAATTAGGGTGTTTTCGTGTGATTTCAAGTCATTCTAATGTAATTCGGAATACATTTGACTGTTAAATGCATGTTTTGGCCATTTACGACACGTGGAGTGTGTTTTTGGCCAGCGCGGTCACACAAAACCTCCGATTGACATGCCGTCAGGACGACCATTTCAAAATTCACCCACCCTTTGTTATTGTCCAATTTCATGACATTCTGAGGCCGTTCGACTGATTTTGACCACCCCACGCGCGTTTTTCAAGCGCGCCAAACACCGAAAAAACACATATTCAGCCGTGCTACACAAATCGTGTGTCCGAATGTTTTTTCATCTCCTCGTACACCTCACTAATAATAATTAGGGTGTTTTCTTGTGATTTCAAGTCATTCCAATGTCGTTCGGCATGCATTTGATTGTTAAACACATGTTTTGGCCATTTACGACACGTGGAGTGAGTTTTCGGCCAGCGTGGTTACACGACACCTCTGATTGACCTGCCGTCTGGCCGAACATTTCAAAATTCACCCACCCTTTGTTGTCGTCCGATTTCATGGCATTCCGAGACAGTTTGGCCAGTTTCGACCACCCCACGCTCTCTTTTCAAGCACGCCAAACACCTAAAAACCACATATTCAGTCGTGCTGTGCAAACCGCACGTCCAAATGACGTTATGTCTCCTCGTAAACCTCATGAATAATAATTAGAGTGTTTTTGTGTGATTTAAAGTCATTTCTTTGTCGTTTGGAATGCATTTGATTGTTAAACACATGTTTTGGCCATTTACGACACGCAGAGTGCATTTTCGGCCAGCGTGGTCACATGACACCTCCGATTGATGTGCCGTCTGGCCGACCATTTCAAAATTCACCCACCCTTTTTTGTCGTCCGATTTCATGGCATTCTGAGGTCGTTCGGCTAGTTTTTCCCACCCCACACGCGCTTTTCAAGCGCGCCAAACTCCTTAAAAACACATATTCAGCCTTCTATGAAAACTGCGCGTCTTAATGACGTGTAGTCTCCTTTTACATATAATGAGCCTATGATGTAGAGGAAAATAGTTTCTATTATTGTTTTATGCCATAATATTTATGACACATTTGTAATATGGGGTTTTTACATTTGTTACCAAAAGGATAATATTATTTTCATATTCTACTCCAATTAGATAAATTTTCACATACATGGTAATACATTGTTATCCACAATAATAAATCCCATATTTTAAATATTTCAACACCCAACCAATTCATAAAACATTCATCATAAAATAAATTATACTCTTTAGTCAGTGGTTGTATATAAGCATAAATTTTTCACTAACTCCATTAGTTCCATAAAAAATATTATGAAATATAAAAATTATTACTTTATAAAAACATATGGAGGAGTGTTGTATGGAACTGATCCCATTTGACACATACTACAGATTACACCAATAAATGAGATAAATCAACTATAGTTGAGAATTATTACAATCTGATGAGAATATTTAGTGCTTATTATCAAACTCCTATCATGTTAAATAGCTCATCAGGTGATACAACTTATAAATTCCCATATTTTGGTCTAAATTTCATATCATCCTTTATTTTTTATTTCAGTTAACCTGAATAATGACTTTTTTGTTTTAGTAAAAAATAATGCATTTTATTTATAAAATTTTCTTCACATGGTATAGAACTCTACCATGATAAATTTGATTACTCTATCACACCATATGTTCTTTCAACCCATAATATTTATAGATAGTTATAGGTGATAAAATGTAGATCAAATCAATAATTTCATTATTTAAATGATAACTCTTAAATTATTGAGGAAAATTCATAGGGATCATTATGATCATGATCCTTGAGTGAGTGTCCAAATGAAAGAAATACTAAATCCTGATGATGTTAATGAAAATTTAAAAATCCCATTCCTTTAAAATGTTATCAAAACTGTGTTATCTTCTTTGAACATTGCAGTTCACATAGAATGAGGTTTTATAGATCGTTATTCAATTAAAAATATCTTTTAACTATCAAATTTAGTATAGGATGTGGGTACACCAGCAGTCACATGACCACATGATCATGTTTAACCTAGTTGACTATAAATTCCACCTAAAGAAAATTAATATGACATCACATCACTAAGATCCTTCCAAAATTTTTATGTTGTCCCATAAAGATAATAAAGAATTATCATCATTTCATATAACATAGAACACTTCTTTGGGTCCAAAATAAATTAGATTTCCAATAATCACCCATGTATTTGATCAATTAAGGAATGACCACCAAACACTAAATATATAGTACGTAGATGCTCAACCTAGTATAACCACGACTCTTACATAACATGTCAGTTTTTTCTCCAATTGTTTAATCATTAATTGAGGTATCAAGGAGGTACCTCACCCTATACACACACGTGTGAGATGTAGAGAATTATTTCGACTGAGTATGTTTTTAGTGTATTGGGTGATAATCAAGAATTATGCGATATCTCACTTACAAACAAAACATATCATTTAAGTAGAATGTGAATTTAAATAGGGAATTAAAGTATAACTCATATATTAATTCCTAATTTATTCTTTCATGGATAAGTGGATAGTCTAAACCCATATGCATTCCCTATTACAAAAGGGTTGTAACCAAGTTTCCCTAATTCCTTATCTTTGGATAGAGTAATTATTCATGTATATTCTAAGTAGTTTATTAATATTTGGTTAGATATTTAAGTGGATACATGATAAGGAAAAAGTTTTTCATTTTTCATCCTATAATAAATTATTTAAAACCATTCGATCAGGATAAAGCTCTAAAATCTTATTTTGATCAATGCTCTTACCTCACATCTAAATTTACAAATCAGGTTTAATAGGCACATCGATATACCTACATTAGATCTTTTATTCTTTTGATAATGGTGGTTATAAATCTTATAAGTTATCTATTTCCTATTTTCTTCATAAATAGTAGCATCATCAAGTTAATTTGAATCATTTTTTCTATTGATAATGTGAATCTACTAGGTGGAGAAATGTGACACCCAATTATTTTACTATAAATTTTCCCTTGTAAATATATTTAATGTATATGACTGATTAATCTACATGAAACACTAAAATAAAAGGATATGAGACATATTAAATCAATAATATCATATAAATTATAAGAATGATAAAACCCTTACAACATAAGAAGATATTACTGAACACAATTTGATTTCATTTGGAGTTTGAATATTTAATAGTATTCAATATTAAAAAGATTTTTTATTTCTCAAATAATTTTTTTATAAAGTTTTTTATATTTTATTCAATAAAATAAATTTATAAATTTTAAATTATTATTATATATGAACTAATATGTTATATTTACTTTAATTATAAATTCATATTAAATAGTACTATGTACATTTAAAACATCATTTTATAATTCATATAATTTTAATTAATATTTTGGATTCTCACCTAAAAAAATTATATTTTTACGTTTTTATTTTATAATGTGAACCAAAATTTTGAATTCAACATATTAAAATTTATATAAGGTGAATTTTTGAGATATTTCTAAAATAAATTATTTTTTGATGAATATTGAAAGTATTGTTTTAACTATAACATTAGCATTTATGGATATATCAATAATTAGAACTAAAATAAATTATAATAGAACATTTTTGATGATATAAAATGTATTAATTAATTGAAATAATGCATTGATAATTTCCATTTTTAATTTAAGAAACCCATTTTTACCATTTTGAAAATTATGTAATATTTTTTTTATAACAAAAATTATTTTCTACTCTTTATCTTTTATATATTCCTTCACATAGAAAATATAGGTTTTGTATTTACTTTTAATTCACTAAAAACTAATTTAGTTGATAATAAATAAATAAATTTCCTTAAAATCAACAACATTGATTATTTTATACGAAGCATAACATTTATGATTAAAATTACACTTTTTCTAAAAACATGTTTGTAATCATTACATACGCTAATTTTAATATTAACTATTCATGTAGATAAAAAATTTATTTGATAAAATTAATTTCATATTTATAATAATTAGGTCCAAATTATGTAATATAGACCAATTTCTTTTCATAAATTAAAATTAGATTACTTTTTTAATTTTTTTACCATGTTCAAAATAAAATAATAAAAAATCAAAAAATATATGTGTAAAATATTTAAAAACAATATTTAATCATATTTTAAAATGAATATTTTATGGTTTATCAACTATATCCCATACCAGAATAATATATTATCCACATATACCTCAAATCCCAAGTGAAAATTTTGAACTATTTATGTTAAAAATTTATATTTTCTAAATTTCCACCCCTTCACATGTAAGAGGATATCACATACATCTTATTTATCCAAAAATTATAAAACATTACCTATATAAAATATCCTCCCAATTCTATAATCTAATCTTTAAATACAGCTTATAATTATTGTGTTTTACAAAAAAAAATCAAAGGATCCTTAACATGTTACCAAAAGAAGAACATCCAAAGAAAGATGTAATGATTTCAAATGATCTCTATCAATTCATTCATTATTTTAAAACTCAAATATAATCTATCCATTAAACTTTTATAACCCATTTACTATAAATATTCTAAAATTTTATTATACTAATATAAAATCCCTTTTATACCTTCCTTGAAACCCATTCAAAAAATAAAGGTGCCATCTTTCGAACGTATTGACTACCGCCTCCATGAAAAGTGTGCTTGATTATTCATAACCTCCATACGTGGATAGTTATAAAATTATATTTATATGACATCATATAATATTTTAATTTTTTTTATTCTATAATCCTAAATAATTCCCAATATTCTACTCGATCTATGTAAAATGAATACATCTCCTATACTTACATGTGGGATACCACCTTAATGAGTGTAACATATAACATTTTTCACAAAATTATTTTATTATGTATCAAGCTCTCTTAAAATATTGTTCACCACATAAATAAAATCCAAACAATAGTACTATCTTAAAGGATAATGATAACAGGGTAAAATAACCACTTTCATAACAATAATGAACCATCAATTATGGATTTTCTTTGTTTGGTATAGTTTAAGAACCTTCTTGAACAATGATATACATTTCTGCATTAGATTACAAGGGAATTCCAATTAAATTTAATATTGGAAAAAATATGTAATTAATATATTTATTGGTTCAGAAATGGTAATAATAATATCTATAATGTCATTAAGATACCGACCCTCATTCATTAAATTTATATAAACAATTTTGTCACCAACTTTATACTATAATATAATATAACATTTTTACAAGAAATAAAAATATATCATTATAAAAATTTCATTTCAGTACCTATAATGATATCAAAATAATCAACATTAAATATATCCATAATAATTAATACTTCTATTATTAAACTAGTACTAAACAAACAATTGATTCCAATGCATCTGATGATTAAAATAAAATATAACTAACTATTATATTTGTAATAAATGATTATAAATTAACATTTAGCAAATTATATATATATAACCATGAGGGTTTTTTAAAGAACACTATGTTCTATAACATATGAAATACACAATTCCGAGTTAAAAAAAACATAAGATATTATTATTTTATGGTCGTTACAACATAGAAATTTAATTTGTGGTTTATGAATGTAAGTATCTGAATTATTATATATATAGTTATTTTTTTGATAAATTATTGAGAGATAAACACCCAATTTTTTAAATTCAATTTTTTCTTTCAAATATGTTTTCTTAAAAAATGGTTTCAGCACACTTTGTGTGATAATATTACAATTAATTTTATAAAATATTATAAATTTTATTTAACAAAAATAATGAAATTTTTGAAATCACCATATCAAAATTATCCTAGTGTTAATATTTGGGATTTTTTTGGAAAAGATTGACTTTTTAGAAAATAGATAAAAATAATTATTTTCATTGAAAACAATATTTTTTATGGTTTCATAGTGCATAATTTTTGTATGAAATTGTTTAAAAGTAAAATTAGTTCTATTTTATTATGAATATTAAACTTAATTTCCATAGAATATATTTTTTGGATTTATTTGGTAGAAACACATTTTTATTATTAAAAAGGAATGTTTTTTATTTGTAAAAACCATATTTCATTGTGTTATGTGTTTCTATATTAAATTATTTTCTACCCCTTCTAGGAATTAATTCTTAAAAATGGCCCCATATTTGGAATTATGAGGTTAAAAACTGGTAAATCAGTTCATTTTATTTTTGGTCATTATGAATAGAAACCATAGTAAATATTTGTCACCTCGGTAAATGTAAATCTAGTAACTAAGGTTAAAAATAATTTTATAAGGAATAAAAGTGAATCTGCAACATCCATAGTTTTCAAAAAGAAATATTACGTTCGATAGAATATATGATACACCACCTAGAGCTTAAACAAACAACTAAATATTATTATTTAATGTGGTAGTTATTGCATAGTCATTAGAATGGTAGGAATGAAAATTATTAATAGAATCATGAAAATATAGTTTACACAAGTATATATAATTAATTATATGGTGAAAAAGTAATTATAAATGAATGTAAAAATAATTTTAAAATAAAAGGAATTGTTTTTCTGAAAAACTATATAAATGTGCACAAATGTGTTTTATATTAATTAATTAATAAATAACTATTTTTATATTATTTTAATGGAATATATATATATATATATATTATTTATCTTAATGTTTAAAAATTCATCTTATGTGGTTTTTAAATATGATATAAGAAAAAAATCCAATTTTATGAATAAAAGAAGTATTTTTCAAAAAAGGAAATTTTGTCGCATTTTGATGGTGTATTTAATTTAAATCTAGTTTTTGATACTTTTATACATTTTATTTGATAAAATAAATATTATTTGAAGGTGTAGAATCAAAATTCTCATTGGTTTTTTGGGTATTTTTCTAATAAGATTCATGTTTTGATGAATAGTGAAAAATAATGCATTTTAATTAGAAACTAACTTTTCATAAAATTTATTTATAGTGTCAAATTATATATTTTAATTTTTTGAAAGTATTATTTTATCTTGTTTTTATCCATTAATCCAATTTAGGTCATTGGAATAAATTTCAAATAAAAATTGAATATAAAACTTTGTGAACTTTTGAACGTTTTTTACTTTAAAACCCCATTTTCTCATTCTATAAATGGGATTAATTTTTAATTAATTTATGCCAACTTTGTGTTTTGAATTGTTAAAATAGATTCCATATTTGGAATAATAAGTTCCATATTATTTAACTAGTTTCATTTTATTTTTTTACATTATGAATAGTAACTTTATTAATCCTTATTAATATAGTTAAAGGTAAATTGGGTAACTAAGTGTAAAAATAATAATTTAAATCTTATAATATTATCCCAAAACTTATCCTAATTTTATTTTATGAGTTATTTCTGGAAAAAAAAGTCCATGTTCTGAAATTATGACATTTGAAATCTACTTGGATGAGAGTAAGACATTTATAATATTATATTCAAGGGAAAAGTCAATTTTGTCACACTTTTGTTTTTAACAAATGAAATATTTCTAATACAGGGTTATACAGGGGATATCATCAACTATAAAAATTATTTTGAATAATAAAATTTTTATATTTATCATGATAATTTATTTTTAATATTTAAAAAATATTTCATTAAATTAAAGGTTTGTACAATAATGGTGGAGTGATTATTTAATTAAAGGAAATCTAAAATAAATTATATTAAAAATACTAAATTAAATATAACTTTATATTTTTCATGATATAGACAAATTATTTAGATTAACTTGACATGTTGATGATTTTTTAGAAGTATTGGTTTGAATTTATCTTACTATTATGATATTTTCAAAAAATCATGTAATGAACAGTTTCAAACTTGACATTTTTTATGTTTTAAAATAAATAATATTTTATTAAAGGATATAAAATTTATAAAAGAATAAATTTCATCCAAATAATTAATATAATTCATAAAATTTCATCAATGACTCATTTATTTCTCATTTTTAGTTTTATAGTAATTATATTAACCATCAAAGTGTAAATTGCATGATATCATGGTAAGAGTTAAAAGGATTAAAAAAGACCTGGGTTGAAAAAAATAATGAAAACTTGTATAATTTTAATTTTATAAATTTAATTTGACAAAAAATAATCCTATAGTCGAAATAAAACACTTTTTATGCATTTTGAATAGAAAAAAACTATATTAGTTTAAAATTTTGAAGAATTCCAAGAGTTCCCATCCCCTCTCTTATAAAAGGTCACCCATTATTCTATTTTATTCACACTAAAAACCTATTTTGTTGAGCTAATATATTCCTAAATACATTTCTAGAATCGATACCCACATTCTATAGGTGTTATTTTAGGTAGAACACCCTTCTTCGAGGTGTTAAATTATTAATCAAAGGAGATTGTCTAAAGAAGATGTATTATTTTTAATTATGTGCTTCTAATTTAGTTTTTCTTACTCTTATTTAAAATCTAAATAAAACATGATGAAATAATAAATACTGTATCCTAAATATATTTAGATGTTATTATGTTAATACAATAACCTAAATCCATCTACACTTCCATCAGATGGGAAAAGAATTACCATTTGTTTGTATGGCGAACTACCACCTTGTGAACCGATATAATTCATTTTCCATCTCCATATCTCAAGAATAGTTATAATGATGTCATTAATTTTTATATATGATATCAATGAAATATTTATAATTAAAAATAGATAATATATCATTTAAATCCTTATCTTTCTATACATGTGGAAATGATAAGGTCGTATGTGCAAACGTGTGAACTATCACCTCCATGAAAATATGTAATTAGTTATTCATCCATAAATAAAATAAATTATATAAAAGTATATTTAAATGATTAATATGTTATTTAGTGTATTTTTATTATTATTTAAATATAAAATAATAATTACCATCTTTCTATAATGATCATTGAAAAATTGAATCATTACTCATGCATACATATGACCTTCAATCTCTATGATTATAATGGTGTTCATTTTTCATAACCATACATTAATTGTTTCATTTAAAAGTATATTTTATGAGTAAAAGTGATTATTATTTCATGATTATTATTCAGTAGATAAAGTAATTATTACCACTTTTACAATAGGTATCATACAAATTTTATTTTGGACTCATGAACCGAATATCCTCAAAATGTTCAACATGATATCAAATAATTATTTAATTGTTATAACATGATAATAAGAGAAATGAAATTAATAATAAAAAATAAAAATTTTATGAATCAAGTAAATTATTAACCTATTTTTATTATTTAGAAATATAAATAACATACGTGATGAATCAGACTCAAGGTGAGGGATTTCATATCAATCTCCTTTAATTTAGGCATTTATTGATGATAAACACAATTATTATTTTATAAGGAATATATAAATACCCATTGACATTTCATATCAATATTTTATCTATACTCATGATATTTAATTTTTTGTTAAATGTTCATATGACTTATTATTTAAATGTTTAAAGTGGTATGAGACTCTTTGAATATTTAAAGATTTATTTGTCAAATAATTTTCTCCATGTCAATATTCATGATATTATTTTACATATTTTTATATGTATATAAAAGTATTTTTGGGTAAATTTTATCAATATTTTTAATTTCATCTAAAGTTTTTCAAAAGTAATATTTTGGAATTTTTTATACGAAACATTTTGAAAAACAATAAAAGTAATGTTCTTTTCAACATATACGACAACAAAAACTTCTCTGTCACCATGGGAATTATTTGATATTTAGCTTTTACTACAAGCCTTAATGTTTTTAAAAGAAAAGTAAACCCATTATTCCATTATCAAGGTAATTTGGTATTGAAAATGGTTTTGAAAATTTATTTATTATTTCAATATCTTGAAATAGTTTCTTTTGATTGAAAATGAAATTCTGTTTGTGAAATTATGAAAATTTAAATATTTTATGTGTTATGATTATATAATGGTACTTGGAAATGTTATGGGTGGTTGCGTGAAAAAACAAGGATGAGTGGTTCTGTGATAAACCAAGGATGAGTAGATACGTTATAAACTCCAATGCATTGGGTATATAAGACATCTATATAGATATTCTATATGTACGAATGACATGTATGGAAGTCAACTGCATAGTTAATACACCTATAATATTACAAATTATAATTATGTTCCAAGTTCCTTTTATTTATTTTTTATGTGTGCTTTGGGTTTTATGAAAATATTCTGGTTAAAAAAAGTTATGAAATGAGATTATTTTCAGTATAAAGTATTCACTACTTATTAAGGGTCAGAAGGATGACTCTATGACAATGTTTTAATACGTTATAGTGTTTATAAACGGACTAATAGTTTACTTATTTCTATATCCCTTACTGATATTTTTATTCTCATCACACTTTTTAATGATTTTCAAAAGTTTTAATGATGAGTAAGGATTGAGAAATATCATGTTGAATGTCGTAAAGAGTTTTCATAAAGGTGATAATTCTTTATTTTAAATGTTTTAATTATGGGGTAAAGGGATACTATTTAGAAGTTTCCACCATGTATTCTTTTGGTTTTGTTATGTATGAGTTATGATCTAATTCTATAAGGTTTTAAACCTAAAAATAACCTCAATGTTAAATAATGTAAATATATTGCTTTAACTCAGGATTATATAATGTTTCAAGGCTAGTTCATTACAGTTGGTATCAAAGGATAGTTTAGAAAACATTAGAGGCTAGGAGAGTGTTATTTTCATTTCCTTAGAAGATTATAATTTTTTGATTATGTTGAAAAGATGTAAAATTTTAAGATAACCTTACTGCATAAACGAAAGTATGTTTGTTCAAAATGGTTTTCCATAGAGGAAAAAAGGAATTTATAGGGAGAAGGAACTAAGAGAAAAATATCCTTCCTAATCAGAAACCTGAGATAGTTGGATTTAGAAAAAAAAATATATTAGAGGGATGTATCAGTTTAACAAAGCTATAAATGGTGGTGGTATCCATGCTATTGAGGAACTCGATGTACCATGAAATAACATGTCTATAGTGGAAAATTTCATGAGGTAACATTCCATAATTCAAAGGATCATCTGATCCAAATCTAGCTAAAGGATGGATCAAATATTTAGAAAATATATTTGATGTCATGGGTTGTTTGGTTCACCAAAATTTAACTCTTTCAATTTATCATTTTGAAGGTGAATCTAAGTAATGTTGGTCAATGATTAAGAATATCATCTAATGTGAAGAGAGTGATTCTTTGGGATGAGATGAATTTAAGACTATATATGTTGATAAATATTTTCCTAAGGTTTTTCAACATAGTATGGAAAACAAATATTATAATTGAGAAAAAATGAGTAAGATTCAGTGGCTTCATAGGAAGAAAACACAACCCATTTGTGAAGGTATGCCCCAAATTTTATTTGCATATTGATTGTAAGATAAATCCATTTTACTCAATATTGAATGCAATATAGAGAAGTGAATTAGCTTCTCATGAGTTTAAAAGGTATGAGAAACTTGTTTGATGTGATTATAAGGTATAAACGGAGTTTTTTTATGATAATGTGTCCCATGAAAATAAGAAAAATAATATGTCCAATTGGAAATAAATTGGAATTAATACATCAAATAAGACTGAATGTAAGAAAACCAAATTACCATCTTGTGATAAGTGCCGTAAAAATCATCCAGGAGAATGTCTTTCAAAGATGGGTAAGTTCTTCTAATGTGGTATGTTTGGTCTTATATATCATGACTACAAGGGATATGATTAGGAAATTAAATTGAATCTAATGTAAATATCTTTTTGTTGCAATAAGTTTTTACATTATTCTATTGAGTGTTTCAAGTTACTTACTCAGGAAAGAAATCATCATGATTGAAAAAAAAATGGTGTGGGAAAATCCTTTTCAACTATTGAAGATTATGTTGATACATATGGTTAAGTTATGCAAGAATTTGGGATCTAAGTATTTTTATAAAGTTTATCCCTATATTCCTAGATTTAGACAATCCTTCTGATGTTTTAAGTGATGTGATCATAATGTGATTAAGAAATTTTTGGGATATGTTTACTTGGGTTTATGTTTAGTTGGGTTTATGATTATGTAAGGTTTTAGTTTATTGAAAATTATAACTTTTGTTTTGGACATGGTTTTTATGGTATTGAAAACCTTTAGGGTTTTTTTATCGTTGGTGATTAAGGTTATTTTTAGGGATGTGCATCATAATTTTAAGAATATTATGAGGGGGAAATTTGTCTTATAAAATAGAGATATATCAAGTAAGTATGTTTATTTATTTTCATAGATATTAAAGGAATTATTCAACTTTAGGAAATGTATTTTTAACAAAAAAAATTATCTGGTTTCTTTTCATTCTATGAAATCAATGGCCTTTTAACACATCATAGATTTACAGTTTATGATTGTCAACTTTTTCCTGAACATGTTTTTTATCACTCTCCCTCGGTACTTGATGGTTAGTTTTCTCTTATATATCCAAGTTTTCATGCATGGAACCCTAATATGTGTTATGTCAGGTGTCCTTTTTTACATCCCTTTCTTTATTTTAATATGAATGTTTCATTTATCATTTTTTTGATGTGGTATTTGATGACAAATTTTTTGAAACTTCAACCCCCTAGTTTATGATCTCAAGTTAAAATTGGGAGGATGCAATTTATTAATGGGGGTAGAATGCAAAATCCATGTTTTTAATATGAAACACTATGTTTGATATCATACCCGATATGCCACATTGAACTTAAAGGAATAACTAAATATTAGTATTTAATATGGTAGTTATCAGTTAGTAGTTATCACATAGTCGTTAGAATATCAGGAATGGAAAAGATTAACTAAATTATGAAAATATGATTTATACATGTATATATATCTAATTATTTGGTTAAAAATTAATTAAAAATGAACATAACCCCATTTTTAAAATAAAAATATTTTTTTTCTAAAATAATATTTAAATGCGAACAAGTGTGTTTATGCCAATAAATTAATAAATCTCTCTTGTTGGATTATATTATTGAAATATATACAAATATAACATATTTACTTTAATGTTTAAAATTAATCTTATGTGTTTTCTATAAATTATATAAGAACAAAATCAACTTTATGAATAGAAGATGTATTTTATAAAAATATTAGTTTTTTCACCTTTTGATGGCACACTTATTTTAATTATAATTTTTAAAAATTTAAAAATTCTTTTTTAAAAAATAATATTTTTCTTTGAAATTGAAGTATCTAAATTTACTTTTGTATAATTTTAGGTATTTTTCCAATAAGATTAATATTTTTATAAATAGTGAAAAAATAATGCATTTTAATTGAAAAATATTTTTTTATAAAATTTATTTTAATAGTTAAATTATATTTTTCAATTTTTTTAATGTATAATTATATTTTTTTATCATTTAATTAAATTTAGCTCATTGCTATCAATTTCACATTACAATTGGATATAAAAACTTCATGAACTTTTGAATGTTTTTACTTTAAAAACTTATTTTCTAGTTCCATCAATAGGATTGAGTTTTAATCAATTTATGAAAATTTTGTGATTTAAATTTGAAAAAATGGATTCCATATTTGGAATCATAAGGCCCAAATAATTTAAATAGTTCCTTTTTTTCATTATGAATAGTAACTTTAGGATTTGTTTTATTAACACAGTTAATGGTCAATAAGGTAATTGAGTGCAATAAAAATATTATAAATATTTTAAAATTAGCCTAAAACATTTATTAATTTCATTGGACGATTGTTTTTAGACAAAAATAAACTTTTGAAAAAAATTATGGCTTTTGTAAGCCACTTACATGAGAATAATACATTTATAATATTATATTCAAAAGAAAAGTCAAATTTTCCAAACATCAGTTTTTGACATGTATTTTTTTAATATAGAGTTATAAAATGGATAAATTCAAAAATATCTGGTATTTGAAAATCTAAAATGTTTATCTTTATCATGATAATTTATTTTTAATTTTTAGGAAATAAATAATTAAATTAAAGGATTATACAATGATAATAAAGTAATTATTTAATTAAAAGAGATGTCAAATAAATGATATTAAAAATACAAAAATAAATATAATTTGAAATGATTAATTTAGTCCAATAATTTTTATATTAATTTTACATGTTTTTTTAGAAGTATTGGTTTGAATTTATATTTCTATTATGATATTTTTAAAATGTCAAGTATTGAATAGAGTCGAAATTGGAATTAATGATATTTTAAAATAAATAATAATGTATGAAATGATATAAAATTTTAAGAAATCACAATTTCTTCTAAATAATTTAGATAGTTCATAAAATTTCATCAATTTCTAATTCATTGTTATTTTTTTCATTTTATAGTTATTTTATTAACCCTCAAAGAGTAAATTACATGATATCATGGTAAGAGTTAAAAGGGTAAAAACGAAAACCTAAGGATTAAAAAAATAATCAAAACAAGTATGATTTTAATTTTATGTATTTATTTTATCCCAAAACATCCTATATTATAAATAAATCACTTTTTAACCATTTGTAATAAAAAAAATAATTTATATCAATTTATTATTTTTGAAGATTTCAAAGAGTACCCCTCCCATATCCTATAAAAGTGAACCCATTATTATCATTTCCTCACACAAAATAGACATTTTCGTTTGAAAAATATCTTCTCAAATACCTTCCTAGAATCCATAACCACATTTACAGCCCTTTTATTAAAAAGAACATCTTATTTAAAGGTGTAAAGTTTTTAATCAAAAGAGATTGTCTGAAGAAGAGGTACCATTTTTAATTAAGTGTTTTTATTTTAATTCTTCTTAATCATCATTAAAATATTCTTCAAACATGATGAAATTATTACCCCAATATACTCAATATACTTATATTTTATTATTTTAATATAATCACCTAAATCCATGTCCACATCCATCAAATTGGAATATAATTATCGTTCGTGTGTACGGTCAACTACCGCCTCACGAATCGATATAATTATTTTTGCATCACCGTCTCTCATGACTCGTTATAATGATGGATTTATTATTCATATATGATATTAATGTCATATTTATCATTATTAAAATATAATATGTCATTTTAATTCATACCATTTCATGCACATGAAATGATAACATCGTTCATTCAAACGTGTGAACTATCACCTCAACAAAGCGATGTGATTCATTTTTCATCACCACATCACATGAATGGTATATATAAGTATATTAAAATTATTAATATTATATTTATGATATTATGATAATTATTAAAATATAAAATAACAATTAACTTCTTTTCATAAGGATCATTGAAAAATGGAATTGTTACTCATGTGTATGTACAGTCTACAGTCTCCATGATTGTAACATTGTTTATTTTTTATAACCATACATAAATGGTTTGATTTAAAATTATAATTTATTTATAAAATTGAATATTATTTGGTGAATATTATTCATAATATGACAGATTTATGCCCAATTTGACTTTATAAATCATACCAAATTCATTTTGGACTCTTGTACTGAATATCATCAAAACGTCCAATGTGAGCTTAAATAATTATGTAATTGTTATAACATGATAATAATTTATATAAAAGGAATAATAACATTAAAAATATTCAAAATAAAGTAAACAATTAACCTAATTTTATTATTCATGAATATAATGAACATAAGTGACAAACCAGACTCAAGGTAGAGAATTTCATCTCAATCTCATTTTATTACGACATTTCTTGATGATATGAACCCCTATTATTATATAATGTGGATATAAATACCCTTATAAATTTAATATCTATATTTTTTCTATACTCATTTTAGTTAATTTTTTGTTAAATTTTCTTATGAAGTATGATTTAAATGTTCAATGTTGTATGTGACGATTTTAATGTTTAATGATTAATTTGTAAAATATGTTTCTCTATGTAAATATTTTTGATATTATTTTACATATTTATTACATGGATATAGAATTATTTTAGAGTAAATTTTATCTATATTTTTAATTTCATTCAAAGTTTTTCAAAAGGAATTTTTTATCCATTTTATATAGAAATCTTTGAAAAATGACAAAAGGAATGTTCTTTTTAATGTATACGATGACAAAACATTCTCCACCACCATGCCCAGTATTTGATATTTGGATTACTATATAAGAATTAAGGTTTTTTAAAGAAAAATAAATACCTTATTCCCTTCTCTATGAATTTTTGTATTGATAATGTTTTTTAAAATATATTTATTATTTCAATATCAGGAAATTATTTGTTGTGATTGTAAATGAAATTTTGTTATTGAAATGATGAAAATTGTAATATTTTATGTGTTATGATTATATAATGATACCTTTCCATTTTACATGTATTTATGTGATAAAACTAGGATGGTTTTTTCTATGATAAACCAAGTTTGAGTGGTTACGTTATAACCTCCAATGCATTAGGTATGGAAGTCGGAACTATGACTATTGCATTTATATGAGTGACATGTATGGAAGTCAACCACATGGTTTTTCAATTAATAAGAGTCATAAGTATAATCATGTTTCAAGGTAAATATTTTTATTTTCTATAATTTATATGGGTTTTATTTTAAACTTGTGATTACAAAAAAATGAATGAAATGATCTTATTTTCAATGGAAAGCATTTACTTCTTATTAAGGGTGAAAAGTATTAATTTACGATAAAGTTTAAATGGTTTCTAGTTTTTATAAATGGAATAATTGTTTCCTTATTTTAATATCCCTTACTTATATTTATATGATCATCCCACATTTTTTAATGTTTTTCATAGGGCTTAAGGATGAGTAAGGATTTAGAGATGTCATGTTGAATAGAATAAATAGTTTTCATAAAAGTCATAATGATTTATTTTAATTGTTTAATAATATAGAAAAAATGGAAATTTATTGGAAGTGTAGACCTTGTATTATTATTATTTTGTTATGTATGAGTTATGTCCTAATTTTCTAAATCTCTAAACATAAAAAGATCCTCAATGTGAAAGTGTAATGAACCGGACCCAGCCAGCCACCCGAACAGTGCCAAATGGGTCGGGTTTTACTACCTTAGGTGCACCTCCCCTGAACACCAAAGGCTGCCGACTAGTAGTGGGGGTCTGTTTGGTATAGCGGGGAGGCTATACCCTCTTGGTGGATCACAATAAGGGTAATGGTCCAAGTATAAAGTCTATAAGTAGCGGAAAATAAATGACTCAGCATACTCGAACCAGACTCGCAGAGCTGAAACATATCAAATATCAAATAATTAGCAGAAGCAGTATAGAAACAGTAGCAGCATAAAGTAAACAGAACAACATGCTGAATATCACAAGAAACTACTACTGCAAACAACAAATGTGAATACAGAGCAAGTCATATACATCAATATATAATGGCTCCAATGGCTAACCAAAATTACTACATTATAGGGTAAGAATTTTTGTAAAAAAAGAAACTAAAAAAAGTAACTCCAGTAAGGCATGACCTCGGGGTCCATACCAGTCTCCATGCCAATAGCATTAAGGTCTAGCTGTTGAGGCTGATCCTCTACCTGCACGCAATTTCATAAAATCTACACACGTCCCGAAGGGCTTGTGTTGGGTGTGAGACGAGTATCAGTAGGATACCACCCGAAGGTGCGTACCTAGTATAATTGTTCAGGCAGACATGCTTATATAAGGAAATAGTCAATAGTACAATGCTCAAAAGTAAACACAAACATCACTGGCGCTCAACAGCCACCAGGAAGAGTCACATGCTTCGGCCAACGCTGGAATCTCTGACCTGTAACCTGGTACCACATGCCACTTGATACCATGTGTCTCATGTACCAACGTTCCAGAGGTACGCCCAATAATCGTAACCATGCTTGAAAGCTCAACCTACCCATGGAACAGCATCCGTAGGAACAACGATACCTATCTTCAAATAATACCCAGAGGGATAGTGATGTATGCCCTCAAATAATACCCGGAGGAACAACGATATCTTCCCTCAAATCACGGCGAGCCTTTTTCCCAACCTAACAGCCTCAATGTTATCTCCCATAGGCTCCTCACCTCCCACATGGCTTCCTATGGAAAGCACCCCAAAACCAATAACACCTAACCACTTCTATCAGGGGCCTCTACCCAGCGAGTGGCCATACCACCTTATCACGGAGTCTATCTATGTGCACACTACTCAAAAGTACCCGGTGAGCAGAAATCAACTCAAGAAGTTCCCAAGCCACAACACCTCTGACACCTAGTGTCCCTGTGAACCTGTCGCTCAAGTCTGATGGTCTCTCCATCCAAGTAACCCGGGCTAAGCCCAACCTGATAGTCTAACTGCCTCAATTGACGTCCATGACACCCAATCCCATGGTAGAAACCACCCAAGTAACCCGAGAAAAGCCCCAACTTGTGATCCACGTCACCCACAATATATCTGGGCCATGCCCAACACAACTAAGTAGTTTAAAATAGGAAAATCACACATTGCATATATATACATACTCAAAGGCACCACTTTAAACATGCAATTACTAAATAGTCAAATTGCACTAACTTGTGTTGTCCCATACCAGCACCTAACTCATTTATAATTTAACAATTAACCCAACAGTTTAACTCAAGAAAATTTTGTAAGAAGTCTAAACATAACAGTTTAAACAATGTTCCAATTAATACGCATTTCGGCACCCCCATCTGAATTGCCCCAAACGAGCAACGACCCCTAACTTGGCCTCGGTCAATCACAATAGGGTCAGGGAATACTAAGAGGCATCCCACAATACAGATAGATAATTAAAAACAATTAGACAGGGTTTCTTTCAATACCCAACATCACGACCGAAGGTCGCAACCCCCAAAATTCTATGAAAACACAAAAGAAGGTATGCACCACCCACCTCTGACTCGTATGATGATACTCTTATGATACCAGCCTTTGAATTGGTCTAAATCGCGGTAGATTTGCATCTCCATCAAATCCCAGCAATTTCTCTTGGATGGAAACTGTGGAGAAATAGAGGAGAAATCAAGGATGAAGAATGGTGCATAGGGTTAGCCTTTCCGATGTGGTCCCGCAGCAACCGAAAGATCAAAGAACAGACAACGTATGACAATTCTAGGAGGAACTGTGTTTGTCGGAGGTTTTCAGAAAAACTGTTCGTCGAACGGAGAAGAAGAAGATGGTTTCAGAAATAAGACGCAACGACGTCTCAGATGCTCAAATAAAAATAAAAATACACGGCGTGTATTTCAATACTACACGCCGTGTAGATGGATTTTCTATACCTCGACTTAAGAGGAGTCCAATACATGGCTTACACCATGTACATGGTCAACAAACGGCCAAGGAATCGGCCATTTATGTGGAAAGAGGTTACACTGTGTGTTAAGGAAGACTACACACCATGTAGATGGAAATTTACACACAGGGTACCACACGACATGTACTTGGGCTCAGATGGTTTGCCATCTGCCTAGCTGATACACGGCGTGTTCTTGGGAGTACACAGTGTGTAGTCTATAAATTTCCAAAAATTTCCCAGATTTTCCAGACTTCTCAAAAATCATCCAAAATTTTATTGAAAAGAAGAAAATTCAAACAAGGTCGGAAAATTTAACCTGTTCTAAAAACTCAGGTTCTTACAAACTCCCCACCTTAACATAGCTCATCCCCAAGCTACCAAACGAAACCCAAAGATGGCACCGAACATACCACCCTGCTCAAAGTAACCACGAATTCCTTGGTCTCAAGATCTTAGTTAAACCTTTCAAGGGGATCCCCACCTTAAGAATTTCCTACTCGGTTTGAACCCGAAACAAAGCTCAATGCAATCAAAATAAGAAAGAAAGGCCCAATGACTTATTTACCGGGACCCATGGTCCTCCCGTGGAACATCATCACCCCTGCACCTCCTCGGTTCTCACGTGTCGCTTATGACACCCAACGCAACTCTCACTGCATCAGTGTCCACCTCCAAGAGGTCTTTCATCTCATAGATGCTTCAATCAAAACCTTATGCCTTGAACCTCAAGTAACCCGCATCCATGATGCCCCTATGCCCATGATACCTCAAGTAACCTGCATCCTTGATGCTCCTGATGCTACACATCTCAAATATATGTAGATAAAATATATAACGCATTTGATATGATGCCAATCCCACTAACTGTCATCTAGTCAGTCCAAAATTATCGTGTGCAACTCGTGCACTCAACTGGACATGCCTCAAGAGACCATGCCAAAAGAAAGCAAATAAAAATCACAACCACACCCGCGGTGTACCTACCACCATCATCGGCTCACCAGCCTGCTTAGTCCCTGGCAGCTCCACAACGTGTACCTGGCCTGAAGTACGACTGCCTGATGCCTAACCTCCCTACAGTGTTTCTCTAGTCACTGGCCACTAACCCCTTAGATGGGTCCCACCGTCTCTGTCACGTTATCCGCGCATAGCTGAACCTCGACTACCCTCTCCTGGTACCAAACCTGAACCAACACCAGACATCACAGTCTGTCTTAGTCCCTGCCTGCCGGCTGTCTGAGAAGGCTGCCTGCAAAACCTCTCCAAATGTCCGACCTGACCACATGCTTGAAACTCCTTTGGAGGCCTATCGCACTGATCCTGAACATGTACCAGCTGCCCACACTAAAAGAAAACCACCGATGAACTACCATGAGGTGGCCTATCTGAGTCCTTGGCCTGCCCGCACTATTAGAACTCATCTCTGCCTCTCTTCCTGCTATTAGAACCATCACATGAAGCTGTCGCCCTGCCAATTTGGGGATTATCCCTCTATTTTCCCTCTACTATAAGCGCCTGGTTCACCACCTCAGAGAAGGAACCTAGCCTGAAGATGTTCACCTGGACCCGAATGGTGTGTTATAAGCCATCCTCGAAGTGCATCACCCTAGCTGCGTCATCGCTATCCATACCATGTAAAAAGAGAGACAACTCAGTAAAGGTAGTTTCATAGTCCATGTCAGACATATCTCCCTGCTGAAGACTCAAGAACTCTCGAGCTCTCTCTGCCCTTATTGTCTCTGGATAGAAGTGCTCAAAGAACCTATCCTCAAAGTCATTCCAATCAAGTCCCTTGTGCCTACGAGCCTGTACCTGTACATCCCACCAACGCTTTCCCGGTCCTCTCAGTATGTATGTCGCCAGCTTGACCCTCCATCCTAGAGGTGTCTCGAGCTGCTCGAAGATCATCTGCATACTCTCTATCCAATTCTCATCCACCTACGGACCACCCTCACCCTGAAAAAGCAGCGGGTGCTGCGACCGAAACTCCCACATCATATACACCATTGAAGGCTCTGTACCCTGCGTTCCTCTGTCAATCCCCTGCAAAACATGTACCATGCTAGATCAGAGCTGCTCGTCAAGCCATGGTCTGAACACTGCAAAACCCGACTGATGTCCTGCCTGCACTGGATCCTGAACCTGATCCTACAGTAATGTATCTTCTCTTGCCTGACGCTCCATCGAGTCATAGAGGAGTAACCCACTGAATACCATAAATGGTCAAAAAACCCATATATATATATATAACAATATATTATATACAGATAAGGAAGACAGTAAAACTACAGTGTATAACAACTACCCTTACTCTCCCCTATCGAAACCCATGCCATTGGCATCCCGACCTGACGACCTCCTTACCCGCCCTCAACATATCCATGTATCAATAGTACCTTGGGCCATGCCCATCCTGACAACCAACGTTGCCTCAAACCTGACAACAGAGTCACCCAATCCTGACAGTTACACTGCCTCAACCATGATACATGCCTGCTCTCACAAGATCCAGACCCAAATATACTACAACATGCAATTCTAAAATAAACAAAGCATGGCATAATACATTGAAATAAATAAGCAATTATATCAGGAATTTCACCAATTCACATTATAGAGCATACAAAGCATGGAAATTGATTATTTTATTGAAATGGAATTATCACTTCACAAAGCATACGTGCAATTATGAAATTGAGATACCCTAAAAATGTGCTTATCAAAAGCTAAGCAAACAAGCCTTGCCATACCGGGCCAAGGTCTATCTCTGCCCTTCCCTCACCAGGGTCAAGGGTCACATATCACAATCAATAACATCACACATCAAGTGAGCCACCGAGGTGGAAATCATATAAAATGTAATCTGAACAAAAAGAAAACAACAATTCCCACCCATGGCAACTCAATCTGTCCCTCGTACGTGGGGCTGTAGGCACCCAAGAACGAGTTAAAAATCCAGTTCCAACAACAACCTATCTCCAGTCTACCATATCCCAAATAGTAAAACCAGCAGAAAAATAAAAAGAGAAGTCTCAAACTCATTAGTAGTCAGTGATGCACTACTACTAAATCCCTGTCAAGAACTCCTCTGATACCACTTTGTAACGACCCAGACCCGACTGACCACCTGAATAGTGAAAAATGGGTCAGGTGTTACTACCTTAGGCACACCTCCCCTGAACGCCAAAGGCTGCCGACTAGCAACGAGGGTCTGTTAGGTATAGTGGGGAGGCTATATCCTCTCTGAGGATCATAATAAGGGTACTGGTCCAAGTATAAAGTCTATAAGTAGCATAAAATAAATGACTCAGCAGACTCGAACCAGACCCGCAGAGTGGAAACATATCAAATATAAAATAAATAGAGGAAGTAGTATAGAAACAATAGCAGCGGAAGGTAAACAGAACAACATGATGAATATCACAAGAAACTACTACTGCAAACAACAAACGTGCATAAAGAGAAAGTCATACACATCAATATATAACGATGCCAATGGCTAACCAATAGTACTACAATATAGGGTAAGCATGTTGGTACAAAAATAAACTTAACAAATTAACTCCAGTAAGGCATGACCTCAATATTCATACCATTGTCCATGCCAACAGCACTAAGGTCCAGCTCCTGATGCTGATCCTCTACCTGCATGCAATTTCATAAAATCTACATGCATCCCGAAAAGCCGGTGTAGGGTGTGAGATGAGTCTCAGTATAATACCACCCAAAGGTGCGTACCTAGTATAAGTGTTTAGGAAGACATGTTTATATAATGGAACAGTCAACAGTACAATGCTCAAAAGTAAACACAAAATTTGCTGGCGCTCAGCAGCCACCAAGAAGAGTCACCTGCTTCAGCCAACGCCAGAATCTATGACCTGTAACCCATCACCACGTGACACCTGACACCATGTGTCTTATGTACCGACGTTCCAGAGGTACGCCAAATAATTGTAACCCTGCTCGAAAGCTCAACCTTCCCATGGCACAACATCCAGAGGAACAACGATACCTGTAATCAAATAATACCCGAAGGGACAACGATGTCTTCCCTCAAATAATACCTAGAGGAATAGTGATATCTACCCTCAAATCATGGCGAGCCTCTGCCCCCAACCTGATAGCCTTAATTTTATCTCACGGAGGCTCCCCACCTCCCACGTGGCTTCCTATGGAAATCACCCCCAAACCAATAACACCTAACCGCTTCTATCGGGGGCCTCTGCCCATCGAGTGGCCATACCACCACATCACGGAGTCTATCTGTGTGCACACTACTCAAAAGTACCTGGTGAGCGATAATCACCTCAAGAAGTTACCAAGCTACAACACCTCTGACACCTCGCGTCGCTTTGAATCTGTCGCTCAAGTCTAACAGTCTCGTCATCCAAGTAACCCGGGCCAAGCCCAACCTGACAATCCAACTGCCTCAACCGACGTCCATGATGCCCAATCCCATGGTAGAAACAACCCACGTAACCTGGGAAAATCCCCAACCTGTGATCCACATCACCCACAATATATCAGAGCCACGCCCAACACAACTAAGTAGTTTAACACAGGAAAATCACACATTTCATATATATACATACTCGAAGGCACCACTTTAAATAGGAAATTACTAAATAGTCAAATTGAACCAACTTGTGTTGTCCCATACCAGCACCTAACTCATTCATAATTTAACAATTAACCCAACAGTTTAACTCAAGAAAATTTATTAAGCAGTCTAAACACAGTAGTTTAAACAATGGTCCAATTTATACGCATTTCGACACCCCCATCCGAATTTCCCCAAATGAGAAACATCCCCTAAACCGACCTCACTCAATCACAACAAGGTTAGGGAATACCTAGAGGCATCCCACAATACATATATATAATTAAAAAAAATTATAAAGGGTTTCACTCAATACCTAATGTCGCACTCGAATGTCGCAACCCCCAAAAGTCTATGAAAACACAAATGAAGGTATGTACCAACCACCTCTGACTCGTATGATGATACTACTCTGATGTCAACCCCTGAATTGGTCTAAATCGTAGTAGATTTGCGTTTTCTTCAAATCCCATCAATTCCACTCAGATTGAAATTGTGGAGAAATAGAGTAAGAATCGAGGATGAAGATGTGTGCATGGGGTTAGACTTTCCGATGCGGTCTCACAGCCACCGACGGATCAAATAAAGGGCAACATATGATGATTCTAGGAGGAATTGTGTTCGTCGAAGGTTTTTGGATGAACTATTTGTCCAATGGAGAAGAAGAAGAAGGTTTCAAAAATAAGAATCGACGGTGTCTCATATTCTCAAATAAAAATAAAAGTACACGGTGTGTATTTCAATACTACAAGCTGTGTAGATAGCTTTTCTATACCCCAAATTAAGCGGAGTCCAATACATGGCTTACACCATGTACACGGTCAACACACAGCTAGGGACTCGGCCATTTACACAGAAAGAGGTTACACGACGTGTTAAGGAAGACTACACGCTGTATAGATGGAAATTTACACATGGGGTACCACACGACATGTGCTTAGCCTCAGACGGTTTGTCACCTGCCTAGCTGATACACGGCATGTACTTGGGAGTACACGGCCTATAGTTTGGAAATTTCCAAAAATTTCCCGAATTTTCCAAACATCTCAAATATAAGCCAAAATTTTATAGAAAATCAGAAAATTCAAACAGGGTCAGAAAATTTAACCCGTTCTAAAAACCCGGGTTCTTACAGAAAGAATGTAAAATTATTAACTTAACTTAGGGAATATTGAATGTTTTAAGGAAGGGTTCTTACAGAATCTAATACATAAATTTATTCAATTGGATGGGTGAATTTTATAAAATTTCATCCATTTATCGATAATTTTTTCAATAGGTTATATTTATCATCAAAAATGACCTTTATATTTATTTAAGTAAATGGTAAAGTAAAAAATGTAACACTTTTGACTTTAATATATAATATTTTATCATAATGGTAAGAATTGGTTATTTTAGGATCTAAATGGCTATTTTAAATATAAATTAATATTATTTATCATAATAATTTATTTTTAATTTTTATTGATATAATAATTACCATAATTTCTTACTCAATGCTGACACAATCTCTATTTTATTAATTAAAAAAAATTCATCATTATAAAAATATGAAAAGTAATAAAATGTTGATTAATTATTAATTTAAAAAAAATTAGGCAAAAATTAAGATTTAGGGATGTGTGAAAGGATTATATTCAAATTCCATCTTTGTCTTTTTGTGATTAAATTAATATTAAATGAATATTTTCAAAGATGACATCAATTAAAACTTAAGGTTTTTTATTATATTATTAAAAATCATAAAAATATTAAAAAATTATAAGGAGGATATTATATGGTCCTAAAATTCTTCATTTTTCATTTATGATACAACTATCACATTCTACGTAAAATTAAAATACTTTATGATTGAAAATTTTATTACCATGGTTAAGGTAAAAATTGGTTATCAAAGGGGTTACAAGAAATTAAAAATATTAAGATACCACATATACCTATAAATTGTTTTTGAGATTTATAATATATCCTATTTTATCTTATAATATATATCTATTTTGAATCATTTATCATAAGAATGAATTTTTTCTACTTTAATCATTTAAAAAAATTCTTTGAGTGACCCTCCCATTTCTTATAAAACAACACCACTACTTTATTTTATTTAAACCAAATTTATCCATATAGAAAAAACATCCACTAATTTTTTTATCCACTTCCATATCCATTATTTATAGAATGATCACCTTGAAAGGCCATTACAATAGTTCTTATAGAGGGATTTAAAGGAGGCCAACTGAAGAAGTGGTAATCATCTTACCCTAAATCATTCAATTTGTTACCTCTTATAATTATTATAAATCTATGATTTTATTATAAAATAATAATTAAATATCCCAAATTTTCTAAAATTTTATTTTTAATATTAAACCACCTTTATTCACCCTCTATTCCATTAAATTGGAAGTAAATGTATCGCTCTTATGTATATACAACTTTCTTTATCCAAATAGCGTTATAACCCATTTTACATATCCATATTTAATAGATGGTTATTATGATTGGTTTAATGTTTATATATTACATTTATGACATAATTAATCTACTATAATTATAATACCACATCTACCTTCTTACCTTCCAATCTTTTGGAAAACAACAATTTCGATAATGCGTAAGTGTAGACTACCACCTCAATAAAGTGGTGGGATTCGTTTTTGGTTTTCCATATATATGTTTTTCAATAAGGATATATTTAATGAATATATTTGATATATAATATATAATTATTATTATTGAAACTCAAATTACTATTTAAATTTCTTTCATTCGATCCATCGAATAGTGAATCAAATCATGGGTATATATGACTTACTGTTTCCAAGAACTGTGTAATTCATTTTTCAATACTTATATTTTATATATTAACCGAAATATATAAATATAGATAATTAATATATATGACATTCATATAATTATTAAAATTATAAATACAATGTAACCATGATCCAAGTATAAGGACCAAAACTATTAAACTGAAATTATTATAAAAATGAAATATCTAATACCCAAAAATGATGATTTTATTAAGAAATTTTTAATAAATAAGTGTCAAAATATTATAAGTGGATCATATAATATATTATAAGTATTTAATATATTATTTTATTTAATTATAATAAATTTAAATTTATTATATAGTTTGTTAGAGAACCTTAAAATAATTTCAAACATGATGTATGGGATATCTAGTCTCACTTTTATAGTTGGCAGACATATGCCATATTCACCACTCAATTATTTTGTGTGATTTATATATAGAAACTTCTAAATTTTATATTATGAATCTATTTCTTTTAATTATATTTAAATTTTAATTCAATTAAATTATTTTATAGGTCTTATGATTGAAATTTTTTCCAAATTGTTAAGGGTTTTATATTACAATATCATTATTCATCAGGATTGTTTAAGAATAAGATTTTGATGATGATAAATTCTAATATAACTTTGATGAAACTAATAAAATGTTTTCTACTCTATATATTTCAAAAGAAAAAATTTATTCCTTTTATTTTTCTCACATTATGTACTCAAGATATTGAGAGAACATTTCTAGTTGAAACTAAATTTATTTCTCTCTTGGGATGAAAATCATTCTTCATCAATATCAATGTTTTCAAAAATTGATTTTGTGAATGTTTATAATATTATCCTATGAGTTTTAAATTCATTTTACCAATTATTTTCTTTTTATAAATGGTCTAAAATTAATATTTTTATCATTTTCTGAATGAGGTACTTATTGAGCTTATGAGAGGATAAATGAGATATTAGTGGAAGGAGGAAGGGGGAGAGCTACGCTTGTCTGATCATTCCCTAGACTTCGATGGTCCTTACACCGACCCCTCTCCCTAGGTGGGGGAGGATCCTTTGGTGTCTTTTTTAGGAGGTCAGACTCCACAATTCACCCCTTTCTGTAATCTAGATTGTATCCCATCTTTCCCTCAGATTGATCTCAGCCTGAAGGTTTGAGATTTTATTAATGGTGATCCGAAATTGTTGATCTCAAAATTGGAGTTCACCAAAGCTTCTTCGCTGCTAAATATTACCTGGATTTCTCTCTTTAAGCTTCTAAAACCATCGGTGGATTCATTTAACTACTTTATTTTTGATTCATGGGGTTTTTCAGAACACACTACAGTAGGGATTCTTAACTTGAAGAACATCTTGATCATATTTTCATTGAAGGAGGGTCTCATCTTTTCCAGGTCTAGTGCTCCTAAATCTACAATGGATCTCTATTTCTCATATTTAAATGGTATTTTGACTTTTATATGAAGTGGGATTCACCATCAATGAATGTTTGGGTAAGGATCCCAAAAATTATCTTACCTTTTCAGAAGCCATCAATTCATTGTATGTTAGGGAATCTCATAGCTCGTTACCTTTTCTCAGATAGTCGAACCCGATCTTTATGCAACCCAATTTCACCTAGAATTTACGTTGAGCTAGATCTGTTGAAGCCACCACTAAGTTATTATGGAAAGTTTTTAGTGAAGATTTTTGGTATACATACTCAGTTGTTTTTTTGACCTGGTGTAATTTTTGTGTTGTGTGTTAGAAATTGGGATGTTGTATGAAGGTATTAAAGAATGAGGTGTTGAAGGAAAATTGATTGACTACTCCTCAAACCAAGATGGTCCTATATGAGGTTCCTAATATCCAAGGAAGTACCTTAGGTGTGACTCTTTTTGGGTTCATTGTGGTTTTTGAGTTGACTAAGTCTGATAAACAACATATACAGACAGATGGTACTAAAGTTGTGGGTGGGCAGGCAAGGAGGTGTCATAGAAGAAAGTGGCTTGACCCCCTGATCCAACTATCTTTGAAATATTTGGTAGAATGAAATGTGATTTGGGAGTGTTCAGTCTAGTATAGGCTATGGTGGTTCAGGGTGCTATATATTTATCGGATAGTGGTGTTGAAGGGTCTATTATTATGCATCATGTATGTTCTAAGGAAACAGAGGATGTTGTTGAGGTTTTTAAGGTTCCCAAGTCTTCCTTGGTTATTTCTTATATGGAGGTGGTGTGTACAGGGAGTTGAATTAGTATGGAAGGCCATACAATGGCTTATAATAAACCCAAGTAGGGTCATTATATAGGTTAAAATGTCTTGAACAATGATTTAGGGGGTGTATACTTGATCAAAACTAGTCCAAATTGGGAGGTGGAAACCATTATGCTGGGTAATCACTTTCATCAATTAGTTATTGATGATCCGGTTCAGGAGTACAAGGGAGATCTAGTTAGACCCTCCTTTTATGGAAAGAGGGTCTACAAGAATGAGTCCAGTGATGAAGGCTCCAGTTATCTTGTAGGTGAAGCGGAGGAGTCGGCTATGGAAGATAGGTATCTAAGCCAGAGGAGAAACATAAGCCAAAATGGAATCCATAAAGAGAGGGAGTATTAATTTTCTTTACTGCCTCTATTAGATACACAGTTAGAAATGAAGTTGAAATCCAATAATATATATAGAGATATATTTTGTTAATAGTGTTAGTCAAGCGGTTTGTTTGAACAATCCTTGGAATTACTTTTGAACTCGGAAGAAGAAGTTGTTGAATAGATTCTTTCACTCAATTATACTAAAGAGGAAGCTTCCAAAATTATGGGGAGGTCATTGAAGGTGACTCTAAATGAAGATAAATATACTTGGTTTGAAAATAAAGACCTGATTCTTGTTGGGTGATTCAACAATAGGAATATTAGTATTGATGAGTACATCCAGTTCTCGGACAAGTTGGAATTTTAGTTTGAAGATTTTCTAATGGATGAACTATACTCCCAAGTAACAAATATCTCTTGGAATATTTTTAGAGAGATTAAATTTTGATGACTTGAATTTTCCTTCAATGGATCTATTATTTCTTTTTTGTGTTTGAACTCACAGTTTCTCATTTTTCCTTAAATGTGTTTTCTATAATAAAATTTATTTTTTAGTCTGAATGAGGTACTTTTTTTTAATTTCATTAAAAAAAATATGAAAGTAATGTTGTCTTATAATATATTATCAATAATGGAATAACCTATGGTAGTTAACACTCAACACTTTGAATGACACTTTACATTTTTTCTATTTTATTCTCCAATAAAACTAATTTCACAGTATTTGGTATATATTAAATGTTAAAAAAGTTAATTCAATGATAAAAGGGTATTTTACTTAGGAAATATTACATGTTATATATTAACATCTTGTTAATTTATGATAAAATAATTTTATTTTGAATATAATATCATGGGTATTTGATCCAAGGATACGATCCTTATTCATTCCTTGGACAGTTTGATGATGAAATTACTAAAAAAACCCTTTCTCTTCCACCTTTTATGTCATATAATGATGGATTTATGGACGTGTAGAATATATATGATTGAATTATGATTATGCAATGAGTATCAATAAGATTATATATTCTTCCTCTGAATTATGTATATATATATCATGTGACAAATAGGACTAGAATAGGGAGTGAATCCAGTTCTATAAGGGAATCTTTATACTATGATAGTCTTGGGAGTGAACCATAAATATTATGATAGAATATGTAATGAATTCTGTCCACTATTATAGTCTTGGTAGTGAGCCTTGGATACTGAGGAAATGAGTTTATAGGAATATTTTCATGACACAAATCCATTCCTTCTGCCAATGTTATGTTATTATGGCTTATGTTCTTTGATTCCATTATGATTCATGACTTATAATATCCCATAATTTATTTCATGTCTGAAGATTATGTTCCCTGGTTTTCATAATATAGTTTTTAAATGTTAATCTCATGTTCTCATACCCTTATGCTCATGTTATGATTATGTGCTCATTTATATCACCCATGCTAACCTATACTATGAATTTGAGCTCACCCATTATTAGGTTTCATTCCTAAGGATATGATGAATAGTTTTAAGTATGATATTTATAAGAAGGGTTCTAGTTGTCAACAATATAGTGGGATATTATTTAGACCCTGCATGAACCGGTTATATATGTATTATAGTTTCCAAAGGAACTAGACCTATATGATTCTAGCATGGATCAAGATATTATATAATGAATATTTTTATGGGTGGTTATAGTTAGTATCATAGATGGGTTTAGTAAACCTCTAGAAACTAAGATGAGATAACTTTGGTGAAAACCATTAGGATAATTCTATGTATAAGATAATTTCATAGGGTTTGGTAAATAATGGAGTTTTATTTCTTGAGAAAAGAAACCTTGTGTAGATACTAAAAATGGGTGTGGTTCTTTAAAAGAATAATCTAGTGGTAATAAACCCATAAAGAGTTGGTCGAGTATATCTGGTCCACCATTTTGGTAAAAAATGAGTGCTTCCTTACTAAACACCAGGTTTAAAACTCCTCAAGATATTATAGAGTTAATTTACATTTTCCTTTATGATTATGGGTTACTAATGTTAAAAATAAGTTAGAATAGATTGAAAATATGGTTTCATAATTTAGATGTCATGTATATTACTTTTTTTAATTTTGTGTTTTACAACTCATATTATTATTACTCAAATTATGGGTTTTTGTTTAATAAAATAGTTATAACCTTAAGATATAATATTCATGGTTGATGTGGTTTAACAATGGGATGATTATACTATTGAGAAACTAAATGAAATAGGAACTAGATGGTGAAAAATTATTATTATGCATAATGGGATATCACAATGTATGATTAATAATGTAAATATTTGTGATATTCATAACATTTCAAATAAGAGGAATATTTAATTTTAAAAAATTTCATGTGGTAATTACCCCAGATAAAATAAAGTTATATTTTTTCATATAATGAATGTCGGAAGGAGAACCCAGTAGAATATCTCAAAATAAGGGGCATATGTTTTCTATAAAAAATGGAAGGTTATATATCATTGAATTTATGAGGAATTGAGTTTCAAATATACGGGGAACTTGTGAATTATCTAATTAAATGTCTTAATCCATTTATTAACTCCTAAACAAATAAAGGACCAATATTATTACAATCATTTATGTTAAAATATTTAAGTGTGTATGTATTCTGATACAAAACTATCCATTTGAAGTCTCATATTGTTGATATCCTGGTTATAATAATCATGAATCATTCAAGGTTTTTTATAAAATGTTTTTTCTCTATGGATTTTAAAACTTAGGTTGAATGGTACTGATAACCATAAAATGTGATTTATTTGTATGGTGATATTTTTATAGAAAAAATGATTAATGGAAAGATATCCCTTAATATGTTCGTAATATTAAGTTGATAATTTTCATTTTTTATAAAGGATTGATTGAAAATGATGAAGTAAATCGGAGAGTATTGGTTACATTAAATTTTTCAGTGATTTAATTTCAAATAGATTAGTTCATCAATGATGATGTTTATTGGGTTTTTTGTATTATAAATTTACTCACTGGTATAGGATTTTATTCCAAGAATAAGGATTGTATTTTTTTAATAATATATGTTTTTATGTGATGTTATCTTAGGATTTATAGATACAATAATGGGTTTATAAGTGTACTGATGATCATATAATCAAGGTAATAGATACCAATTTTTGAGTTTTTACTGACCGACTAAAAATTTTATTTTTATTTCAAAAGCACTTTTGAAGAAAAAGTGGGTAACCAGGGTGACATCAAATACTTAAAATACAACCATTCCTCCATGGGATATGTTTATCAAGACAAAAGACAATCCAATTCAAGAGTAAGAAGAAGCCCCTCCCGGTAAAAAACAATATGATTAGCATCCACCTTCCCATTGCTGCTCGGTTAGCTGTCATGTGCAAGGTTGCATAGGCCTAGTACCGATGGCAAACACCATACCCTATAAAAGCATGCAATTCTGGATAGAAATTAAGAGGAGAACACTATATACCCTTAACATCGTCTAGGAAACTCCCTTTAAAGTAAACTTGATGTAGTATCTCATGGAATAAGGCCGCAGTTCCATAAGAAAATTCACAAAAATCAAACCACAAAATCCCCTTCAATGCACTGCAATACATCAACCTTCTCCAAATTGTAAAAAATAAAAGTTGCATCCCCATAGACCATAGTTAATTGCATATTCACTTACCCATAAACTGTAGTTAGACCATACAAAAATCACACACCACAAACACAAAAAAAACGCAGGCTTCACCAATGCGATAAGGAGCTCCCAGTTCCATAATGCCGCCAATGCCACTGAACCAAACAAGAACGACCTTCCTCCACAACACCACATCAAAAAATCTACACCCTTCATCTGAGAAACCAAATCAAGAAAGAATACAAATACAAACTACCAGGATCCATTGCAATCCACAAAACCAAATCCATAAAATGAAAAATTCCCAAAGCATAATCACAAACAGAAAAATAGGATAGGAAATAAAGGATGAACAAACCAAAATCCTGAAGGCAGCTGCGGGTATTATCGCAAACTAGGCTTGATCCCATCACCACCTTCACACACTCACCCAAAGATAACCTCGAACCACCACGTACACTCTCAACCGACACATACCCACACGTCGATCCACAACAGGAGAAGTTGGAGCATGACTGCAGGCCCCACCACGCTGCCAGATGAAACCCTACCCAGCGAAGAGTGCATAGATCTAGGAGAGGCCAACAAACAATAAATCCCACATCAGTCGTGCTGATGAAGAACTATGCCACCTCTGATAGAATCCTCTATTGTGAGAGCACCGAGAAGAAGTAAGGAGGTGGTTTGATGTTGAATCAATGTAGAGTGGGATTAACGGCGACAGGGGAAACCCTATCAAGCCGGCGCCCCTAGTTTATGGTCTTTAGGATTATGTGATCTGTTATATGATGATTTTAGGGCTTCATGCCAGGAAAGTTTATCTTGTATACTCATCCTTTGATGAAAAGATGATATTCTAGTGGAAATTAATTAAATGATAAAATTATACTTATCATGTATGTGTATTTCCTTTTCATTTTAGTCTAGATGGTAAGTGAATTCCTCAACTATAGGAAATGTATTTTTTTTTAAAAAAATTATACCATTAAGATCATTTTTAAGGAATTGATAGTCTTTTCCATACCTTATTGACCTATGTTTTTGTTGTTGTTAGTTTTATCATGACCATCCACATTCTTATGAGCAATGTTCTCTTTCACTATACATAATTATTTGGATATTTCTTTTTTTATCCATATATATAATTTCACTTCACACTAATTTTTTCCTATATGGAAACCGAGTTATGCGTTATTCCATAAGATCTTGGTATCTTTCTTTCACTCTTTTCAAGAAGATGTTTAATTATCCCTTTTTGCATTGTTGATTTTCTTAAAATGAATATTCTAATATAAAACCATTGATTAAAATAAATAAGTTCATATTTAAAGTATGTAATTTATTAAATGGGGTAGAATGTATCACCTTATTTTTTTTAAGAAATCTATTTTTGATAGCATATACAACACAAAACCCCAAGTTTAAAAAACCACAAAATAGAATTATTTTTTGACTATTATGACATAACCATAGAATTTACAATTATTAATAGAAGTAAAAAAATAATGAAATATATATAATTAGATTATAATAAATAAAAAATTCTCTCTCTTATATATTTTTATGATATAAGAACTCAAAATTTTTTAAGTCATTTTATTCCTCAAAATATGTTCTATTCTAAAATGATTTTTATCTATTTTTGAGAGATAATATTTTAATTATTTTTTGAATCTTATAAAATAAATTATAAAATTAATATAATTTTTTAAATCAAAAAATAAAAAATTTCTATTGATGAATTTTGGGATTTTTCTAAAAAGGTTTATTTCTAGTGTATAGAGATAAATATAGATTTTTATAGAGAAATTTATTTTTGTTTCATGAATTTTCAAAGTTCCATTTTTTTTAAAATTATTTCATAGTAAAATTAGTTATATTATTTTAAAAATAATACAATAAAGTTTATTGGAATAAATTTTATGATTTAATTTGGTATAAACAAATTTATATACTTAAGAATACATTTTTCTAACAAATGTTTTTTTATTTTTATGTTAATTTAATATCTACAATTTCTAATATTTGAATCGTAAAAATATTAATTCCATATATGTAATTTGGGGGTTAATTTTTTTTAAATAGTTCAATTTTTTGGATTTTGAATTGTAATAGTAGTAAACATATGTCCCCTACGTAAGGGTAAATCAAGTAATTACTGTTAAAAACAATTTGATAAGAACTAAAAATGACCATAACACTTTTGTTTATCCTATTGGATGGGTGTATTTTTTTCATTTATAACCATTTATTGAATACATGGCCTCCTCATTTTATTTTTTCCAAAAGATCACTATTAAATTAATTTATGTAATAGGGAAATTCAAAAATGTAACACTCGTGATGTTAATATCTCTAATATTTTATCTTATGGGTAAACGAGTTTATTATTTTTTTGTAAATGTTTATTCGAAATATAAATTAATTTTATTTATCATTTTAATTTGTTTTTAATTTTTATTGATTGAAAGATTACACTAAATGCCTATTAAACACTAAAAGTTTATTTATTTAGTTAATTTAATAATAAAATAAATTATTTTATAAGTATTAAAAGGAATGAAATTACTATAAATTATTTTATTAGATGATTTTTTAGAAAAATATAACATATTATAGACATTAAAAAGTATTATATTCTAATTTCATCTTTTTCGTGTAGAATTAAAAGGTGAATTTAATGAATAGTTTCAAAAATTTCATTAAAGGTATTTCCATACCATAATATTTTAATAAAATATTTAAAAATAATAAAAATATTTAATTTGGAAAAGGTGGAAAATATGTTGTTCGGAATATCCTCACTTGACAATTTATGATCTAATTTAGACCATATAAACCCTGTAAGAGTGGGATGTTCATTAGCATGGTTATGGATAAAATAGTTTAACTATGGTTTTAAACTAAATGATAAGGTTTAAAATACCACATAATTGGATCCAAATTTTATTGGTTGAATAGATTTAAATGACATATAATCATATCATATAATATTTTTCAACTTGGATATATTTATCTTGAGAATAAATTAATTTTATTTTAATCTTTTAATAAATTCAAAAAGCTTCCACTCCCATCAATTATAAAAGGAAACCCCACTTTTCCTTTATTACCACCATAATGAGCCTTCTAGTTCAACCAAAACCATAAAAATTTTATTTCAAGTTTCCCCATTTGTGATTTAGAGGTGATGATATTCTTATAAGAACATTCCATGGGACCTTAAGAAGGGATATAAATGATTACTCTAAGGTATTGGGTAAAGATGTAAAATAAGAAGATAAATTGGACTGAAATGGGTAGTGTTTCAAAAACAGAAGGTTAAACTATCCAATATGATTTTCTCTAGAGTGAACTGTGACTAATAGGGTTTAATGGGTATTTAACCTAATACAATATGATAGTATTTTATTTGAGCCTTGACTACTAAGTAAATGATTTTATATGCTTAGGTGTGTGCCACAAATCTATGACTTTTTCTAATGTTTTCCATCTTTGAATATATTATTTGATCCCTTTTAAGATTAATGTATTATAAACTTCAATGATTTCTTTCAGGAATCATTATTATGATATTTTATATGAAGGGTTTAGTTTTCAAATGCTAAGCTCATGTTCTCATACCATTATACTCATGTTATGATTATGTGATTATTGATATATATCTTTATTACGCTTACTGAGAATCTGAGATGACCTTTTCTTATGTTTCATTTACCCATTTTATAAATAATGGTTCTATGTATGATATTTATAATAATGGTACTCATTATGAGTAACATAGAGTGATATTATATAGACCTCAACAAAAAAGATGGTTATGTATCCATGTATCCAAATAAAATACACCTATAAAATTATAACATGGATCATTAAGTTATATAATGAATATTCATCTTATAAGATATTATAGCTATGTATGATAATTATGGGTTTCAATATTTTAGGTATGAATAAGGATATTTAATTGGTGATTACGATAGTTATTATTTTTATACAGGATGAAAGTGTGAATTTTTACTAAGTAGGAGTAATGGTAAGGGTATTTGCATCTCAATATTACTTCATTAATATAAGATTCATATTCAATAATTATTAACATTTCTTGGGGTATATATATTGAACATATAATTTTTTATCATATTATTTAATTTAATATAAGGTATTCAAAAATCAATCCGAGATTCTAACTTTCATGGTTTTTCTATTTCAAATATAATGATAATGTTGGGGGTTTCTTCAGTCAAATTATTTTATTGATTGATTATGATTACTCATTGATAATAGTTTTAAAATATAAAACTCATATATTTTATGTTGATATTATAATTACTTTACTCATTATTTACCATATAATTACAATTATGAGTTTATTTCTTCATAATGTTTTATGATGTTTAGATTTATTTCCCTCCTCTCAAAATAAGCACTTCTTCCTACATATTTATATTCATTCCTTCTTATAAAGTCTTGTTTTAATATAATGAAATTAAAATATGTTTTATTTCAAATAATAATAATATTTTTCTTTATATCTTTTAAAATTAATTATTTATCACCCTTTTTATGACATCATTTTTCAATATTGTTATTTTCTAATATTAAAATAATTTTCCTTCCATAATCATATGTTTTATCTTCTAATATAATTTAATATGGTAAAAAAATTAATCCTAATTCAAGGATACGTTATTGGATATTATTATTAAAGGTAAAATTATAGAAAAATATATATCAGACTTCACCTTTTTTTAGTATCTATTTAATGTGACATGAGACAATGTTTTTAAATAATTCGGTAAAAATGTTCTCTAAAAAATTTGTTATTTTTTCCTTAACACTTATTGAATTACTCATCATTAAGATTCATTTTCATGTTTTAAAATGGGTTTCAATATTATTTTCATTAATAACAGTTTTTGTTCAAAATTAAATATCATTATTTTTTTAAATTTTAATTAATTAATTTTTAAAAATGAATTATTTACTTCAAAAAATTATATTTCCTTTTGTTTTTAAAAAGTGATTAATACAATAATTAATAAAGTATGTTTTTTCAAGTTTGTAATCATTATTAAATGTTCCTTATGTCACACATGGGATTTTTTCTTGTCATATAATCCACTTTATTTTTATAGATGGCTTATCATGATGACATTCTAAAGAAATTTCTATAAAGAATGTTTTTTTTCCAATGACACAGTTATGATTTGATGATATTATGATTGTCTAATGGTATTATGAAACAACTATATGAGTATTCCTTATCAAATTATTTTTGTTTGATAATTAATTGAAACAATTTGTGTTAATTGAATCTCTATAACGCATTGGATAATGTTCGGTATCATATGTGATAATGACATATAATGTGGGAATTTTTTTGGTTCACAACCTATATATTAGGAATTTTGTTTGTTTTCATCCTATAGTATAGGAATTTTATATTTTTTTCATGATAAGAAACATTGGAGTTTTTATTATCACAACATGTATAATGGGAATTTTGTTTCTTTCACAATAGGATGCATGGATATTTTGTTTGTTCACAACATGATGCATGGAATTTTTTTCACGAAGTTATATGATGTAAAGATTGAAAAAGATAAAAATATAAGGATTCCCTATTAAAATATTTATTTTAAAGATCATTTTTTAATTATTTTTCATGGGAATGTTACATTTCAATGTTATATCACTTTGACTATGATCCATGGATCATTTTTATTATCCAATGATTTCATACAGTTTTCCTGAGTATATGGTTGTTTGTATGATGATTCATGTCATTATATCATGACTTCTATACAACCCTTTTTATTCAATCCTCTTTTTAATATGTATTCATCCCTTGATCATGTTTTCTTATATATATATATATATATTATTTAATCCAAGATTATATGTTCATTAATTTTCAACTTAATAAGATTTGGATCATCCCATTATTATATTTAAATTCCACAATTTCTAATGATGAGTATAATTTATGGAGATTCACGAAAAGAGTGTACCGTGGATTTATTATGGGAAAAAATTAAAAATTATTTCATAATAAAATTCCAATGTAGTTAAGATTAAAATAAACTAAACATTTTATTCATGGGATGCATTCATTTATTTTGAGGTATAATATTTAAATTATGGAAATGGTGTAAAATAAAAATATGAATTTCTTTATTTGTTTCAATGCATTTGATTATGAATTTTTTTAGTAACACATATAGGTGTATAGGTTTAGGCCTCCTATGATTCTACTGGAGTAATTTTTTGTTATTTATGAATATTTTTTAGATATATTTTATTATAATTAATATAAATAATTATAAAACCCCTAGGGATAAGTGAAATTATTGGATATTATCTTAAATTTCATTATTTTTTTAAAATGAAGTTATCCAAGAAATTTAATCCCTATAAACATATAGGAAATGGGATGAAAATATTGAATTGAATCCCCTTATTATACCCAACTTGAAAAAGAATTTTTTAGTACAAATTTAATCATCACTCATTGCATTATGAGTGGTTCTAAGAGTGCACACATGAAGAGAAAATCTAATGGGATATTATTTTTTTAAGTCAAATTCTTATAAGAAACAATTATGATAGTTATAAATATATAAATTGGTTTGTATTTTTGTTAATAAATGAAAATTTTAATTTTGAGAGAAAATGTTTCAATGGATTTTGGTATTAGAATATTTAATGAAATATAATGATAATTCTGAGGAAATATATTTTTTCGATTATCTTACGAAGTACAAGTGAAATAATTTAATGGAACCTTTATTGAACCATGTTTGAATTAGGTTGAACTAAAATCTAATGTCAATATTTCAGATTTTGTGGATGAGTTTTACTTGAGATTATTTATGATAATTCTATTATTATATTAGTTGTTCATCGCTCAAGTCAATCCCTGTTGGTTTTAGTAATGGATAGATCTTGGAGGAACCAAGCTAATAGTGGATGTGATGGGAAATTATATAATTATACTAATGAGAAACCAAATGGGTTATAATATAGTGTTTAAAATATTATTGTTATTCTCACCCAACTATCTCATGTTATGACTAATAAATTGTGTCTTTTAGATCATCTGAACAGAATAAATAAGACAAAAATGGATTTTTATAGAATCCTAACTAATAAAGAAGATGATGGAATGAATATTCGACTTCCCATGTTTTAAAAATGTGGATGAAACACCCAATTGAATGTCTCTATATAACAATAAAATGTTTTTGGTGTGGATGTATTGGCCATAGATCTCTTTATTATATAAGAGATATGCATTTGTCGACCAATATAATGGAAGTTATATATAATTTCCAAAAAATAATCCTCCCACAAATAAATTCCTAAAATGAAATTAATTTAGAAATTACTTAAATTAATTCCATAACCCAAGTGATAAACAATTCAATAGGTTTGAGATACCTCCATAGAAAAAAGGATATCCTATGAAATTGCTACTGGTGATTTAGATCAGGGTAATTATAGTACAAATATTATTCACTATATGTTTGTGGTTATATCCACTCTATAATGTATTGGATGTTTTAAAATAACATAAAATAAACACTATAATTATTGGACATTTATTGGATAAATTTTTTATGATGGTTGTATTCCAAGTTGATTTTTAACGAATATGCTTCACTATCCTTCCTTTAGATGAATTTTATGTGATTATGTAATTTGACTATTTGTATCCACATAGACGACATATTAACTAAATAGAAAAAACATAATTCACATCTCAAATCAATATATGATAATTTACCTCTATAAGTCTATCTATGTAGTATATAGGGAAATTCATTCCATAATATGGGCCTTAACAACCAATCATGTTGAATATTTATCTTAAATGGTTATGAAAGAACTCTATATTGTGATATGTTTATTATGATGGAATAAATGTTTTTCCTACTCTTACCTAATTTTCTAAAGTTCACACATCATTAGATATCAATTTATATTTCATTTATAACAATTGAAAACCTTGAAAATTTACTTAGTGAGTAATAATTAAAATTTCAAGGACATAATTTATTGGTGTGGGTGGAGAATGTAATGCCCCAATATTTTACTATATTTCATTCATTTTAGTAATGTGTTTGATTTATTTCTCTACACACATCATCAAACTAAAATGTGTTGAGACATATTATGTAACATCCCAAGTAAGTAATGAATAATAGATATTTTTTATCTATGTCTATTAATGATAAAGATAGTGTTTTAGAGGCTTAAAATGAAAATAAATACAATCTTATGCATGGAATACACTAATATTCTTAAAAGATTGTTTTAGTGCCTTTTGATGGAAAACCATTTTTGAATCTATATTTTGACAATTTTATAAACTATGTTTGTCAAAATAAACTTATCCTTTATTATTGGGACATCAAAATTTACCTTGTGTGAATTTTTGGTAATTTTCTGACAATGTTCATTTTTTAATGAATAGTGAAAAATACTGCATTTTACATCAAAACTACTTTTTAATCTAATTTATTTATATGATTAGATTATGTTTTGAATTGGTTTTGAAGTAAAATTAGAATATATTTTTACCATTTTATCCAATGGTGGTCATTGGAATCAATTTCACTTTGAAATTAGACTTAAACTGGTGTCAATCTTTTGATACTTATTGTTTTGTAAAAACACGCTATTTGCTCTGGCAGCGGGAATTAATTATTGAATTAATTAATGTGACTTATATGATTTGAATTTTGTAAAATGGACTTCATTTTTGAATTCGGAATATCAAATATAGCTTAGAGTGAATTTTTGGTAATTTTCTGAAAAACTTCAATTTTTGATGAATAGTGAAACCACTAAGTGGTAATCAAGCAAACTGATTTTTCAGTTAAATGAAAGTTTACCACTAATGTGTATTGAATTTTGAAAATCCGACATACATGGTTATCATTAAGAAGTAAAATGTGGTTCAATGAGATTAAAATATTTTTTTGGTGAATAGTAACTTATTAAGTTCTTAATCGCGATTAGTGGTAATTAGTGTAGTTTAAGGTATAAATAATGATTTAATAATATGAAATGACCTAGACACATGTCCCAACCTTATTGGTTGTGTCATGGCCGACCAAGACAAGCCATGGGTCAACTTGGGGACCCCATGGATCCACTTTTGTTGGGAAATGACATAAATTAGTTTTTATTTAATGTTAAAGTGAAAATGACACAAACATAATATGTTTTGCGAAAACAATTTTTATGTGGGGTTATACAAGTCCAAATTTTGATTATAAATAGTCATTGGAAAGCTAAAAAGATTTCCTACATCATAGTATTTGTTTTATAATTTTTAGACATTAAATAAATTAAATTATATATGACATAATAATGATGCAGCGATGACATCATTATTTGACGATTTAAATAAAATAGAAAGATAATGTAAAATATATGATCTACACATGTCCAAAACCAATTGGATGAGTGTATTTCGAACCCTTATCACCTTATCCACGAATTATATCAATGTGGGACCTTTTGAAACCGAAACACATTTTCAAATAAAGTAATGTTTCTTTACTTTCCAAAAGTACCCCTCCTCTCCTCTTATAAAAGGCCCCCACCTCTACCTAATTTCACACACTCTTCAAGCCTTTGGCTCGGCCAACCCCTGCCCATTTTCTCTCTCCACATCCCTCTCCTCATCCTAGAGGATTCCCTTTGGGCAGAATCCTTTCAAAGGAAGCCTTTAGGCTCAACTCAAAAGGAGTTACACTTTTTAAGGTAATTTATTCTCTAATGTTCATTTGTTTTATTTTGCTTCTCCAACCCCCTAAACTCTTTTTATTTAATTCTTTTGTAACAACACCAGTATCGTAAATATACTAGGATGTTGTTATAAGATTTATTTGAGCTACACTCTCACACAACTACATCAAATGGTTAAAGAACATACGGTTTCCGTGGATGGCGAAATTCTCCCTCCCGAAACGATGATTGTTCAACACTCATTTAACACCTTCAAAGGTGGCCATTATGATGTCAATATTTTTATATATGATATATAATATGTTTATGTTTTCCTTAAGCTTCTGTTTTTTCATTTTGGGCATACCTTTATGGTTTCCATTATGGGTAAAACACGATATCTTCATTTTAGGAAGTGCGGACTACCGCCCCCTAAAAGTGATTTGATTCGTTAAATACCATATGTGGGATGTGTAAAGGATAAATTTAATGATATTATATATGTTATTATACTGGAATTATAATATACTCTTATATCATTATGATTCCATTCCAGAAAATATGAAATAGAAATGGAAGTAGCGTTCATGCGTACGTACGGCTTACCGTCTCCATGAACGGTGCATTTCATTTCTTACCTCTAAATGTGATGTAATATTATAAATGAATGTATGTACTGGATATATATGACATATATGATATCTACATCATGAATACCATTCTGGATATAATGAACCTTTGACCAAATTAACAACATGTAAGTGTAAGAAGCCTATTTTTGACTTAAGAACCAAATACCGACAAAATGAACATTATTAACTTAAATGATTACATGATGTTCATAACATGGTATAAAAGGAATAATGAACTTGAAAAAGATTCATAAGCAAGTAGAGATTAACTCAAGTTTATTATTCAGGAGTTTAAAGAACGGTCGGGTCAAGTCGGATACGAGGTATGGGACTTCGTCTCAATCTCCTTTCGTTGAGGCATATTTTATTTTATACACAACTTTCTTTTATACGGTGTATAAACCCTTTTGACTTTTACGTTTATTCAAAAGGAATCTTTTTTATACGAAGCGTTTACTAAACGACAAAAGGGAATGTTTTTGTCGTACGTATGCGGCGACAACGACTTCTCCGCCGTCGTAACCGTTATTTGAGTTTCTGCTTCCTCTACAAGCCATACCATATTTTTAAAAGAAAAATAAATACCATGTTTTACTTTTCTTTTATTTTGGTATTGAAAATGGTTTTCATAATGTTTTTATATCAATGTGTTGTATTGATATCTCGTGATTGAAATGTGGAAATTTTATGTTTCCTTTATACATGTTTTATGTGATATTATTATGTTATGGTTCTTGGGCATTATTATGAAGACGGGTGGTTCCGTGATAAACTAAGGGCGGGTGAGCCCGTTATAGCTCTCCAATGCATTGGGTAACGCGAAGGAGTGAAACGTTAAGGTTTCTCCGAAGAGATTTTAGGGAATATACTGTGATGGGTATTCCAAACGTAACCAAGAGGGTTACTCCCTACGTAAGAATGTTATGAATGCCTCAAGTTACCTTTACGTATTATGATTTCTATGATTTATTCATGATTTTATGAGGTATGTTAAAGTGCCTATGTTTTATGGGTAAAGTATGATTTCATTCTTATGTATATATGAACTCATGTTTCCTTTCCATGTTTTTTTTATAACCCATACTGAGTTTTTATGCTCATCCCAAGTTTTTGAAATGTTTTTCACAGGTCAAGGGAAAGGTACATGATAAGATGATAGAGTCAAGGATGTGTCAAGAAATAATCCATGTTTTATTTTAAATGTGTTTCCATTGATGGGAATGAAGAATAATATCTTTATGTAACCACTTTGTTTATATGTGGAATGTAATGCAAGTTTTATGATCTAATTCTCTAAAACTCTAAACCTGAAAAGATCCTCAATGTGAATTATTCATTTAATTCAATATTAAGTAAGGTTTAAGGCTGGGGCCTTATAGTTGGTATCAGAGGTCGGTTTAGATAACTTTGGGAGTTAGAATTCTATTAAATGATTATCCAAAAATGTTTTTTTTGGTCAAATTGAAGTGATATAGCATTTAAAGATTACCATGTTGCTTCATCTAAGATATGTTTGTTCAGAATGGTTTTCCGCAGAGGAAACAGGGAAGCAGTGCTAGGAAGGCATACAGAAGGAAATAACCTTCCGAATCAGCATCCAGAAATGGTCGGAATTGGAACTGAACAGTTTGTTGCAGTAATGGTGCAGTTGACTCAAGCGATAAATGGCGGTGGTATCCATGCACGAGATCAGCCAGATCAACCGCAGAGGAACATGTCAGTGGTGGAACATTTCATGAGGCAACATCCACCATCATTCAGAGGATCATCTGACCCTGTGCTAGCTGAAGGGTGGATTAAAGCACTGGAGAAGATTTTTGATGTCATGGGGTGTTCAGAGAATCAAAAGGTTAGTCTTGCTATTTACCATTTGGAGGGTGAAGCAGATCAGTGGTGGTCTATGGTTAAAAATATCAGGGATGCCGATGAGATTGATGCTCTTGACTGGGATGAATTCAAAGGTATGTTTCTTGAGAAGTATTTTCCTAAGGCTGTTCGACTTAGGATGGAAAAGCAATTCTTGGAATTGAGGCAAGAGGAAGACTCAGTGGCTGCCTATGAAGAAAGGTTCACTCGATTGGCAAAGTATGCTCCCAATTTTATCCGGGACCTTGATAGTAAAATCAATCGTTTTTACTCAGGATTAAAGCCAAAGTATCGAAGGGCATTAGCTTCTCGTGAGTTTAAAAGTTATGAAAAGCTTGTTCGATGTGCTGAGAAGGTGGAAATGGAGTTTGCCGATGACCAAGTGTTCTATAACAACCAGCAGAAGAAGAGACCGAGGTGGCAGGAGAAAGGTAAGAATTCTTCAAAAAAGTCTGATGATAAGAAAACTAAATTTCCAGTTTGTGATAAATGTGGCAAAAGGCATGTTGGGGAATGTCTTCTGAATTCTGGAAAGTGCTACCGATGTGGTAAGATGGGACATAAGGCTCGTGATTGCACTAAAAAGGATCAAGCTGAAGGTAAGAACAAATTTTATTTACAGTTAGTGAAGTGTTATAAGTGCAATGAGATGGGTCACTATGCAAATGAGTGTCTGACAAAGAGCTTGAGTGATGGGAAGCAGTTAGACTACAAGCAGAAAGGGGTGGTGAAATCCTTTGCAACAACTTCAGCAGATGTTGGGCCATCGAATGAAGTGGTATCAGCTCCAGGGAGCTCAGTATTTTTCGAAGATTGACTTGAGGTCGGGGTACCATCAGTTGAAAGTAAAAGAAGCAGACGTTCCGAAGACTGTGTTCCGTACTAGATATGTCCATTATGAATTTGTAGTTATGCCTTTTGGGTTAAACAATGCACCTTCTGTATTCATGGACCTTATGAATAAAATTTTCCATGAGTTCTTGGACAAGTTTGTGTTTGTGTTTTGAGGTTTGGGAAGAGGTTGTGTGTGCCTTGTGATTCACAGTTGAAGAGAGAGTTGTTATGTGAAGCTCATAGTTCTCCATTTTCAGTTCATCAGGGCAGTACTAAGATGTATAGAGATCTGCGGGAGTATTACTGGTGGGATGGAATGAAAAGAGATATTGCTGATTTTACTGTGAAGTGTTTGACTTGTCAGCAGGTTAAAGCAGAGCGGCAGTTACCGAAAGGGATGCTTCAGCCTTTACCAGTGCCAGAGTGGAAATGGGAGAATATATCCATGGACTTTGTTGTTGGATTACCAAAGACATCTCGAGGTAATAATGCAATCTGGGTTATTGTTGATCGCTTGACCAAATCTGCTCATTTCCTTGCTATACGAGATACTTTCTCTCTTGATCAACTTTCCCGTTTGTATCTTAAAGAGATAGTCAAGTTACATGGAGTTCCTCTCTCCATTGTATCAGATCGTGATCCCAGGTTTACTTCCAACTTTTGGAAAGGCCTTCAGAAGTCGTTGGGTACTGAATTAAATTTTAGTACAGCTTTTCATCCTCAATCAGATGGGCAGTCAGAACGAACAATTCAGACATTGGAGGATATGCTACGAGCTTGTTCTATGGATTATCAGGGAATTTGGGACCAACATCTTTCTTTGGTTGAGTTTTCATATAATAACAGTATTCATTCCAGTATACAGATGGCACCATTTCAGGCATTATATGGGAAGCAGTGTCGAACTCCAGCTTTCTGGGATGAAGTGGGTGAAAGGAAGTTGATGGGACCAGAATTGGTAGAAGAGATGGCAGAAAAAGTTCAGCTGATTCAGAAACACATGAGAACAGCTCAGAGCAGGCAGAAGAGTTATGCGGATAACCGGAGGAAGGATCTATCTTTCGAGGTAGGTGATCATGTTTTTCTCAAGGTTTCTCCTTGGAAAAGTGTGATGAGATTTGGTAAGAAAGGAAAGTTGAGTCCAAGGTTCATTGGACCATACGAAATTCTAGAGAGAGTTGGATCAGTTGCATACCGAGTGGCTTTATCTCCGAGTTTATCTCAGGTACACAATGTTTTTCACGTTTCGATGTTGAGAAAGTATATGCCAGATCCATCTCATGTTTTGAGTCCAGAGGTAGTTCAGCTGGAAGAGAACCTATCTTATGAGGAACAACCGGTCCAGATTCTTGACCACAGGGAGCAAGTGTTACGGAATAAGGTGATTAAGCAGGTAAAGGTTTTGTGGAAAAACCACATGATTGAAGAGGCAACATGGGAATCTGAAAATGCAATGAGGGATAAGTACCCCCATTTATTCGATAAGTAAATAAATTGCGGGGACGCAATTTTCTAAAGGGGGGAAGGATGTAACATCCCAAGTAAGTAATGAATAATAGATATTTTTTATCTATGTCTATTAATGATAAAGATAGTGTTTTAGAGGCTTAAAATGAAAATAAATACAATCTTATGCATGGAATACACTAATATTCTTAAAAGATTGTTTTAGTGCCTTTTGATGGAAAACCATTTTTGAATCTATATTTTGACAATTTTATAAACTATGTTTGTCAAAATAAACTTATCCTTTATGATTGGGACATCAAAATTTACCTTGTGTGAATTTTTGGTGATTTTCTGACAATGTTCATTTTTTAATGAATAGTGAAAAATACTGCATTTTACATCAAAACTACTTTTTAATCTAATTTATTTATATGATTAGATTATGTTTTTAATTGGTTTTGAAGTAAAATTAGAATATATTTTTACCATTTTATCCAATGGTGGTCATTGGAATCAATTTCACTTTGAAATTAGACTTAAACTGGTGTCAATCTTTTGATACTTATTGTTTTGTAAAAACACGCTATTTGCTCTGGCAGCGGGAATTAATTATTGAATTAATTAATGTGACTTATATGATTTGAATTTTGTAAAATGGACTTCATTTTTGAATTCGGAATATCAAATATAGCTTAGAGTGAATTTTTGGTAATTTTCTGAAAAACTTCAATTTTTGATGAATAGTGAAACCACTAAGTGGTAATCAAGCAAACTGATTTTTCAGTTAAATGAAAGTTTACCACTAATGTGTATTGAATTTTGAAAATCCGACATACATGGTTATCATTAAGAAGTAAAATGTGGTTCAATGAGATTAAAATATTTTTTTGGTGAATAGTAACTTATTAAGTTCTTAATCGCGATTAGTGGTAATTAGTGTAGTTTAAGGTATAAATAATGATTTAATAATATGAAATGACCTAGACACATGTCCCAACCTTATTGGTTGTGTCATGGCCGACCAAGACAAGCCATGGGTCAACTTGGGGACCCCATGGATCCACTTTTGTTGGGAAATGACATAAATTACTTTTTATTTAATGTTAAAGTGAAAATGACACAAACATAATATGTTTTGCGAAAACAATTTTTAAGTGGGGTTATACAAGTCCAAATTTTGATTATAAATAGTCATTGGAAAGCTAAAAAGATTTCCTACATCATAGTATTTGTTTTATAATTTTTAGACATTAAATAAATTAAATTATTTATGACATAATAATGATGCAGCGATGACATCATTATTTGACGATTTAAATAAAATAGAAAGATAATGTAAAATTTATGATCTACACATGTACAAAACCAATTGGATGAGTGTATTTAGAACCCTTATCACCTTATCCACGAATTATATCAATGTGGGACCTTTTGAAACCGAAACACATTTTCAAATAAAGTAATGTTTCTTTACTTTTCAAAAGTACCCCTCCTCTCCTCTTATAAAAGGCCCCCACCTCTACCTCATTTCACACACTCTTCAAGCCTTTGGCTCGGCCAACCCCTGCCCATTTGCTCTCTCCACATCCCTCTCCTCATCCTAGAGGATTCCCTTTGGGCAGAATCCTTTCAAAGGAAGCCTTTAGGCTCAACTCAAAAGGAGTTACACTTTTTAAGGTAATTTATTCTCTAATGTTCATTTGTTTTATTTTGCTTCTCCAACCCCCTAAACTCTTTTTATTTACTTCTTTTGTAACAACACCAGTATCGTAAATATACTAGGATGTTGTTATAAGATTTATTTGAGCTACACTCTCACACAACTACATCAAATGGTTAAAGAACATACGGTTTCCGTGGATGGAAAAATTCTGCCTCCCGAAACGATGATTGTTCAACACTCATTTAACACCTTCAAAGGTGGCCATTATGATGTCACTATTTTTATATATGATATATAATATGTTTATGTTTTCCTTAAGCTTCTGTTTTTTCATTTTGGGCATACCTTTATGGTTTCCATTATGGGTAAAACACGATATCTTCATTTTAGGAAGTGCGGACTACCGCCCCCTAAAAGTGATTTGATTCGTTAAATACCATATGTGGGATGTGTAAAGGATAAAGTTAATGATATTATATATGTTATTATACTGGAATTATAATATACTCTTATATCATTATGATTCCATTCCAGAAAATATGAAATAGAAATGGAAGTAGCGTTCATGCGTACGTACGGCTTACCGTCTCCATGAACGGTGCATTTCATTTCTTACCTCTAAATGTGATGTAATATTATAAATGAATGTATGTACTGGATATATATGACATATATGATATCTACATCATGAATACCATTCTGGATATAATGAACCTTTGACCAAATTAACAACATGTAAGTGTAAGAAGCCTATTTTTGACTTAAGAACCAAATACCGACAAAATGAACATTATTAACTTAAATGATTACATGATGTTCATAACATGGTATAAAAGGAATAATGAACTTGAAAAAGATTCATAAGCAAGTAGAGATTAACTCAAGTTTATTATTCAGGAGTTTAAAGAACGGTCGGGTCAAGTCGGATACGAGGTATGGGACTTCGTCTCAATCTCCTTTCGTTGAGGCATATTTTATTTTATACACAACTTTCTTTTATACGGTGTATAAACCCTTTTGACTTTTACGTTTATTCAAAAGGAATCTTTTTTACACGAAGTGTTTACTAAACGACAAAAGGGAATGTTTTTGTCGTACGTATGCGGCGACAACGACTTCTCCGCCGTCGTAACCGTTATTTGAGTTTCGGCTTCCTCTACAAGCCATACCATATTTTTAAAAGAAAAATAAATACCATGTTTTACTTTTCTTTTATTTTGGTATTGAAAAGTGTTTTCATAATGTTTTTATATCAATGTGTTGTATTGATATCTCGTGATTGAAATGTGGAAATTTTATGTTTCCTTTATACATGTTTTATGTGATATTATTATGTTATGGTTCTTGGGCATTATTATGAAGACGGGTGGTTCCGTGATAAACTAAGGGCGGGTGAGCCCGTTATAGCTCTACAATGCATTGGGTAACGCGAAGGAGTGAAACGTTAAGGTTTCTCCGAAGAGATTTTAGGGAATATACTGTGATGGGTATTCCAAACGTAACTAAGAGGGTTACTCCCTACGTAAGAATGTTATGAATGCCTCAAGTTACCTTTACGTATTATGATTTCTATGATTTATTCATGATTTTATGAGGTATGTTAAAGTGCCTATGTTTTATGGGTAAAGTATGATTTCATTCTTATGTATATATGAACTCATGTTTCCTTTCCATGTTTTTTTTATAACCCATACTGAGTTTTTATGCTCATCCCAAGTTTTTGAAATGTTTTTCACAGGTCAAGGGAAAGGTACATGATAAGATGATAGAGTCAAGGATGTGTCAAGAAATAATCCATGTTTTATTTTAAATGTGTTTCCATTGATGGGAATGAAGAATAATATCTTTATGTAACCACTTTGTTTATATGTGGAATGTAATGCAAGTTTTATGATCTAATTCTCTAAAACTCTAAACCTGAAAAGATCCTCAATGTGAATTATTCATTTAATTCAATATTAAGTAAGGTTTAAGGCTGGGGCCTTATATATTAGACTGATCTAAATAATAAAATTATAAGAATAATAAAATATTTAAAATTTAAAAAGATATTAGTAAACTAAAATTTCAAAAATTTAAAGGATAAATAATTAATATGATTTAATATTAAAAAGAATTATTATTTTCGAAATACCCATTTTTAAAGTGTTATATATTTTATTTAAATAAATTAAATTAATAACTTTTATAATATTATTATACATTAACTAATATATTAAATTTAATTAATTTATAAATTTATATGATATAATATTACAAATTGTTAAAAACATCATTTTTCAATAAGAATAATTTTTCTTTATACTCTATATTTTCATTTGAAAAAAAATTGATTTTTTAATTTAAATATTATTTAATGATCTTTATTTATTAATTCCACATATCATAATTAGACTAAGATGAGTTTTTAGGATTTTTCTTGTATAATTGATTTTCAGAAGGATATGGAAAATAATGTATTTTAAAACCACATGGTTTACTACTATATTAAGATATGAGTATATCTTAAAACATATAAAATATTTCTCATTGCTAGAAATTCAAATATGTAGTGAAATGATCATTTAAATAATATTATTTTTTAGTATAATAACCCGGGTGAACCCATATCTTCCCCTAAAATGTCCTTCTATAAGGCCCATAGTGTGCTCCAGATCACTACGGGTTGGTGACAACAACTTCAGTATCACACAAAGGGGATATGGGATTGAAATCAGCATCAACTTAAAAATGATATAAATAAAAAAAAGAGTACCAATGTGGAAAATAGAAATATATCACATGTCAAAAAACAAAAAAAAATCCTTATCTAATATATAGATAACATGATCATAGAGAACTATCGAAAAGGCACCAACACCATTAATCATAAAATAACCTAAGGTTCCATCTCAATGTGAGAATAAATCATATCCATCTCAACCCGCTAGTAGGAAACAGAGAGAAGGAGATTATTCCTCTATATGATGATCTACCCTTTACCTATATCCTACTTAACAAATGTTATAAACTCCCAGAGGCAAAAGGTGGTTCAGTGCACTGTTTTTATGTAGGATGACACAAATGAATATAAAAATTTCTATCTATGGCCCTCCATTAGTTAGTATTTAAAAATTATTTCTAAAACAATTTAATTTAAATAATATTCTATATAAATATATTATATTTTGGTTTTATTTTAAAAATTAAGTCATTCCTTTCAAAATCAAACCATATAAAAATAGAAAAAATGACATATCACATACAAAATAGTATAAATAGAGTGATAAAATATTTTTCAAGAATCAATATCCAAATTTTAATCTATTTGAAAAATAATAATATCGAAAGATCATGAATATAATATAATCCAGAATAATCTAAAAATAGTAATCCATGAAACATGGCTCTACAAAAATATACCACTAAGACACACAAAAGAACAATAGACAACATATGTGATTCGTAATGTATGGGAACATCAGTCCCACCAATTTTATACTCCCAATATTCCATGTCAACATGGTAACCTCACATAATGATAGATAAACACACTAGGGATCTTCTATGATGTGTTTCAAACATACCCTAAGGTCTCCCGGTGTTCTATTAAATTATCATTACATTTAAGTAAAATAAAACAAGGTTTCATCAAAATTTTACATGGAATAATCCAAAACCCAGTATTGAACGATTTTATAATCCATAAACACTTTTAATTATAATAATTAATTTCTATAAACACTTTTTATAGTGATACAAAACCACTTTGAGGACCATTTCTCTTTTATATATAATTTTGAGAGAATTCAACAAACATATTATATGTATAAAAAATTTCCAAAAAAAATCATTTCAAAACATTCTCATTACCCTCAATTAACAAATACATTTCTAAAAACAAATTTCAAAAATAAGACTAATGTAATGCACAATTAGAATATAAGGCACTACATTTTTAATAGTATATAATTGATACACCTACCACAATAATGATGAAAATTATTTTCCCTTATTTTCTGGTGATAGAAAATAACAAAATCTGGAACCCAAAACCTAGATCTCAGAGAAACACCAATAATTCCCTATCAAAACCTCTTGATCTAATGATCACGTACCCATAGGTTTCCATCAAGATAAGATACAGAGGGACCAATAATAGATCTTTTGAATGGAGGTGAAACCATGAAAGAAAACTAAAAATACCATGAAGATATCCTTCATGAACTACCAATGATCACGAAGGAATCAATGATGATAGCCACTATAGAAAAATAAACCGAATGTTTAAAGGTAATGAAGAAGTAATAAGTGATTAGGGGATAAAACTTCTAATGGTTTCAAAGTGATTTTAATGTTTAAAAATTTATTATTGGATACATGGATTAAAAAACCCTATAAAAACCAAATAGTGTCTACTATACTTAGAAAAATAAATCACATGATTTCTTGGATGAGGTTTTATGTTTTGAAAAAATGTTCTCAACTCATGTGACAACTAGTAGAAAAAATATGAATCATCTGCATGGTACTCATATGGTCAATTTTTTTGAAATTATGTTAAATAAAACTAGAAAATCACTGCTCTATATCACATAGTTTGCATAAAATATCACTAACAAGGCCCCAAAACTATGTGTCTTGGCTGTTTTTTCCCTAAAATATAAAAATTTCTATCCCCGTCTCTTGAAATCCTCCAAAACCTAAATAATTGATAGACTAATATTAAAATTATTCCTTCATGTGACCCATTGGGAATTACAACTATCCACACTATAAAATATTTCTATTCCCATAACAGATGAGAATAATGAACCTGAGAGAAGATAAGGTCATTTATATATCATCTTGGCCACACACTCCCATGAATCATGGTTCTCCATAGCACACTAACATCTCATCATAACTGATGATAACATTTTTCTACAAAAAACCTTATAATATCAGTCTATTATCTAAATATGTACATTGACCACTAAGGTGCTAAGGTGAATATAAGAATCCTCCAACTGAATCATGTGGGATGAATCTTGATGATAGTTCTTCATAGGGGAAACATGAAACAAATCCTAGAAAGACATAAAAGTAGTAGTTAATTCCAAAACATAAGATACATTCCCGAGTCTCTTTATAACTATTAGAGTTGATGGTCTAGAACCAACTAATTTGTACTTTATTCATTAATAAAAGCCTTATCACATATTGATTGTTCTTCTACATGACAATGCATGTGATAATGTCCTAAGGATAGCTATTGCATTAAAGGGTCATAGCAGATCCCTGCAATTATAAGAACCCAGAAGTGCCATAACACTGTTCTTGAATATATGTTCTATGGCCAGATGATGTAATTTGAGGGACATAAATAATACAAGCCATTAGGGGTGAGGACTCATAAAACTTTGAGTCACCTTCTCATGGTGTGCCCCCTTGGTAATATCAAGGAGGATATTATGAGAATGAGACCCACCAGTAGGAAATCCACATTTCACAATGTCATTGGATGTTCCTATCTGTGGACGTGTGTATTGGTCCTTATACTTAAAGATTATTATTAATGGGTATTACAACTGTGATGCCACACTGTTCGTAGCGAGGTATGATACGTTGGGTGCGTCACGAGTAATATCGCATTAATAGATAATGCGAGAAAGGATTTGTCCCTTCTGTTCCATAATGGAAGTAGATATCTCAGGCCCTTTGATGGAATTGATATAGCCTAAGTAAATCCATGGCCATCGTAAGGAATGGTAAAGTTCTATTCCAGAAAGTCAAATAAAGAATGATCAAGCACATGGGTTGATGGCACTAGAATGCAACCCACTTGATTAGAGATATAAGGACAAATGGATTATATTACATGGTAAGTGTTCGTATGAGGTGACACGTCATTGCAGCACTAACTTCTTTCTCTATGGGTGCCTGGGTGTGTTGCTAGATGCTAACCTTGGACATTAGGCAGGCTTCGCCTAATTCCACTGAGAAAGAGGCCTAAAGGGTCACACACTAAGTGTGTCCATGTATCTCAGTTAAATATTAATTTAACAAGTTAAATAAATATTATTCTCGAATTTGGTTTAATAATTATTTAAGGATTCCTGATCGCATTTATTTCAACACTAGTTATTCGAGAGAATATATTATGGGCGAAATAATACATTTATTAGTGCGTAATACAGTTACATTTATTTAATAAATAAGTATCCATTAATCAAGGACTAATAAATGTGGTGGAGGAAATAAAGGAAAGTGGAAAATAAAAGTACACACTGTGTATATTAAATATACATGCCATGTAGTTTTATGGAAAAACAATTACATGTCGCGTATTAATTATTACACAGTGTGTAGTTTTTCTAGTCGGTATTTTGAGGAAATAATATCATTATTGTGATATTAATTATAATCAGCGTGGGCGCATTTCAAGTAATTAATAATTCGGCATTGGGGTTTTCAATAAGAGTTAATGAAATAAATAAAACACGTAATGCATTTATTTATTTTCAAAACTCTATAACCTCAAAACACGATTATAAATATCCTCACAACCACAAAACATTTCATCAATCCATGTGCACAAAAATTCTGGAGAATTATTTCAAGGCCGAAAGAACTCCTTCCTCCAAGAACTCTCTCAAGACCGAGAGACCAAGGCGATCGAAGGTGGAAATCGCAAGTGAAGGTTCTTCCGTGCTACCACCCGGAGATCCCTTCGGCGACGTTCGGAGATACGTGGCACACATGTGGATCACCGATAGAGGAATACTACACTTGGATTCTACGACGCAAGGACAGATCACATCAGGTCATGACCGGAGACATCAACGAAGAAAGAATTCCACCAAGTTAATTCTTGTGAATTAATTAAATTAATTATAACCAACATATGATGATCCTATCTCTATGGTTCCAGGATTCCCTCTTAAGTTTTTCGTTCTTCATTATATTTAGAAGATCCGACATTTTAAATCGTGACAGATCTCGGATTGAACATTATTTAACGCTAAAATTAAAGTTGGGCAAACCCACCAATGCACTTCTGATACGCCCGGAACCTACAAGTGGTATCAGAGGAGTCATATCATTGATTATAATTATTTAGTTTTTCGTTAGTGATTTATGCATTAAATAATTTAGTTGTTTTCAATTCAAGTTTAATCATTCTAGAAATATGAATCTCGAGATCTGTTCCTCCTCCCTAGTTTCTTGTTTACCTCACAGAAATGAATTTTTCTTTTAATTTTGATTAAAATAAAATGGAGAAACTCATCCGGAGGATCCAAACATTTCTGGCAGTAAAACACTAGAATACACAGCATGTATTCGAAGGTACACACCATGTAGTCTAGGTTCAATGCATTGAATGATATACTAAATCAGGCCATGTATTGGAGTATACCTTTGTCATTTAGGACATAGTTTGTTGACCAGGAACAAGTGGCCCACAGTTTCTGGATTACACGCCATGTGGTCCAACTGAACACGGCGTGTAGTACCTTCGGGTTCGGGTTGGACCATGTACCTCGTACATAGCTTGCCCGACTGGAAACCGTGTAATGTGGAAACTACACAACATGTGTCCCATAGAACACGCCATGTACTCCGAAAATTTCCAAAGTACATTAACATGCCATGTCCTCAGGCATGTACTTCAGATGGACAATGAAGAAAAGTACACGCCGTGTAGTCAGAACAACACGCCTTGTACTCACCCAAATTACATAGATTTATTAAAATTTATTATTATATTATACAAACCCTTGATACATTTACCATGGTGCAGGTGTAAAGATGAGTCACAACATGTGATAGATGTTTTATATATATGTGTTTAATTTAACATCTAAGTAATAAATGGGAATTCACCGAGTTTCCTCCAAGGTACAAGTTACGTACAAGGATAATTTTAAATGAATTTATTTGTTTACAATTATGATGGATGAGAATCTCAAGGAAATTCAGAAAACAGGTTTAAGATAAAAGGATTAATTAATTAAAGATAATTAATTGATTCAAGTGTGATTTATCTTAAACAATAACGATTAAAGAATTGAATGCTAGTTTTATTTATGTGTAATATCGTTTCATGTATGGATGATCATGAGCTAGACTGAGACCTTTGTATGCGAATGGTTTCTTTAATTTATTTATTTAAATTAAATTTGTTGGTCGGCGAGCCTTCTCCTCATTAATATATAGGGCCTACGCGCCCAAGGATTATTTTATGTAAAACCCCCTTTTTCCCCCTCACCTGCGTGTGAGATAAATGCATATGTAATGGATGGAGCTACCAAGCTAGTGAAGGTGACTCAAGTCAGGAGCCGAGGTGAAACCAATCCAAGGAGTTACAAAGGTGGACAGGTGGAAAGGTGTAAACACGAACCCAAAAGGTTCAAGGTGTTTCTCCCCAAGGTCTTGGGTTAGTTTATCAACCATTAGATAAACTAACCAATAGAAAAAGCTCATGATCATACCATTTTCTTATTTCTGTCTGTTACATGGTTTATTTATTGTGGTTGTGTTGTCACGATCACACAATTAATAAATTAAAAGAGCTTGCAAGATGGAACTAAAATAAAACTGGCTTATATGTGAATATTATCATCAAAATGGTTAATCAATTAAGTAAATCCCACTTAATATTAACAAGTATGTAATAAAAGATGATATATTGGAAATTTACGTAAAATATAAAATCCATCAAAGAAATATTATGTTGGTATAACCTTCCATAATCTTGGTTATAATCGAACCATAGTTCAAAGTGCTTGACCAACCCTAGTTGGGGTGCTTTCAATTATCAAGGAATTGTAATTCAAGGTTTCAGGTGGAGTTGAATTGGTTTGCATCAAAGGTTGACTTCCACAGTAGGACATGGTGTGACCAAGAGGCAAAGGTTGAGGAAATACAAAATAAAAGGATTTCAGGATTGGAGAGTCCACTCAGTAGATCAAGGAGCTGTGAGTTAATGTAGTCGGCATTTGGAATGCCTACATAAAACCCTTCAAGTTGCATGACCAACCCTATTTGGGGTAATGCGAAGGGAAATATGGATCCTTGCTACTAGAATATTCAGGAAATATAATATTCCAAAGTCAATGGTGAGGGATATTGGATTTCGATAAAATAGTGGGAGACTAATAAGTATTAATTTATTTATTTGTCTCATTTCTGTAATAAATTACTAAAAATTTGCTCATCTTAATTTATAGAAACGGTAAGAGAATGAATTCAAACATATAATTGCACACCATACTTGAGAAAGAAAACCTTCTCACCGGCACCAATTTCCAAGAGTGGAAGAGGCGTTTACGCGTCATCCTTCACCACGAAATGAAATTGTATGTGCTGGAAGAGCCTATTCCAGTTGCGGCTGGAAAAGAGGCCAGTGATGAGGAATTATCTCTCTATATGAAACACATGGATGATGCCACACATGTCCAGTGTTTCATGCCATCGTCCATGTCCAATGAGCTCTTGAAGCAACATGAAAACATGGACGTGTATAGCATGATGTCTCACCTTAAGGATATCTACCAAGAGAAGGCAAGACAAGATAGATATGAGATCTCCAATGCTTTGTTTACAACTAAGCTTGGAGAGTCTACGCCAGCTGGGCCTCATATAGTCAAGCTTATTGGCTACATTGAATGCCTGGAAATCTTAGGGATTAAATTCCTAGATGATTTGCGTACAGATCTCATCCTATCATCACTGCCCAAGACCTTATCTAGCTTCATTGTCAATTATAACATGAACGGCAATGAGAAGAGTCTATCGGAGCTTCTGACCTTGATTCACTAGGTAGACAAGAACATGGGGTGTGACAAACCCACAGTCTTTATGGTGAGCAAGAAAAGGAAGGACAAGACAAAGGGGCCAAAGACTTATAAATGGTCTGAAGCCCCTAAGCACCGTCCCTCCAAGAAGGGGAAGATTCATAGGCAGGGAAAGGAACAGGAGGCTGTGTGTTTTGCATGTGGCAAACAGGGCCACTGGAAGAGTAACTGCACCCAGAAGTGTGGGGACACTAAAGGTCCATTCTTTATCGAGTGTAATCTTTCCATTTCTACACATTGGGTATTAGATACAGCTTGTGGGGCTCACATATGTATTCAAACGTCGAAACCAAGTAGATTTATAAATATTTCCAGAGGAGAGGTGGATCTTCGATCTTCCAATGGTGCAAGGCTGGCTACATTTCCTATTGGGGATTACCACCTCTCATTGCCGACTGGAATGATTTTGGTTTAACATAACTGTTATTATGTGCCTAGTGTTACCAAGAACATGCATTCTGTATCTTGTTTGGATATGGATGGATTTATTTTCCAGTTTGGAAATAAGGGTTGTCTCTTTTATAAGAACAACGTATGTTAAGGTATGGAACATTTAAATAATATCTTGTATGTACTAAATTACGAAAACCAAGTGTTGGCAATCTATAACGAAAAAAACTCATATGACTCATACATCACCCAGTTGTGGCATCACCGTCTCAGTCATTTAAATGATAAGCGCTTGACAAAGCTCTACCAAAATGGATATTTATACTCTACTAAGCTAAAACCACTTGATAGATGTCATACTTGTTTACAAGGAAAAATGACCAAGTCGTCTTTTGGTGGAAAAGGTGAAAGGGCCACAGAGCTTCTAGGATTGGTACACATGGATGTGTGTGGACCATTTATAGTAGAAGATAGAGGTGGATATTCTTAATTCATTACTTATACTGATGATTTGAGTAGATATGGCTATGTCTACTTAATGAGGTATAAGTCAGAGGCCTTAGAAAAATATAAGGAATTCAAGAATGAAGTAGAGAATCAGTTTGGTAAGAAGATAAAGAAACTTCGATTGGATTGAGGTGGATAATATTTGAACCAAGAGTTCATCAATCTTCTACAGGAGTCTGGGATTCGATCTCATCTCACTCCTCCTTATACATCACAATGGAATGGTGTTAGTGAAAGGAGTAACCACACCTTGTTAGACATGGTGAGGTCGATGATGAGTCATGCGGATCTTCCATTATCCATTTGGGGATATGCATTACAAACTGCAACATACACATTAAACCGAGTACCAACTAAGGCGACAAATGGAATTACCTCCGAGATATGGAATGGAAAGAAACCTATATTGTCACACACACCTGTATGGGGATGCGAGGCATTTGTTAAGGCCTTCTCAGGCAGCAAACTAGAACCCTGGGGCATGAGGTATATCTTTATAGGATATCCCAAGGAAACGAAAGGATATTACCTATATAACTCTACAGACAATAAAGTGATTGTCGCCAGACAAGACATATTTATTAAGAGGGATCACATCCTCAAGAAGTATAGTGGGAGAATGATTGACTTCGACGAAGTTGATGCTCAAGATACACAGGATTTGGTACAGGAACAAGTTCCACAGGTCCCCGTAGAAGAGGTTCTAGAAACACAAGTACTTCGTAGGAGCTCCAGAGAGGTAAGGGAACTAGAGAGATTTTGTTTCCTAGTCACCGAGGATGGTGAATAATTATTGTTGGACAATGATGAACCTATCTTCTTCAAGGAAGTAGTAGAAAGATCAAAAGTTGCAAGATGGCTAGAAGCTATGAATTCTGAGATGGATTCCATGTTTCCGAACCAAGTCTGGGTTCTGGTCGATGAGCCAGTTGATGTAAAGAATGTTGGATGCAAATGGGTATTCAAGAGAAAGTTGGACATGGAAGGTCATGTTAGCACATATAAAGCAAGGCTAGTGGCTAAAGGATTTAGACAACGTCAAGGATTTGACTATGATAAAACCTTCTCAGCAGTTGCCATGTTTAAATCCATAAGAATCATACTTTCCATAACAGTTTACCATGACTATGAGATTTGGAAGATAGATGTCAAAACAGAATTCCTTAACGAGAACCATTAGGAACATGTCTATATGACACAACCAGAAGGGTTTTTGACACCAAGTGAACCCAAACGGGTTTGCAAGTTGCAGAAATCCATTTATGGATTATAGCAAGCATCGAGGTCATGGAACATTCGATTTAATGAATCCATAAAAGAATTTGTGTTAATTAAGAATGAATGTGGGCCATGTGTTTATAAATGGTTTATTGGTAATGCGATCGTTATCCTAGTAGTATATGTTGATGACATATTTCTTATTAGAAAAGATGTACCAGTCTTACAGTCAGTTACGGACTGGTTGAACAAGTGTTTTTCCATGAAGGAATTGGGTGAAGAAGCCTACATTCTAGGGATCAAGATCATTCGTGATAGATCCAAGAGGCTACTTGGACTAAGTCAGAGTACATACATTGACCAGATACTAAAGAGTTTTAGTATGGAACAATCCAAGAGGGGATTGGTTCCAGTGTCACATGACCTACATCTTTCTAAGAAAATGTTTCCTCATACACAATAAGAGAAAGATATAATGAGTAAGATCCCATACTCTTTGGCTATAGGATCCATCATGTATGCCATGTTATGTACTAGGCTTGATGTTGCCTATGCACTGAGCATGGTAGGCAGATATCAAGCAGATCCCGGAGAATAGAATCAGACTGCTATTAAGACTATCCTTAAGTATCTGAGATGAACTAAGGATATGTTCCTGGTGTATGGAGTAGACGAGGAGCTTGTCATCAGAGGGTATGCTGATTCTGGTTTTCAGACAGATCAGAATAATCTGAATTCGCAATCTGGATATGTTTTTTATCTCTCAATGGATGAGATGTGAGCTAAAAGAGTTCAAAGCAGCCATTTGTCGCTGATTCTATAGTGGAGTCCGAATATATAGCGGCTTCTGATGCAGCCAAGGAAGCCGTCTGGATTCGAAACTTTTTCCATGAACTTGATGTGGTGCCTAGCAATAAAGGTCCCATTACATTATATTGTGATAATACTGCAGTGGTCGCTCTTGCAAAAGAACCAAGGTCACATCAATGGACAAAGCACATACTCCATAAGTATCACCTCTTGAGAGATTTATATGAAAGGGGTGAAGTTGTAGTGAGAAGAGTGTCCACGGAAAAGAAGATGGTGGACCCCATAAATAAAGGCCTATCTCAGCAGAATCATGTATATCATGTGAGAGATAGCAGGTTAAAGGTTGTTATCAGTTGGCTCTAGTCCAAGTGGGAGTCTGTTGGAGTTTGTGGTCTAGAACCAACTACTTTGTACTTTATTCATTAATAAAAGCCTTATCACATCTTAATTGTTATTCTCTGTGACAATTCATGTGATAATGTACTAAGGATAACTGTTACATTAAAGGGTTATAGAAGATCCCTACTATGATGAGAAACTTGAAGTGCCATAACACTGTTCTTGAATATATGTTCTATGCCCGGATGATGTTATTTGAGGGACACAAAGAATATAGGCCATTAGGGGTGAGGACTCATAAAACATTGAGACACCTTCTCATGGTGTGCGCCCTTGGTAATATTCTGGAGGAGATTATGAGAACGAGTCCCACCAGTAGGAAATACACATTTCATAGTTTCATTGGATGTTCCTATCTGCGGACGTGTGTATTGGTCCTTAGACTTTATGATTATTATTAATGGGTATTACAACTCACGCACTTAGATGTATTGACAAAAACTATGACGACACACTGTTAGTAGCGAGGTAGGATACGTTGGGTGCGTCATGAGTAATATCATATTAATAGATAATGCAAGAAAGGATTTGTCCCTTCTATTCCATAACAGAAGTAGATATCTCAGGCCCTTTGATGGAATTGATATAGCCTAAGTAAATCCATGGCCATAGTAAGGAATGGGAAAGTTCAATTCTGGAAAGTAAAAGAAAGAATGATCGAGCACATGGGTTGATGGAACTAGCATGCAACCCACTTGATTGGAGATATCGAGACAAATGGATTATATTACATGGTAAGCGTTCGTATGAGGTGACCCGTCATTGTGGCGTTAACTACTTTATCTATGGGTTCCTTGGCATGTTTCTAGACGCTAACCTTGGACTTTAGGCAGGCTCTACCTAATGCCACTAAGAAAGAGGCCTAGAGGGTCACACACTAATTTTGTCCATGTATCTCAGTTAAATATTAATTTAACAAGTTAAATAAATATTATTACCAACTATGGTTTAATAATTATTTAAGTATGCCTGGTCTCATTTATTTAGACACTAGTTATTCGAGAGAATATATTGTGGAAAAAATAATACATTTATTAGTGAGTAATGCAGTTAAATTTATTTAAGAAATAAATAGCCATTACTCAAGGACTAATAAATGTGGTGGAGGAAATAAAGGAAATTGGAAAATAAAAGTACACTCCGTGTATATTAAATATACACGCCATGTAGTTTTATGGAAAAACAAGTACACGGCATGTATTAATTATTACACGGTGTGCAGTTTTTCTAGTAGGTATTTTGAGGAAATAATATCATTATTGTGATATTAATTATAATCAGTGTGGGTGCTTTTCAAGGAATTAATAATTCGACATGGGGGTTTTCAATAAGAGTTAATGAAATAAATAAAATGTGTAACATGTTTATTTATTTTCATAACTCTATAACCACAAAACACGATTATAAATATCCTCACAACCCTAACACTTTTTATCAATCGTTGTGCACAAAAATTCTAGAGAATTCTTTCAAGGCCGAAAGAACTCCTTCCTCCAGAAATTCTCTCAAGACCGAGAGACCAAGGCGATCGAAGGCGGACATCACAAGCAGAGGTTCTTACGCGCTAGCACCCGGAGATCCCTTCGGCGACATCCAGAGATACGTGGCACACGTGTGGATCACTGCTAGAGGAATCCTACACTTGGATTCTATGACGCAAAGACGGATCACATTGGATCGTGACCGGAGTCATCAAAGAAGAAAGAATCCACCAAGGTAATTCTTGTGAATTAATTAAATTAATTATAAACAATATATGATGATCCTATCTCTATGGTTCCAGGATTCTCTCTTAAGTTCTTCATTATTCGTTCTATTCTAAAGATTCAGCGTTTTAAATAATGATGGATCTCGAATTGAACATTTTTTAAAGCTAAAATTAAAGGTGGGAAAACCCACCAACGCGCTTCCACTGCGCCCAGAACCTACAATAACTTCAAACAGATTAACTAAATAAGGTTTAAACTTACCCTACATCCCCAAGAACCTATGTCTCAATTGTGGTAAATATATAAGAAAATCTAGATCACATTTTTCAATGTGTAACATAAAAAGGTACCAATTGACATAATACATTTGAAAATATTGATCTTTCACTGACCTCTTCCAAATTAGTAACATGATATCTATTATCTCTAGGATGATGCTTGGTCTAATCGGGGACCATTCCTTAACCTCATCCTAATAGAGTGGAAACCTATAAGGAATCTCATAAAACACCTAAAATTCATCCATTTTGATCCATTACTTATTAATTTTAATATAAGAAAACCTATATAAATGAATATGTTTCTCCCATAATAAGATGTATTCAGGCACACATTCTTAGAGTATGTGTAGATGAATCTAGATGAATAACTCGGTCTGGCCCCCAATTTTTGGATAATAAGTTTTTTTTCAACATAAACTAAGAACCCATCATTGTCTTAAATACAATAAATTACCTTTATTTAAACCAAGGTTATATTTCTAAATCAATAAGAAATGGAACCGCATGATGTTGGAAAATATACATCGCATAAAAGTTCACAAGATCCTCTACCATCTTTGAGTCCATTATAGGCTGGAAATTTAATGATTTCGTGAGTCGATCGATATTTACCCATATCATATAGTTAAAACAAATATTCTATGGTAGATCAATCATATATTATATGTCTATGTCATCTCATTTACACACCAGAATGGGTAAAGGTTTCAACAAACCTAATGACCACTTTTGTTCTGACTAATATGTGGGCATGTATGGAACCAAGATACAAAATCCACAATCAATGGTCTCATTCAATACCTCCAGTAATGATGTATCAAGTCATGGTATATCTTGGTAACTAAAGGGATCACATACCAAATTGATCAATGTCCATTATCTATGAACTCCTTACTCAAGACTATCGAAACACCTATATTACCTCAAAAGCACAAAAACCCATCAAGAGAACGAGACTACTCACCCGAAGTCTCCCCACTATAAATATTCTTACTAAAATAATGAAACACTTTATCCAAATCCTATACAAGTCAATTATGATCATCTAAAAATGATAATTCACAAGTATAGTCTTGGAATACCTATCCTTAAACTCTCTATTTGTGAATGCCCCTCCCAAGAAAAATGATCATTAGGAACAAATCTTCCTTTGATTCTTTTACTGTCTGAGTTTATGATTTTCTAATAAAATAATGTGATAACATACTCAATTTAAAATGGTTATATGTAATATCATAATTAATGGTAAAAATATATTCATCCAAATATATAAATCTCATTTTGTGACCCTATTTGTGATAATATATGTTATAATTCTACGGTATGAATACACTGTAAACTACTCCATGATAAGGTAGTGGTGATGAGATGTAATTGAATTCATCAATGACACTCACTCAAAATAATTAGTGGGATAGTTATTATAATAATGGAATAACTAAAAATATCCATAAAATACCACATATCTCACCTACATTAGAAAACAACCCATAACCACAATCAAGGCATCAAAATAGACATCATATCCAACACCCAACTCAAGAGGAATCAAGGATAGAGATAAAGTCAATCTAACATTATACTTCCTGAAAGATATTTGAAACTAATATATAGAAACATATTTACACCCTTATGGTTCAACTTAGTCATATGGTATGAGTTCATGGAGAAGTCCCAAACAAAATGTATGCAATAAACAAACAACCCTAATAAACTCTAGATTTCAGAAACATTTCAATGCTAATACCAATACATCACTGCCAAAATCATTTAAAGATCCAAAAATACCCCCTTATTAGAAATTTCACAACTCTTAAGTTTAAACTCATGAATCAAGAAAAAAAAATAGAAAGAATTCCATTAAAATTATGTTCTCTTAGGATTCCAAGGATGATATCTAAATACTCGGCATGATCCTGATCCATTTTGGAATAAACATGATTATTATCCATAAATAAAAACATGAAGGGATCCAAAACTCAATAAAGGATTCAGTTTATCCACTCCATAAACACCACATGAGTTTTATTAAGGCTATATGGTATACCCAAATACTTATAATTCCCATATATGCTCATGAACACTGTCTTAGAAATATATTCCTCTTGAACCCTCACCCAAATGGTACCATGATCTCATATTAGTTTTTATAAACCATAGAGACCCCATAATCTATTTAAAATAATCATCAATCATATTTATATAACACCTTGATATTTTTAAAATAATAACATTATTTTAGATATCATACTATATATGCAAAATTGAAAATATATGAACAACAAAATATTTTTTTAAAATATGACCATTATAACCTCGCCATTAAATTTATAGATATGAATAATATTAACTAACTTATTAAATATATATATATATAAATTTAATACTCAATATAAATTTATAGATATATTATTATAAAACAATCAATCAATTTCTAGTAAAGTAATTTTATTTTACAAAAATATTTTTTCTTCAAAAAGAGTTTTTATTGAATTTTGTGAGAAACTATTTTAATTAATTTAGAAATAAACAAGTAAATGTATATTATAAAACAAACTTAATTTTTTAAATAATTATATCAATACAAAATTAATGTGGTTTTTAAAAAAAAATATATTATTCAATGAATTGTGAAAATACAATTTTGTGTAAAAACAGTCATTTATTTTAAAGAAATTAAGTAATTAAGAATTCTCAATATGATTTCAATTTGATCCCAACTAAAATTATTACTATTTAGTTTTATTTTAAAAAATTTATTATGACTATATCATATTTATACCATATTTTAGTGTACCATTATTTTTAGGATTAAAACACTTTTTTTGAAAACTATTTTAAAGTGCATAAGGTTTCTCCATGTTAATAAATTAAAATAACCCATAATGTAGATTTTTTTTATTTTAATTTAAATTATACCAGTTATCTGAATTGAATTTAAAAAAAATGGATTCCATTTTGGGAAAAATCTTAATTTATATTATATAATAATGCCATCTTAATTTTTTTCATATTGAATAGTGAAAATAGTAAAAAAATGTCACAGTTAAGGTTGAAAAAAGTTTATAGGAGTTAAAATAAAAATATAATGACTAAATAAATAAATAAAGTGCCTCAATTATATTGGATTAGCCTATTTTGAATTTAAATCATCCAATTATAGATAATGGTCCATTTTCTAGCCTTTTCTAATGTGTAAAACATGGGTATAACTTTTTCTTTACAATAATTCGAACTGTATCTTCTCCCTCACTTATAAAAGGACACCCCTCTCACCTCCAATTAAAACCAATAAAACCTTTTAGTTTTTAAAATATCTACCCAAATATATTCATTACTTACCTCCCAATATCCTAGAACCATTTTTTTTATTATAACCCCATCATAGGAAGGAACATGTTATAATCATAAAAAGGTTGTCCGAAGAAGATTTATCGTTTTAACTGAGCATTCTGTTTTATTTATTAATAAAACACTTTAAAATATTCCTAAAAAAATATGATATAATAATGCCATTATATACAATATAATGACATGTTATTATGTTAATTTTATAACCAAAATCCATCTCCTCTTACATTAAATGGTAAACATAACCATCATTCATGTGTACAACGTACTATAGCCTCACGAACCGATTTAATTCATTTTTCATCATTTCCTATCACATCTATTCATGATGGTGGATTTAATTTTTACATATGATATTAATTACATATTTATCATTATTAAAATATAATATATCATATATTTTCTTATCTTTCCAATCATTGATATAAGACAATTCTGTTTATGCATACATGTGGACTATCACCTCGACGAATCGATGTGATTCATTTTTCATAACTATATCTCATGGAAGTTATATATACGTTTACATAAAAAATAAAATTTTATGTATTATACTATTATCATTATGGAGTAACAAAATAATACTTACCTTCTTTCCATAATGATAGTTGAAAAATGAAAAATTTGCTCATCCGTATGCACGAGCTACCATCTCCATGATTGTAATGAAGTTCATTTTTCATAAAAATTATACATTGTTTGTTTTAAAATTAAAATTTATATATAAAAATGATAATTATTTAATTATTATTATTTTTTTAATAGATTAATGACCCATGTAACCACAGTCAACACATAAAAGATGTTTTGAAAATATGAACTGAACATCCTCAAAACACCCAATATGGAATTATATAATTAAATATTTAAATGTTAAAATAAAATAAATGATTAAATTATGTAGCATTAAACATGGAAATGGTTCTTAATAAATAAACTATCTGATATAAGAATATTATATAGTAGTTAAAGGACACAAATGGAATTTCAAGACTCGAGGTAACAGATTCTCCTATAACTTTTATTTCTATGAGTCATTTTCCAAATTCATAAATTAAATTTATTGTGTAAAATATATAATAATGATGAATTATTATTTTTTATTTTAATGAAAATTATTTGGTTTTAAAATCTATATGAGGTTCTCCCTTTCATGTGGTTTTGATCATGATATTACCAAAGTATTAAGGGAGTTCGTCTCAATTTCATTTCACTGAGGCATATTTCAATATTATGAACCAATTTATTTTATATGTGGTATATACTCCCCCTTTTGTATCTAATATATTGAACCCTCATACTAAATGGTATTATATGTTTAACATTGAATTATTTCATCCGAAGTGATTTGTTAAAATAGGATTTTTCTGTTAGTTTTAAAACCATTAAATTTCAGTCTAATTATTTATTTTGGGCCTAATAGGGAATATTAGTGAGTTCAAGGTTATTTAGGGGGTCTATGGGGATTGTTAAAATCTCATAACCTTAGCTAGTGGAGAATTGGATTGGGTCAGATGGTTAATAGAAACTATGTGAGACTGTCTATACGGTTTCCCTAACCATGTGAGGGATAGATAGTGGGACTTAGGAGGACATAAGGTTTGAGGAAACTGTGAAGCCTGCGGTGAATGCATATTCAGGGGTAACTATAGTTTTTAGTAGAGAGTTAGACATAGTTTTCACACATTTAGTCAAACTATGCACATAAAATAGTGTGATATCTTCCTTAAGCAATGGGAGGCACATGTTTGTCACACATTGTTGCCAATCATGCAGCCAAACCATTCAAACCTAGATTCTTATGTTAAATTAGGTTTTCACCCTTAAAAATATAGTAAGATTATGCCTTCTCATATTTTTTAATTTCAGAGAAAAAAGGCCTTATTTTCTGTTATTGGATCTCCCATGTTCCCTCTTTATAATATTTGTTCTTGTTTCATCATCCACGCCCAGATTTTAGATCTGATCATTGTGTTGGAAAACTAATGATACAATCTATAATCCATAATGTCAATTTGTTGTTCCTATTCCTATCAGTTCTATTTTGGTACAGGATCATATGCCCTATTTTAAGAGAATTGATATGTTTTTTTGTTATCTTTTGATCTACACCAACTTATGTGCCGATACTAGATGAGAAAAATTATATTAGTATAAGGATGGCGGTTTAGGAATCATACCAAATTTCATACTATTTTTTAAACTGCCATTATTATGTGCATGGCGATTTCACTAGGAATTTCATATTAAATTCATATGCCATGATTGTAATCAGTATTCTCGTATTATATGGCCTTTATTAAATAATACCATCATTTCATTGGATGTTATAACCTTAACACTGACCACACCATGTAGGGTTCTTTAATTATGAATTTAATGGTTTATTATGACTATTTTCACCACCATTCAGGAAAGATAGACATTAATTAAAGGTCAGTGTTTTAACAAAATTATTGAATTATTAATGGGTATTAATTCAAATTATAACTTTTCCCTTATAGTTTAAGTGTTTTAAAGTAATAAATGAAACTAAATTATAAATTGAAGTTATATTATTTGTATCACTTAGCCTAGATAAATGTAATTTAATGGAAATTGGTTATATATCCCTGCCCATACTTATCATTATTATGAAAGTTAAAGGAATACAAACTATTTATTGAATATGTAATTAATGTTAGAAATGGTTTCATATCCTTTTGGTCTTATCACCTAGTATGAAAGGGAATGGAATGAATGTAATGACATGAACTATTATAAATAAAATCCTCCCTTTTGATTTAATAAAATATCTTATTATGTATTTTAGTTATAGAAACAAATGAACTTATTTTGTTTTATTATATTTAATTGGATTTAAAATACCACTAAGAATCATTTTTATTGATAATATATATATTTCACAATGATCACATGATTAGTATAAATATAAGGTTTTAACAAATCCAATTGATACATACAATGGAATTGATAGCCTCAACTAGTAGGATTGTACCATATGAAGGCCATTTATCATATCTTTAGAGGGAGATAGAATTTATGTGATTTCCCCTTGTCCAGGACCAAGTTTAGAACTAACAACTGAATCATGATTGAAACTATTTACAATAGAAGTTCAAGTTCAGCGAGATAACAACCCCAAACATGTTCTCCAAACCGCCCCATGAAAGTCCCACCATCGTGCACCTTACTCTTAGGTATTTTGGTGGTTTATTCAAGGTGTATGTATCAATACCCTATAGTTATGAATATGTACGTTTTTGTAGAATAATAAATATATTTTCATCCCATTATTCATACTTTGTAAATGATTTTTATTTAGATACAATAAATAAAAAAATTTATTTTCGATTAATAATCAAATTCAATTAATGAATTTATTAATTAATAGATTTTTTAAATAAATAATATTTTAATATTGTAATTTTTTTTATCATATATAAATGATCATATAAATTTTATTATATCAAATGTAATTTTTATAAGGGTTCTAAATCCGTTATCATAAAGAAACACAACATTTCTTACTAAATGAAAATATTATTTTAAAAGTTAAAATTCCAATTTTTAAAAAATTATTAAGATAAAATGAATATTATTTTTGTAATTATAATGTCAAAATTATGAAAAAGTTAATTTTTCATAATTTTCTGAGATAGTGGAATTTTCAGTTAAAACTTAAATATTGTATAAATATAATTTCTGTTTTATGACATCATAATGACCCAAAAGTGATGTAATAATTATAGTAAATGTGATATAATACCAAATATATGTTTTCAATTTAAAATAATTTGTTTTTAATTTCATATAATTTATTTTTTAAAAGAAATTATGAACCCTCTAAAACATATAATATATTTTAGGGTTTTAAAATCTTTTCTTTAAGAGTGTGACTCAAGTTAATATAATTAAGGGAATTATTTAAAAAATTTATGCACATGGACTTATAAAATAACAATAACCAATCCCTTTTTGAAGAAACCATTGGAAAAACCTTCAAATTGTTTTTGGTTTTGGATATTTTATTATGTAGAGTCTAAAACCAAAATAATAAATATATCCCCCTCATTTCCTATATAATCACACCAAATATCCCATTTCTCTTCACCCAAACTTCATTATCGTGACAATACTATTCTCTACACTCTCTAGAGTCCTCCCATGGTGACCTTGACCACTCAATAAGACCCTCCCAATCTTTTGGGTTCACACACTCATGTAAGGAACCTTCCTCTCCTCCTTTAAAATTCAAGCACCTTCTTGAAATTAGTTCTTTTTAATTTCAATTGGTTATATTTTAATTCATTTATAATCATTCAACTACTATATAATTGGTGTTATTTTAATGTGGGATCATTTATCCTCCCTTGTTCTTACCCTTACCTAAGCTGTTACAATGTCAAATTTCTATAAGGGATCTTTACCTCCTCTTCTTTAGTCAAGTTTCTTTATGAACTTTTGCATTATATATACATTTACTAAAGTTAGGACATGTCTTTACATGTCCCTATTAATTTCCATTTTATATAAAATTTATAAGATACCCCTTTATCTCTAATAAAACATTTTTATGAATTTTTAATCAATGCCTTTAGGCTGCTTAAATTTAACCATGATTTTCCATGCTAAAACAATTGTGTAGTGAATATCATAACCATTTTTATATCAAGCATATTCACCTTTATGAAAATATACTTATTTATTGGGGACTAAATTTTATTTATTCCACATTCCTTGATCATTTAATAAATTATGAGGATGAATGAATCCATATTGTACGACCTATGTGGCACATTTATGAATGAGAATGAAATGAATATGATGGGTGCACCCAAATAGTGCTCTGGTACATTGGGTAATGTTACCTATCATGATAAAACATGTTGTCACTAAGAGTGAACCTGATTAATTTATGGTAATTTTTCCACCATGATGTCTTTATGGGTTTATCCTTGACCAATGTTTATGATTTAGTGTTTTAAGTTGTTTCCACATTTCCCATGTTATGATTAACATTTTAGTTCATGATTTATTATTAAAGTTCCATTTATTCCTCATTGATAAGCCTATTCTATAATATTCATCACTTATTCCATGTTTATTATATTACTAGGATTTATAGCTCACCCATATCTTATGTATTTCTCCAGGTCATCCCTCACATTTTTACATTCGAAGGACTATTTTGATCATTTTAAATAAGTTTTCAATAAATATGTTATATTCCTTTTTTTATGTTTCTATGTAATGTACCTAATTACAACATACACTAGGCTTCTTGATCATCTAGGTCATATAAAGTACAACCCTACGTAATAAAAAAAGTATTAATTTAAAATAAAGAGCAGGGTTTTTATAGTTGGTATCAAAGTAAAAGTTTATTTATTTTTTTAATTAGGATTAGAAAACTCTAGAGAAAGCCTTAGGGACAAGAATAAGTAAAATAAAACATCCCTAAATTTTGGAATGTATGATGTATGTTTTTTATCAATACAATACCTCCATTTACGGATACTGGAAGTGCATTTGGTTCTTATATAGCTGTACCTAGGGGTAAAAACTCGAACAATGTGTCTTGGGCCTAACTCAAGGTAACCTGGTGAATGATGATGGGTCTTACTGTGCACCTGGATTGACACTCTCGATAGATATTCTTTGGTAAGTTCATAATATCATTACAAACCATTACTAAGGGAACAAAAAACCCTATAAGAATATATGTTAGAAAATAGATCATGGATAACATAGATTAAATTCTAGATATTTATAATTTAAGGAAATAAATGTAATTTATAAATTGTACCTTTAATTTCATTGGATTCCTATTTATTTGTTTAATATTTTAATAATAATCATCAATAATTTTCCATTTTTTTCAAGCCAAAGGCTGATAATAGAAGTAATTATGTAAAAAATTGATGCGACGTGCAATGTGATGACTAACCCAACATGATTCCCAGCCCTATGGGAGAAAGAATCGTGAACTTTATGATGGTAATATCTTAGATGACTTAGGTTATAAATAAAAACTTGGATCAAGAGGAGTTCCCAAACCCCCCTAAGAGAGAACAATTTGTAATCAAGAGCTTCATGGAATAAAGGCCTCCTAATTTCAAAGGATCATCTGATCCCTTAATTGTAGAAAAAGGGATGAACTTCATTGAGAATATCTTATCCATCCATAAATGATTTATGAATGATAAGATTATATTGATTATTTATCACATTTATGGAGAATCTGATTAGTGGTTCTCCTTGATCATTAATAATAATATTTAAGAAGAGATCGAAGATCTGGAGTGGAAGGAATTATAGAATTTTTTTTGATAAATACTTTCCACACACTCTCTTAATGAAAATGGAAAAGTATTTACTTTCCCTCAATAATAAAACATGATGAATATATCAAGGTTTTTGAGGGTAAAATCACAATACTACTATGATAAACCTCTAGATTTTTTGTTACCCCAAAATTCAAGGTTGAACACTTCTATAGTGGGTTAAAACCTAGTCTATGAAAAGACCTAGTGATCTATGACTTTGATAGCTATAAGGAAATTGTCTGATGTTCCCTCAAAGGTGAAATGGAGATAATCAAATCCCAAGGGTATCATGGGGATAATAATTGGAATGTATAGTTTAATTATAGGATTCGTATAGAGAAATATAATGGTGAAAATAAATTTCATCATCCCACATATCAAAGGTGCGGAAAGAAAAACCCCATAAATTGGATAAGGTGGACGAAGAAATCATTTAGGTGCGAGAAGTAAAGGAACCTAGATAACATTTTCCAAAAGGATAAACACACTAATGCGACAGAGGAAAGGAATGATCTGGTCAAATTTTAAAATAATTTCCATTCTTTAAACATCAAGGAACCAAAGTACTTTGTGAACCAATTACCTAAGACAATGGTTTTCAGATAGAATCAATAACCTCCAAGGTTTAAAGGGAGATAATTTTCCTTCAAAACCACTTAGGTGGATCCCAAAAATGAAGCCATGACAAGTACTATAGTTATTTATTCAATAATAATGAACTTACTTTTTTATTTTTGTTCTACACATTCCTTTATATCACAACATTTTAGTATAACTATTCAAATACCACCACAAATCATGGAAGTAGATCTATAAGTTAAATAAGAAAATGTGGAAATTATTTCATCTCATTTATATTACTCATACCCTGTCAAATTTTGTGGGATGAACTTCCTAGAAAACCCTATCATACTTCCTTTAATGGAATAGGATTCAATTTTGGTAATGTATTGGATTTCCCTACATAGGGACAACATAAATTACTATGAGAAGAAAATCACTCTCTTTGTTGAGAATTGACCCCTGATTATATACAAGTGAAATGAGGAGGGTGAATCTTATTTAACACCACCATCTCATGAATGGATATTATTTCCCTATGAGCAGGTATATCATGTGAAAATTATTGAGTCTAATAAAATAAAAATCCTTCAAAACATGCCTATTGTTAGGTAATACATTGATTAGTTTATTGATGAATTTTATTGTCGTCCTTATAGCCTAGTGATTGAATTTTAAATCGAGATTATACCTGGGGCACTGTTATTTTCTAAGAATCTGTATAGAATGAATATTTTGGAATTTGAGGAACTAAAAAGAAACCACATGAAAATATTGATAAAGTGTTCATATGCCCAAGTGATTTACCATGGGTTTCACTAGTCCTCTTCCTCAAGAAAAAGGATGGGTCAATGTTCCTTTAAATAGATTATCATGATATCAAGAAGGTCATGATAAAGATAAAGTACCCCTTCCTCGAATTGATGACTTGTTTGATCAAATATGTGGAGAAAATAGTTATACAGGGTGGATCTTTAGTCGATCTATTATAAATTAAGGGTGATGAAGGAAGATGTACCAAAGACATCTTTTCATACAAGGTATGGAATATCTAATTTCATAGTGATGCCTTTTGGGCTCACTAATGTTCCATCAATCTTCATAGAAATAATAAATAAAGTATTTAGAGATTACCTCGACAAATATTTGGTAGTGTTTAGAGATAAAATTGTAATATACTTAAAAACCAAGGAGGAGTATGAGGAGTATCTGATCATTGTGCAATATACACTGCGAAAGGAGAAGATTTATGTCTAGTATAGAAATTGTGAGTTCTAGTTTAAGGAAGTATCATTCTTGGGAATATCAGCACAAGCAATTGGATATCTAAAGATCCTTAAAATATAGAAGAAATTAGTGGTTGGCTGAGACCAAGATTTGTGATAGATATATGTAGTATACATGGATTATTGGGGTACTATTTTCAGTTTTTGATAAATTTCTCATGATTTCAAAACCCTCTAACCAAGATAACTTGGATGGGATTCATGGCTTCTTAGAATGATGAATTTGAAGATAAATTCAAGGGATTGAAATGCTATATTATAACAACCTTTCTTTTTTATTTCAAATTAATACTTATTTTATTACGTAGGACTATACTTAATACGAACCAAATGATCAATAATTACAATGTATGTGGGAATTAAGTACATTACATACCAACAAAATATAGAGAATACAATATATTTATTGAAAACTTCTTTAACATGCTCAAAATACTCCTTCAATCATAAAACATCATGGGATAACCTAGGGACATACATAATAAAGGGGTGATCTATAAATCCCTTTAAAATAAGAAAAATAGAATAATCTATTCTTTTTAGACAACAGTCATATCAATGAAGAATAAAGGAACATGAATAATTAGGCATGAAATAGCATGACAATCATAACACGGGAAATGTGGAAACAACTTAAAACACTAAATCATAAATATAGTTCAAGGATAAAACTAATAATAAATTATAATGGATAAATTACCACAAAGTAATTAGGTCCACTCCTTATCTAAATTTTATGTATGATGATACTAAAAATTTCTTAATGTAGTGAAGCACTACCTAGGCACACCCATCATATTCATTTCATTCTCATGTATAAGTGTTCCACATAGATCATAAAACTTGGATTCATTCATCCTCATAAGTTATTCCACAATTAAGTAATTTTTAATAACTACAAGTAAGTCCCAAATAAATAATTATATGTTCATGAAGGTGAATTACATTGATATAAAAATGGGTATTGTATTCACTATATAATTGTTTTGTCCTAGAAAATCATGGTAAAATTTTGGCAGCATAACAACATTACTTAACAATTCATAAAAATAGTTTATGTGAGAAAAGGGTATGAAATCATTTGGAAATAAAAATTTTTGTAATATGGACATGAAAAGACATGTCCCAACATCCGTAAATGGAATTAAAATGAATAAGTTCATAAAAAAACTTGAATAAATAAGAGGATTTGAGTATCCCATATAGAATTTTGGGAGAATAAAAAATTATTTAAGGGTCCAAATGAGGGAGGATAAATGATCCCTCATTCAAATAACATAAATTTTATAGTATGTGAATTATTATAAATTAATTAAAATATAACCAATTGAAATTAAAAGAACTAATTTCAAGAAGGGTCTTGAATTTTAAAGGAGGATAAGAAGGTCCCTTACTTGAGTGTGTGACTCTAAAATATTGGGTGGGGATTCTTGAGGACTTAGGGGGCATTTTGAGGACTCTAGAGAATGTGTGGTGTAGTATGGTCATGATAAAAATAGTTTTACTAAAGAGAAATGGGATCTTGGGTGGGTTTATATAGGAAATGTGGGGGATTTTTTTACTATTTATGTTATGGACTCTGCATAATAAAATATCCAAAACCACAAACCATACCATTATTTTTACCCATTTTCTCTACGAAAAGTTGGTGGTAATAATTATTATATATGTTAAGTGGTAGAAATTATTAAAAGAATTCTCTTGATTATGTGTAGGTGAGTCAAAATTTTAAAGAAAGGATATAAAAACCATAAAATAAGTTATAATTTTTGGAGGATTCATAATTGCTTTAAAAAATAAATAAAATTAACATAAAATCACATTATTTTAAAGTGAAACTTATATTTGGTCTTGGATAAAATTTTTTGTAATTATTAAATCACTTTTTGGTCATTATTATTTCAAAAAACAAAAAGTGTATTTATATGATATTTAATTTTTACCCAAATATTCAAATTTCTCTAAAAATTATGTAAAATTAACCATTGGATAATTTCAACATTCTAATAAAAATTAATATTAATTTTATATAAAAAAAATTTAAAAAATTTTATTTTCACTTTTAAAATAAAACTAACATTTATTAAGAAATGTTGTGTTCTTTTGACAATAAAAATTTTCAACCCTTATAGAAATTACATTTGAATTTATATAAATTTTATGATCATTTATATACGATAAAAATTATTTAATAATATTAAAATATGTTTTATTTCAAATATAGAGTAATTCAAAAATTAATTAATTGAATTTGAATATTTACCAAAAATACAATTTTTTCTTTACTTTATCAAAATAAAAAAATATTTACAAATTAATAATAATATGAGGCAACAATATTCGTTATTATATAAAAAAAATTAAATATTCATATTGATAGGGTCTAGATACATATCCATTTAATACACCATTAAATGACCTGAGAGTAATGTGTGCAATGGTGGGACTTTCCTGGGGAAACTCAGTGAACATGGTTTGTGTCATGATCTCGATGAGCTATAACTTCACCCATAAATATTTTTTCTCATTCTTAAGTTATAAAATCTAAACTAGGTCTTGGTCGAGGGAAAATCCCAAAAAATGATAGCTCCCTCAAAATCTTCGATAAATGGGATTCATAAGGTATGATCCTACTGTTTGATTCAATCACTTTCTTTGTCTATTTCAATTGGATTTGTTAAAAACATATATTTATACTAATCATGTGATCACTGTTTAATGATTATGTCATCAACAGTAATGATACTTAATATTATTTTAAATCAAATTGTATATAATAAAACAAAAGAAGTTTATGTGTTCTCTATAACCATAATACATATTAAGACATTTAATTCAATCAAAATAGGTAAGTTTTATTTATAATAGTTTGGATCATCGCAATATTCCCCCCTTAAGAAATTTTTCCCTCAAAATTTTCATTTACTACACTAAAACAAATGAGGGTAAATCTACTTCATCACCTCCTCTAATTACCACATTTCTTATTCAAACTTTTGGTTTCTCCCCAACACTTTGACAAAGTGTATTGTCTTATTTTGTAGAACTTTTTCCCTATGATCTATGATCTTTATCGGCTACTCCTGATAGGAATGGTCATTATCCAATAGTACTACCTCTGGATTGAGTACATCTAAGGGATCTGGTATGTACTTCCTCAAGAGAGATAAAAGAAATAAATTAGGTACTTTAGATAGGTTTGGTGTAAGTGTTATTAAATAGTCCACCACTCTGATGTGATCAATGATCTCAAAGGCACCAATATATCTTAGACTAAGATTTCCATTCTTCAAAATCTCATCACATTATTCCATGGAGATATTCATAGGAATACTATGTCTCTAAAATCAATCTCTAGGTCAAATTTATGATTTTCAACATAACTATTTTCTTGATTCTAAGGATCCTTGATGTGATGTTGAATGGTCTTAACATTTTCCATAATTTCCTCGACCATTTATAGACCTATTAGTTTTTATTCCCTACATCTTCCCAACATGCATGTGTTTTTTACCTCTTCCCATAATGGTATTCATAGGGCGCCATTTGGATTTTTCATTTGATATTGTTTTTATGAGAAATATACCAAAGGAAGATGTTGGTCCCATTCTCCTTTGAGGATCATAGAACATGGTCACAACATTTCTTCTAGTTTCAGACTAGTCCTCTTAGACTGGACATAATTTTGAGAATGATAGGTTGTACTGAAGTTTAGCTCAGTGTTTAGATCAAGTTTAAGATTTTTCTGTAAGGTCTTGGATTTTATTAAAGTATGTTTTCATTTAAGTTTTGTCTTGGGCCTCACCCTTGTGGATAAATAAGTGTTTTCCCAAGTCCTTGAGAAGGATGTGAGTGTTTCTCGGGTTTAGGAAATGAAAAAGGGGGAAAAGGGTCTCTCTAGGAAATCCACACAGTTTGTGCACAATTTGGAAAACCGTGCGAGGGGTGACCATGTGGGAAGTATCAATCTGCACAGTTTTCTCTTGGTCTAGGAAATCATGAAAAATTACTAGGAAACCATGTAAAAGGGATGATTTTTAGGTAGTAAATTCCACACAATTTGGAAAACCATATATTTAAACCATGCGATCGAGAAAAGTTAGAAAATTTACAAAATTGACACTTCAGAATTTTAAACCCCTAACTCGGGATTTTCCTCCATCCCCCCCTCTCAACCCTAGTAATGAAAATGGATGACCCAAAATTCCAATAGGTGTTTCTACATCAATTATTGGACATTTAGGATGTCTTTGGTTATAGATCGAAGCTTCGGGTATGTCTAATCCTATCCTTCATTCTTTATTCAGATCAAGGTTTGTGGTTTTTTTATCTTCTTCTGAAACCCTAAAAACTCTTTTTAAAGTGGAAACTAGGTTATAGCTTCAAGGGGTGATTGAATATGGATCTAAGTCCCTGATTGAGAGTTAATTCATCATCATATTCAAAATAGGTGGTCTATAAGTATTATCCCATAGTTTTATTTTGGACTTGTGTAATGAATATGGTGTTCTTGTTTCCCTCTTTTTAGGTTTTTGGTTTTGTTGAAGTGTTTGATAAAAAGCATTTTCTAAGTTACCAAATGAAACCCTCATGATCCCCATGTGATGTGTTGAGGATGACTTGACCATTTTAGGGCCACCCATGGGGTGTGTCGGCAAAGCTGAACCTAGAGTGTGGTAGGGTTAAGTGATGGCTTGTCGAATAATAATGTGGAACACATGTAGAATATGTCTTAATGGTTGATTATGTTATAAAAGGAATAATGATAAATATTTATAGGGTGATAAAGTCATAAGGTGTTTTTTGAATGACATGAAAATGGGTAATTGGGTTGAAAGATATTATGTCGATTATTTCATGAATTTGGGTTAGAAATTCCTAAGGGGATTAGGTTATATTAAATGGTGAACTTGCAATTGGGAAATGGAATGATAAATGGGGAATGTGTTAATGGAATGTAATAAGGGAATGAATGAATTTATGGAATGGGTTAATACATGATAAATTGGTGGTACACCTAAATTATTGAATATAGTAAAGGGATTGTGTGTGTGATATAAGAATTGTACTCAGAATGCATAAGTGGGTAAATGCTTGTGAAATGTTAAATAGAAAAAATGGGTTAATGGAAGGTAAATGATGAATCTGGATAAGGCATATGGGTTGTTGAATACAACTAATGGGTTAAGGAATGGGAATGTAAATTTAGCTGTATGGCTATGAATTGTAATTGGTAAATGTGTTAATGGGTTATGCCATGATATTAATTCCAATATTGTTGTCATGTATTTTGTATTCTAATGGAATTGAATATGCTTGGTTGTGTTATGGTATGGTTGTGGTGACTTGATAAATAAGAATGTGTACATGGATTTGTAGAGTGGGGGTATTGACTTGAGGTTCTACACCCATGGTTTGAGTTAGACTAAGGCTCTAAACTCCACCCCAAAATGCACAGGTTAGGGAAGGGGACAGAGGCTCTATTCCCCTCACAGTTTCATTCCACTCAGACTGAGGTTTTGAGGTGATAATAATGTGTTGACATGATAGGTGTATCTATAGTGATATAGGGACTTGATTTATATCCCCTATGCATTATGATTGATTACCTTATACCCTTGTGTAGATGATAATTATTCATAACCCATAGAACATGTGATCAGAATGCTATGTGTAATGATGGTGGTATAAGAATTTTTTTTGGATAAATGCTAGGAATTATATAAGTGAACCTTAGATATCTAATGGCACCTGTGTTGTCCCTTGTTTACTTAACATTTATTTTGTACTTGCATGAACTACCCTATTAGAATGGATATTTTGTAGACACCGTTGGTGGTGGCCTACTTAGTATTATACACACACCATGCTCAAGCCGTCATTGGGTACCCGAGAAGATATCTTGGTTTCATGTCAGGAAAATGGTAGCGGCCCTACATGAATATGTTATGTTGGGATCAGGATATACATGGAGAAGGATCCAGACTTAGAGTCAGGACCATTTGGAGTTTTTTTGGTTATTTTATTTTGTGTTTCTTATACTTACCACTACTAGTATGACATGATATTTTTTATTTTATTTGTGATTGTACCCCATTTGAGAAACAAGTGGTTATGCATGATCATTGGTTATTCATATTGTTTCCGCTATTTTTTTTTCTGATGTGGATTTCTCTGATAAAGAGTGTATAGTCTCCCCACATGACTTATTAGACACTCACCACTTGTCAGCAACCTTCTAAATATGGGGAGGCGCGTTTGAGGTCATGTGATGACCCATATCAGGGCACCAGTTTAGTAGCTTCTGGGTTGTGGACATTACATTTATATAATATATAGGTGAATCTCATATCTCTATCAAATATAATTGATACTCCTATTCCATTCATCTTTACCACTTCTATTATGCATATCAATGCTGGTTTATCCCATGAGAAGTCCTCTTGAATTATGCTAAAGTAACATGTTTTTGTAAGATGGTCCATAAAAACATAGATAGCATTGGTTTTTCTAGATTTCTATTGACATATGATAAAAAATTCCAGGGTGATGTTCTCCCATTTCAATGTTGGTATGGGTAATGGATTCATCATCCCCTTGGACTTCTTCCCCTCAGCCTTCACTTGCTAACATACTAGCCACTTTGATGTATATTTAGTGATCTAACTCTTCATATTGTCCCACTAATATTTCTCACAAATATCTCGATACATCATTGTGCTTCTTGGGTTAATAGAGAATGTTTAACTATGTGAATCATCCAAAAGTTCTTTCTTTAACCCAGTATTTGATAGAACATATAGCCCTGAAAAATTCTCACAATTCCTTCTTCATTAACATTGAACTCCGAGGATTTCCATTTCCTTACAGTTTCCACTTTTTTCTGAATTCTTACATTATTTATTTAAGCATCCTGTAAACTCTCCATAAGATATGGTTGAGAAATCATTTGTGACAGGATTTATTATTTTCTTTCTTTTATGATTCCCATGTCCATCCTTTTTAAAACTAATAAGAATAGATCCCTCTAAATTCTCATTGATGATAGAATTGATTTATCCTTTCCACTTAGAGGATCTTCCACTTTATTTTATTTACCAGGATGGTAGTGGATTGAGTAGTAATAGTCCTCGATAAGCTCCAACCATTTTCATTGGAACATATTCATCAATTTTTGTGTGAAAACATACTTGAGGATTTTTTGATCCATATATATTTCACACTTCTCCCAAAAGAGATAATTCCTCCATATTTTCAAAGTGAATATCACTACATCCAACCCTAGAACATGTGTTGGATAGGACTTTTCATAAACATTAATCTGCCTTAATTCATAGGATATAACATTTTCATTTCCAAACAAATAGCCCAAGCCCTTATTTGAAGCATCATAGAATACCAAGAAAGGATCTCCCCTTGTGGGTAATGTTAGCACAGGTGCAGTGATAAGACTCTATTTCAATACCTTAATTCTCTTTTTATATTCATAGTTCTAGGAAAACATGACTCCATTCATAGTCAGATTGGTTAGAGGGTTTGAAAATCATGAGAAATTTCTCAAAAATCGACGATAGTACCTAGATAATCTAAGAAAACTATATATATTTATCATGGATATTGGCCTCGACCATCATTAAATTTCTTTTGTATTTGAAAGATCCATATATATCACATTGTTTGTGATGATATTCCCCAAGAATGAGACTTCAACCCAAACTCTCATTTGTTTTACTTGGAATAAAGCTTCTCTTTTCACAAGGTCTTTATAATAGTACTGATACACTCCTCATGCCCCTCCTTGGTTTTAGAATATATTAAAATATCATCTATAATGACTACCATAAATTTGTAATTGTAATCTCTAAATACTCTATTCATTAATTCTATGAATAATTCTAGAGAATTAGTGAGCCCAAAATACATCAATATGAACTCATAGTGCCCATACATTTTATAAAAAGTAGTCATAGAGATATCTTCCTTCTTCTACCATAATTGATAATATCCCGACTAATGATCCACCTTAGGGAATTATTATGCTCTACATAGCCGATCAAACAAGTCGTCAATCTAAGTAAGAAAGAACTTTTTTATTGTCTTGATCTCATTGAGCCCACGATTATAAATTCAAAGGTGCATTGAACCATCCTTCTTCTTGAAGAATAGGATTGGTGCACCCCATGGTAGAGCACTCAGGCATATGAACCCATTTTCCAAATTATCTTGTATTAGTTTCTTCATCTCCTCATGTTCCACAAAAACCATTATATATGGAGTCTTATATAATGTAAATACCCAAGGTATATGCTTAATTGAAAATTCAACCTCTTCTCTTGGAGTAAGACTAGTCAATTTCATGGAAAAAACATCACTGCATTCCCTCGCAATAGGAATTTTTTTGAGGATGGTTATTTTCTAAGACTAAATTATTTAAGTTAGATATTCTTGATCATAGGGAAATATTATCCATTGCTTGATATGAAGTTTATAAATAAAATTCATCCTCCTCCTTGAAATTATATAGAATTAAGGGTCTATTCAAAAAATATAGAGTGATTTTTTTATTGTCGAAATTTAGGTTTTCTCTATATAGGGAAAACGAATCCAGGCCCATAATTTCATAAAATTCCACTGAAGGTAGTGTGATAAGGTTCAATAGGAAGTTCATCCCACAAAAATTGATAGGGAGGATTTATATACTTGGGATGAAATAATTTCCCCATTATCCATTTTCACCAATAGATCTACTTCCATGCGTTTTGGTGGTGTTTGAAGAGTTCAACTAAACTTTCATGATATAACGAAATTCATAGAACCAAAATAAAAAATTACATTTTTTATTCTTGAATGAATACCTAGCATACCTATAACCACTTCATTGTAGGGATCCACCTCAACGATTGTCATGGAAAATTTTCTCCCTTACTGCCTTGGAGGTTGTTGGTTGTGTATGAAAAAACATGTATTATGGAATTGGTTCACAAGGTGCCATGTTTCCTTTCAATTTAATTAAGGGGAAATGAGTTTATAGTTGACCGGAGAATTCCTTCCCACCATTAGATTAATGGGATTCTCCTGTCATTAACATTTATCTAGGTGCCCTACCTTCATGCACCAAAATCATTTCTTTTTTCCCCTTTAAACAATTTTGGGGGTGCTTCTTTCTGTAACTTTGACAAGTGGGATGCTAAAATTTCATGGCACCGTTCAATTTCTCCATTGAACCACCAGAATTAAAATCCACTTTCCTCTTTTTATTCCCATGATGCCACAAAAGGAAGTCACATCTATCCCAAAACTCTTATCCCAATAGTTTTATAATACCAATGTTATAGGGCCTTCTCCAGAGTAAAAAAATCATGGTATCCCAACGATTTATTCATACTGTTGGGATAGATCACCAGAACCAGAATTTTTTTTCAAACCATTAGAATAGGTCATAGAAAAATTAGGGAATCCCAGTGGTTTAAAAAAACTATTGGGAGAGGTTACACAAAATTAGTTCTCAATAGTTTTTAAAACCCATTGGGATAGATTTCCCAAAAATTTCAAGTGCCTAGCCTCCCCACTCCAGAACCAATTGGGAAACATTTTTTTTCAAATGAGAGATCTTAAAACCTATAAATGGTTCTTCCCAATAGTGATCCATCATTTTTTAAGTCATTATGTTCTTCCAAAATCAAATCATTAAGTTCTAACCAAGTTATATCTTCTATCCCAATTAATTATTTTTATCATAGTCACAATGAATTATAAACCCCTTATGTAATTTATTGTTTGAACTCATCATACACAAATGTTATACACCAAAACATACCAATAATTCTGTTGTGTGTGAATCTGTAAATTTTGAGAAAATAGTTGTGTAATAGATTAGGAAACATTTTGAAATCCCTTTTAAATTTCAATTATGGTAATTATGATAGTTTAAATATATTTCTAGGCATTCTAGTGTGTCTTATATTTTTAAATTTTGATTTTTTATAACTTTTATGTGGAATTATTGGGATGGTGATGATCATTTTTTATATATATTGTGTTGATGATGTGATGTTGTGGTTGTATTGGCATGTTATATGTTGAGGGATGGTTTTTGGTGAATGGTACATTCTTTTTTTGATGATTATGGTGTCGTGATGTCTTGGTGATGGGATGTGCTGGTGGATATTAAAATACTAATGAGTTATTATGTGGTGGTGTTTTTTTAGTTTTCTATTGGCTATTGAATATGATTAATAATTGTAAAATGGTAATGGAATCAGCTAGAATTAAATAATTGTGGGATGAAATAAAATATTTGGAAAATAATTAACTACTTTAATGTTGATAAATGAGACCAAATGTGGGTGATGAAAAAATGGAGTTTTCACAATATATGGAATTAAATAGATATTAAAATGATATCAGTTAACAAATTAAAAAACATAGAAATTGGTTGAATCTATAAATGAAGGATAGGAATTATGGGTTGTGTGTGGTTTTTTTTATAGTAAGCATCATTTTGTGGTGTAATCAGTTAGTGGAAGATGTTGTGGAATGATTTATTAATGATAGATAATGTATTTAAAAATATATACATGATATATTATTATTTAAAAAAATATTTAATTTTCTTGGATTTATAATACTTGATAAATCGTGATAATATTATCTTTAATACATGTTATTATAGTTTGGGTTTTATTGTGAAATGTTTGAGAGAAAATATAGTGCTAATAGGGGATGTTTAATAACTAGGTTATAAGGACATCATCCAACAATATGGTCATTATACAATGATTTTATGTCATATACGCTATATTTCACGTAATATACCAATTTATTCATAGTTATGATGACCCACTAAATAAAATATATTGAAATGAATTGATCAGAACATAAGAAAACTAAATTGTACTAAACTGATCAAGTATCATGAACAATCACAACCGACAACATTACCACATCTTCGACATCCTTTATTCAATAAAATTTCAATGATTGGTTATTTAAATGAATTAACATTATTTATTAACAATAGATTATTCTTCAAAATAATTTTATCCTAAAATTTATAAAAAAAATTAATTTTTTTATAATTTTTATTACTAATAAGTTTTGATCAAACTTATTATTTTTTATAACATTAATACACTAATATTTATTTTTCACACTACAAGTTAACATTTCCATGCATTGTGTGTCATGCAATGCACTTTATCACTAAGGACCCCCATCATCATTGTGCACCATGCACCATAAATTACTTTAACAAAAACCTAATAGGCATGCACCATCACAATCTATATAAAATAATGAAACCCAACCAATATCATGGTATTATATTTATAATGGAATTTAATATCATGGTTTTATAATTATACTATTTATATAAATATATAGTATTTTTTTTCTTTTATATTATGATTCTCATATAGAGTCATGTGTCACTTATGATTTCATATAAAGTGAAAAATTCTCATTTACCTAAATATATTTTCAATTAAACTACAATCTTATTTAATTACTTTTACAAAAAGAATTATAAATTTTTTTACAGAACAGATAAAAGTAGGATGTATGAAACTTATTGGATCTCAAGTGATTTTCAAAATTATTTGGAGACCTTTTTAGATTTTATATTTTACAATGCTTCAAATAGTGGTCACATATGCAGCCCATTTTATAATTTTTTTGGAAGAACTTGTTTGATCCTTGAAGAATTAAGCTACCATATAACCAAATATGGTTTTCAAATTAAATTCTATGTGTTGTATCACAATGGGGAGAAAATGGAATCTCAAAATGATAATGATCCAAAATAAGAGGAATGGATTAAAGAATTTGTTATATTAATGATATCTATTTATTATTCACCAAGAGAAAAAAATAATATCGACCCAAGAGAACATTGATATGACCACCCATGATGTTTCTAATTAAAATGATGATGTTGATAGGATTAAAAAATTGAATTATGCTTCCATGACTCTAATATATCAGCATTGTTGTGAAATGAAAAAACTAGAATTTTTAATACGATTGTTTCCTAGGAAAACCATGTATGGTATTTTTAATACTTCAATAAATTACATTCTTACCTTATTACAAGACTTACATCAAGATGATGTAGATATTCTCTCAAACCACTATATGGCATGGAATTTAGTTGAGGAACCTAGATTTTCAAAAAGTAAAATCCATGTTTTCCCAAAAGATTGCATCTTATTATATGAGGAAACTATTAAATGAATTTATTTTATAAAATATGGCACATCTTGATGGAAGAAAAAATATGATGGAAAACCATCCCATGTTCCATATAAAGTAATGGGGAACTTTCCATTGATCTGTAGATTCTAAAATATTTTAATGTATGATGAAATATGAATAAAAATGTGATCGAATGATAGTGAGAGATATAAGAATAATGATGAGTTGGTTCACCCTACATATGGATTTTCATGGCAGATATTTGATGCTTGATATCCTGATTTCATAACTGATGTGCGTAATTTGAGGCTGGATCTTTCATGTGATGGTTTGAATCTATTCAGGTAGATTATTACTTTACAAAACACATGGACATTTTTCATACACATTTATAACCTTCCCCCATGGTTGTGTATGAAAAAACATTTTACTTTCATGATTATACTCATATCTATCCCTTCTGATCAAGGCACTGATATAGATGTATACATTAAACATTTAATAAATGATTTGAATCTTCGTTGGGATGTGGGTGTGTGCACATATGATGCATGCTTTAAATACATATTTCAGATGATTTTTGAGCTTATATGAATGATCAATAATTTTCATGATTATGCAGTGATTTTTGGACGGATCACAAATGGAAAACATTAATTTTTTATTTGTATGAAGAATAAACGACCATGAAGACTGAAATATTTATTTAGTTTTAGTTTTATGGGACATCGATGATTCTTTCCAATGGACCATCCATATATAAATAATCATTGAATATTTGACAATACCATGGAGACTGATGATCCACATTAGTTTATGTATGGAACTGATCTACATAATGATTTCAAATATTTTAGTTTTCCTTCAAAATGGGTCAAATGAAGTCTAGAAAGAGGAAGAATGTTTCCACTGAAACCTATTACAATTGGAAGAATATGCATGTATTTTTTGAGTTTCATTATTGGTAAACCAATTTGATACATCATTCCTTATATGTAATGAACATCAAAAATAATATATGTGAAATGTTGTTTTCAACTATTCTAAATGTCAAGGTAAATACAAAAGATGATTTTAGATCTCGGTATGACTTGGTGGATTGGGGGATCTAACTACCATTGCATCTTGTGGGTATCAATGAAAATGAATGGAAATTTCGATTTTCTTTTTATGGGATGAAACCTATAGAAAAAATCAATTTCCAAAAGTACTAGATACTATTAAAGTTCTTTATGGTTATTCAAGAAACATATCAAAATGGGTCAACAGAAGAGGGTGGAATTTGAAACCTTTGAAAAATCATGATTATCACGTCCTTCTTCACGAGTTGATTCAAATAGAAATCTTTAATCTTGTGTCCTATAATGTAAGGGTGTAAGTTATTCAGTTGTTCTATTTTTTAGAGATCTTTGAGATAAGAATCTATCCAATAATCTCTTACAATAATTGTTTTTAGACACATAATTATTATTTTTTGAGTTAGAGAAAATATTTCCTCTATTATTTTTCATATTCATGCCACATATAACTGTCCATATTCCAATCGAAATATTTCTTGGAGGACCTATATATTTTCTTTGGATGTATCTAACTGAAATAAATTTGTACACATTGATTCCTTATGTATGGAATAGGAATCATCCCAAAGGTTCTATCATGAATGGTTACATGGCTAAATAATGTATTGATTTATTACTAATGTATCTATATGATCTTACTACTAGAATGAATTGACCAATGTGAAATAAAGAATAAAATTATGAGAAAACTGTGCCCATTTGTCCATCACTTCTATAACAAGACGAATTATCAAATCATATACATTGACGAAGTTAATCCTTGAAGATAAGGAGATGGAACATCACACAGTTCTATTCAACTGTGATTTGTTCGATGAATACATGAAGTAAGTAAATTGGACATGTATATATTATCTCATCTCGTGTAATTTTATTTATCTATTAAACAATTATTTATCTATAGGTAACATAAAGATATGAGAAATAAAAATAATCATTCTTTATCATTGAGAGGGAGGGAGAATTTTCATAGTAAAGAGATTACTTCTTGGTTCAAATTGAATTTAGATTATTATGGAAATAAGTTAATAAAATCTATATATAATTAAGTTTAATTTTCATTTATATTTTATTTATTGAGTTTTCCAGCTGACTTCGGCTCTAAGGAAATTGGATTCTTCTCTTTTATTCTTAATATTATGGTTCATGACTGTAAATCAATTGTGATCAATGGATATATATTTATTATAAATGAATGATAAAATTACAAGAGAACACAACATGGTGGTTTTATGCTAACTCCCACAATATATTGCAATGAAAATGCATCAAATAGTAGACCTCAAATTGAAAATGTAGCTTATTAAGGAGTCTTTAAAAAAATATTACATTATTACTCTCATGTTCAAGTCACTATAATGAAATTATAGTGGTTTTATTTGATGATGAGGAAGGGAGCATTTATTGATGACTGTGGATTTAGATTTATTAGCATGACTCACAGTTTATCTACTGATGAAACATACATATTGGCATCAATGGTGAAATTGTTTTTTATAATAATGATCATATTCAGAATGAATTTGGTTTCATTATTAAAGTAATTCCAAGACATATATTTGATTATTAAGATGATGGAATTGACACCATCCCTAATGCCAATGGCCCTGATCCATTTATTACTTTTGATAAATCCAATATCTCAATTGTAAAAGTTGATTGTGAACCTGAAATTGTGGTGGGAAATATATAGAATCATCCAACCATGTTCTTAGTTCATTTGGTTTTGCTTGACTTGGGTTGTTAATTTTTCTACTATTAAAATTTATTTAATATTGTTTACAAATATATTTTATCCAACTTAAACTTAATTTCAATTTTCAATATTTATTGGTTGTAGTTTTATTTGAGTCACATTTTCTAATATTTAATAGAACTATATTCAAACATATGAAACTAGAAAAAAAAAATAAAACTATTAAATTATAATAAAAAAGGATAATATGAATTATACATATTAAAATTATTGATATGAAAATAAAAACAATTTAAAATAATTACCTAACCACAAAATGGAAAAATTACCTAACCAAAAATATGAACCAAATGACCTAAGAAAAATAAAAATGAACAAAATACCTAAGCAATTAAGAAAATTGAACCAAATTACCAATTATATATAAAAATGGACAAATGACCTAATCAATTAACAAAAATGAACCAACTGACACAGGATAAATAAAAATGAAAAAATGGCCGAACCAAAAATTGAATTGGTGAATTGAAAATAGAAGAAGACTATATTATACCTATGATAAATATGAGAATTTGAATGTATTTTTAAAGACTCAGAAATTCCATGGAAATTTGTTTTCCTAAATACATGGGAATTTTATGAGTCCGTGAAAATTGACGGTGCTTGATTCTGAGGCCTGGTGAGCCCGGAATCAATTTCTGAAGTTTTGTTCAGGTACATTTAGTAAACGTACAAGTGGGGTTTTATAACTTTTGAACCGGTGCATGGAATTTAAATCTGAGGGCACCGTTGAACTCGCAACGCCGATATTCTCTTAAGAAGACTTTCACCTCGACGACAGTTTGTTGAGAATAAAATTTTGTTTTTTAGTTTCCATGGAAAATAATAATAAAATAAAGTGATAAACACTTTATTTTATTTGAGCTGCTATGTGAGTGTTTGGTTATTAAAACCTCCTCGTGGAGGTTGGAGGTGGGACCACCACACCTTAACCTCCCATGAGAGGTTATGGTGGTGGGGGACACCTGAACCCATCCTTCTCTTCATGTTAATTGTGGTGGGGACCACCCGGGATTTTAACCCCTTGAAACACCCCATTAAAGTGGAGAATCTCTCAAGCTCCAAATTAATATAGGGGAGCCTCTTCAAATCCCATTTAATTAATCTGTGCCAACGTTCCCTAATCCTATACATTAATTGGGTGGGGCCAATTAATTAATACTATATTTTGAATTTTAAATCCACATTCCAAAATAATATACAATCTATTATTTTTTGGGGAGCATATTTCTTTTGGTTGACATTTTTTATTTTGTGGAACTTAGAAGAGATATGGTGAAAAGCTCCCATTAAAGAACAAAGAATGCTCCAACAACGAGGAATGTTGATCCTCTTCAAACTTTTTCCTTGGACACCTACCAACATTTATAGTCTTCCACGAGTCGATTCAGCTCAGGATTGGAAGCGTGCGGCGGACGTGACGAACGACGAACTTCTTCGTCTACTTTTTGTGACTCCATCAATAAAAAAACAACTAACAAAGGTAGGGGTGTGTTTGATTTGATCAAAGTTGTTCGTGTTTCTCATATGTTGTTTTTTTTCCATTGAACAACTTGATATCAAACTTATGTGGTGGGATCGGGCCAAACTAACACGACCCGATTTCTCCGTCATACTTCTTGTGGTGTGTTATTCGCATTCTTCTTGGGTGATTAACAATGGAAATTTGTTGGTTCATTGTGTGATGCTACAATCCCAAATTTAAGACCCAACATCATGACGACCTAGCAGAGGTGGGACGACGATAGTGGGCAATGGATCGGATAGGATCGGGGAAACCGTTTTTCTACCATTCTTCGAGTGGGTAAATCATAAGGTGTTTTTGGAACAGTTTGAAGGCTCGAAAATTCCGGTAATGATTTCAGAACTTTGGGGAAACCTAGAGTCTGTAGTTTCATGGTGACCAGACCATTAGAATGGGGAACATGCATCACAGGAGGCGCACTGGACATAAGCATCTTTTCTGGAAAATTCTATAATACACAGTGTGTACTTCCTAAGAACACTCTGTGTAGTACGGGCATACTGTGGTTAGGGTTTTGGGCGTCAGACGCACATCACATGGCATGTGACCCCTGTCACATGGCATGAACCCTTCAAAAATCTTGGAAGAGGTGGCTACACGAGACTCAGCATGTATCCCAAGGATACACAGACACAGGGTGACGTACACGAGCATGTACTCCACCACACGACCAAGCAAGGCTAGTTGCATGGGTTACCCCGTGTACCAGTTATATAGGTTGGAGGACAAGTGTGGAGTCCATGTACGGGCCCATGTCCAGCGTACAAGAAGTAGACCCCATTTTCTTGGACACAGTGTGTAACCATACAACATGTTGTGTACTTACTTTACTACACGACCAGCCTTTTGACACGGGCCATTGTACACGGGCAGTATATGAGGTCTAACTACATGGCATGTACCTTATTCCAACATGCTGTGTACTTTTTAGTAAATGGCTTGGTCATCTCGTCTTCTATGTCTTGGACACAAATTGTGTGGTTTTAACCACTATGATGTGGTGGACCATTGAGATACTTCTTCTTGGGACTTCGTGTCATGTATCGACACTCATCTTGAGGAGTGTACCCTCCCGAAATCAAGCATGCTTCGTGCGGAACCTTATGGTTGGCTGTGCACTGATGACTATTCCTGGATCTTGTGTGGGTTTGACAGCATTGACTACTGTTCCTGGATCCTGTGTGGGTTAGACAACACTGATGACTATTCCTGGATCCCATATGGGTTTGACAACTCTAACTACTATTCATGGATCCTATGTGGGTTTGACATTTTTGAATTCTGTTCCTAGATCCTGTGTGGGTTCGACAGAATAACTATTCCTAGATCCTATGTGGGTTCGACAGTTCGGATTTCTGTTCCTGGATCCTATGTGGGTTCGACATAATAGATGATTCAGTGGCTACATCTGATCATCTCTATCTCTCTTCAAAAGTGGTATACCTGTGTGAGATAAGTGAATAACTTTGTGTTTTCCTCATGATTTATATGGACTACTAGGTAACTTAGGTATATGTATGGGCATATACCTAAGTGGGGTTATCTATTGATTTCATACCTTGTGGTTTATCCTTGTTGGATTTTGTGAGACCTTGAGGGTCTCTGTGTCCCTACTAAGTATTGTTGTACTCACCCCTACATGGGCTATGCCCGAACCTCGTTCTGTTGGATGCAGATGACGGATAGTGGTGACCGAGGTTGAGTGTATGAGGACTGAACGGTACCCAGAGGTGGACCTCATGACGAGTTGGTACCTGGAGGAGACTTAGAAATGTGGAGTGCTGAGGAGACTATCTATAACTACTCTTCAGGTAGAATCCGTGGTGGATGATCCAAGAGCTGCTTTTCACCTTTCATCTATTTTTCCCTTTTCAGTTGTACTTGTAATTTACAGTTGGGATTGTATTTCTGGCCCCTTTAATTTTCAACACTCTCTTGTTATACAGTTTTACTTAGTATTTTGTATCTAGTTGTGTGCTCTCTTGTGTTTGTTTACAGTTATAAAGGAAATTCCTTACCAGTTTCAGGATTTACTCCTTTGGTGCTAGTCACCATCCCCTGGCCTATGGAAGGCGGGCTTGGGGTAGTCATGGCACGGGCCCTGAGGTACAGGTCATGACAAATTGGTATTAGAGGAGTCGATTCTACCACAAAACTTAGGACTCTTATCTTTTCTATGAGGCAACAATGTTATGTGTAGTGAGTGTGGTTTTCAGTTTAGGGATTCTAGTATTGGTGCGGTGGACGAAATATCCATACAACAAGACCCTGGCTTTTGATTTCCGACTCAGTGCACGAAAACACTGATTGCGTGTGTGTTTTGAAGAGTCTTCTTTGTGATCTCTTTGAGTCAGCTCACCATGTATAACTTATTGATCGTGGCGCACCTGTTTCTTTTCAGGATGGCCCCATGCAGACAGCCAGCCAGGGTTCTAGGCGTTGTATGAGATGGTAGCCCACCGAGCGACGATGCCTCGGTGTAGGACCCTATCACAGCGGAGGAACCAGCGGTACCATTACCCGTTGGGCCACCGATGCCACCAGCCTTAGCAGTAGAGAGTACACGCCGCCCGAGCACATTGCACGAGTTCCAGTTCCAGAGGCCACCCAGGTACAGGGGCGAGATGGACCCGTAGGCATTTGAGGATTGGCTGGAGGATGTGGTGAGAGTCTTCACACTGGTAGGTATACCAGTAGACCTTATGGTGATCCTAGCCGTGAGTCTCCTTTAGGCAGCAACAGGCAGATGGTGGAGCCTGATGCTTCATGTGCATGACGAGGCAACACTACTCTGGGCAGATATCGAGATCCTGTTTCAGGCAAGGTTTTTCCTAGCCACCCTACATGTGGATTAGATACAGGAGCTACTTCATCTGCAGCAGGGTAGCATTACGGTGGCACATTACTCAGTGAGGTTCACCGACCTCTCGCGCTACTCCACAAATTTGGTGCGGGACAAATTCATTAGGGCCCGGACCTTTGAGCAGGGGATCAGGAGAGAGATCAGGGCTTCGACGATCTCCCTCAGCATCCCGAAGTAGGCGGGGGTGTTGGAGAGATCCCTCTTTCTGGAGAGTTTCCTTGTTGAGCAGTCACTAGTAGTGAGACCTGCCGCTGAGCGTCATGTAGCGGAGTCATCTACAACTAGCAGTAGACAGATTTCGTAGAGGTCCAAGCGGACCAGACCATCTGGTGGATGACCTCAGTACTCGATTTCAGTTTTGCAAGGCACACGAGACAGATCCGTTCATTCAAGGAATAGGCAGTGTTTCACATGCGGCGGGCAGGGTCACATGGCTCGTGACTGTCTGACCTGCCATATGGATGATCAACAGACAGTTGAGGGACCTCCTAGGTAGAGGCATAGGTTTAATTGAGCTGATCCATAGGGCGAAGTCAGGCATGTAAGAGGAGATGGTCGTGTAGTTGGTGGTGGACAACGTTACGAGGTGTTACCACCACCACCACCAGGAGGTCCACCTCGACTACAGGGAGAAGGTGGACAGGTGAGAACCCAGCTCCAGGAAGTTGAGGCTTACGATCATAGCGGTCTGGAGATGATTTGAGTTATCATATGTGTCTACTCCACCTTGGATACAGTTCTTATAGACACATGTGCCAGTCACTGTTTCATTTCTACTGCCCTCGTTCGGAGCTCGGAGATTCTGACGGAGTCGTTGGCCCGATCCTTAGAGATATAGATTCCTACGGGAGCAGATTTGATGATTATGCATTGGGGATGGCAATGTGAGATTATTCTAGGAGGTGAGAGCTTCGGCTGGGATCTCTTAGTTGTAGCATTGAGGCCTTACGATGTTATATTGGGTATGGATTGATTATCTATAGTCCATGCTCAAATCGACTATATTAGGTGCAAAGTGCAGTGTGTCTGCATGGATGGGACAAGGTTTACCTTCACCGATGAGAAGAGATTCTTTGCATAATAGAACGGACTTGCTCGGAGGAGGGCGCAGTCGATCACTCATTAGTTGGCCTGCCTTACCCTCGGAGTAGTTGATTTGAAGAGTCCGACTTATCCTATAGTGGTGGACCAGTACGTGAATGTTTTCCCAGATGATCTCCCAGGTCTACCTCCTCACAGAGAGGTGGACTTCTACATTAAACTTTACTCTAGGACGACACCAATATCTTCACTAGAATATCGGATGGCTCCCACTAAGCTTCGTGAGTTGTGGGTACAGCTGGAGGACATGTAGGGAAAGAGATTCATCCGGCCCAGTGTTTCTCTTGAGGCAGCCCCAATTCTGTTTGCCAACAAGGCAGATGGGAGCCTGAGGATTTGTGTCCACTACCGTCGCCTAAACCAGGTGACCATGAAGAACAAGTACCCACTCTTGTGGATTGATAACCTCCTTGATCAGCTGAAGGGAGCATGGTGCTTCTCCAATATAGAACTCAGATCAGGATATCACCAACTAAGATTTCGAGACGAGGAAGTGAAGAAGATGACTTTCAGATGTCGGTATGAACACTATGAGTTCTTGGATACACCTTTTGGCGTAACCAACACTCCAATAGTGTTCATGGGTATCATGAACATGATTTTTCAGCCATACCTTGATCACTTTGTAGTAGTATTCATTGACGACATTCTGATCTACTCGACTACTGAGGAGGAGCATTCCTACCATTTGCGGGTAGTACTGGACACACTCTGTGAGCACCAGCTTTATGGTAAGCTCTCGAAATTCCAGTTCTAGATCCTTGAGGTTCACTTCTTAGGAAAGGTCATCTCGGAGGCGAAGTTATAGTGGATCCAGTGAATATTGAGGTGGTACTTTCTTGGGAGCCACCCAAGAGTGTGATGGAGGTACAAAGTTTCCTTGGTTTGGCTTGATATTACCAGAGGTTCGTACCAGACTTCTCTAGAGTTACAATAACACTATCAGACTTGACGAAGAAGGGCCAACCCTTCGTGTGGTCAGAGAGGTGCCAGCAGAGCATTCATGAGATGAGTCAATGGCGGGCTAGTGCCCCATATTCAGGCTTCTAGAGGAGGGTATAGGGTTCGTAGTCTACTGTGACGTGTCCAGGACAAGACTCGGGTGAGTCCTGATGCAAGAGCGAGAAATGATCACATATGGTTCTCAGCAGCTGAGACAACATGAGCAGAACTATGCTACCCATGACCTGGAGTTAGCAGCAGTGGTCTTTTCATTGAAGATGTGGCGACACTATCTGATGGGAGAACATTTTACCATCTACTCTGACCACCAGAGTCTCAGGTATATCTTCTCTTAGAAGGACCTGAACATGATATAGAAACATTGTCTTGAGTTCCTCTAGGACTATGACTTCGATATAGTCTATACTCTTGGGAAGGGGAACATTGTAGAAAATTCACTCAGGTAGTGATCTGGTATATAGATTCTATGAGAGGCGATAGGGCAGTTGTCTGCTTTACAGATATCTTTTATGGACCGATATGGAGCAGCTTTCCTTCAATCTCTTACAGTCACTCCTCCACTTCTTCAGTGAGTCAGGGAGGCATAGTGTGGAGACGCTGAATACGACACACGACGTGCTTAGATATCCATAGGGCAGGAACTTGATGGATTTTATGTAGGTGGGGAGGATGTAATCTTCTTCAGAGGATGTACTATAGTTCCAGTTTCAATTTAGGAGGAAGTGTTGAAGGAGTTTCACACACCCCTCAAGTGGTACATCCATGAGTGGTAAAGATGTACCAGGATCTCTGACGACCGCACTGGTGGATGGGGATGAAGAAGGAAGTTTCAGAGTTTGTCTCTCGGTGCCTCACATGTCAGTAAGTGAAGGCGGAGCATCAGGTACTAGCAGGCTTGGTTCAAAATTTAGAGGTTCCATAGTTAAAGTGGTATGGGATATCCATATATTTCGTGATGTGTCTTCCATATACATCCAGGGGTCATGACTCGATTTGGGTGATCATTGAACGAATCACCAATTCGGCCCACTTCCTACTGATTAGAGAGCAGGGTTCAGTAGAGAGCTTAGGACTCCTCTATGTGCAGGAGATTGTGCATATACATGGAGTACCTTCTTCTATCGTCTCTGATCGTGACACATGGTTTACTTCCGGACTATGGAAGGGGTTGCAGGAGGCTTTCGGGATGTATCTTCGTCTGAGCAGCGCCTTCCATCCTCAGAAGGATGGTCAGATTGAGTAGACCATTTAGACCCTCGAGGACATGATGTGTTCTTGTTTCCTCGACTTCATTCGCAGCTGGGATGATCACTTACCTTTTTTGTAATTTTCCTATAACAATATCTATCACTCCACCATTGGGATGAAACCTTTAGAGGCGTTATATGGGTGACCTTGCAGATCTGCCTTGTGCTGGACAGACCCAGGGGAGTCAGCACTGGGTGGACCATAGATGGTACGAGATACCATAAAGAAGATGTAGATCATCCAGGAGTGGATGAAGACTAAACAGAGCAGGTAGAAGTCATATACTGATAGAAGACAGAGACCTCTGGAGTTTAAGGATGGAGACCACGTCTCTCTATGGGTCTCACCCCGACGAGGTTTACGGAGATTTGGCCGGGGAGGCAAGTTAACTACATGATTCTTCGGACCTTTTTAGATCCTCAGAAAAGTTGGTGAGTTGGCAAAACGCTTAGCTCTTCCACCTTAGTTGCACTGGGTGCATGACGTCTTCCACGTATCCTAGATGAGGATATACGTGCATGACCCTTTACACATCATCGACCATGGGGAGATGGACGTCGACGATGGGGAAACTTTTACAGAGGTTCTAGTGGAGATTGAGGATCGACATGAGTGAGTCATATGTGGATGGTCGATACCTCTGGTGCGTGTATTCTGGTAGCACATGAACCTCCAGGAGATAACATGGGAGCGGGAGGCTCAGATGCGTGCTCAATACCCCCACTTGTTCCCATAGTTCGAGTTTTAGCTTACGAGGATGTAAAGCCCTGAGGTGGGGAGAATTTAAAGACCTAGAAATTCTGTGGATTTTTTTTAAATACATGGGAATTTTACGAGTTCCTGAAAATTGACGACGCTTGATTCCAAGGCCCGATGTGCGTATAATCAATTTCTAAATTTTTGTTTGAGTATGTTCAGTAAACGTACAAGCGGGTTTTTATAAATTTTGAACCGGTGCTCGGAATTGAAATATGATGTCATCAATGAACTTGCAGCACTAGTATTTTCTTAAGAAAACTTTCACCTCGATGGCAGTTGGTTGAGAATAAAATTTTGTTTTTGAGTTTTCATGGAAAAAATAATAATAAAATAAAGTGAGTGACACTTTATTTTATTTGAGCCGCCATGTGACTATTTGGTGGTTAAAACCTCCTCATGAAGGTTAGATGTGGGACCACCACACCTTAACCTTCCATGAGAGGTTATGGTGGTGGGGCCCACCCAAACCCAACCTTATCTTCATTTTAATTATGGTGGGGACCACCCGTGCTTTTAACCCCTTGAATCTCCCCATTAAAGTGGAGAAGCCCTCAAGCTCTAATTGAATATAGGGGAGCCTCTTCAACTCCCCTTCAATTAATTTGTTCCAACCTTCCCTAATCCTCCACATTAATCGGGTGGGGCCAATTAATTAATACTCCATTTTGAATTTTAAATCCAATATTCTAAAAAAATAGACAATCTATTATTTTTGGGGAAAATATTTCTCTTGGTTGGCATTTTTTCATTTGGTGGAACTTGGAAAGAGGAGAGCTAGAGAGAAAATATCCCAACGAAGAATGAAGAACACTCCACCGACGAAGAATTCTGATCCTCTTTGAACTTTTTCCTCAAACACCTACCGATGTAGAGCATCTTATACAAACCGACACAGCTCAGGATTGGAAGCGTGCGGTGGACACGACAAACAACGAACTTCTTTGTCTACTTTCTGCGACTCTGTCAACAAACATTGAACGAAGAACAAAGGTTGGGGTGTGTTTGATTTGATCAACATTGTTATTATTTCTCATATGTTGTTTTCCCCCTTGAACCACTTGCTATTAAACTAATGCGGTGGGACCGGGCCAAACTAACACGTCCCAATTTCTCTGTCTTACTTCTTGTGGTGTGTTCTTCACTTTCTTATTGGGTGATGAAAAGTGGAATGTTACGGGTTCATTGTGCGACACAACAATCGCAATTTGAAGACCCAATTTCATGAAAACCTAGCGGATGTGGGAGGATGATAACGGGAAATGGATCGGACCAGACCGGGGAAACCGTTCTTTGACCGTTCTTCAAGTGGGTGAATCATAACGTGTTTTTGGAGTCGTTCAAATGCACAAAAAGGCCGGTAATGATTTCAAAACTTTGGGGCAACCTAGATTCTGCACTTTTGTGGTGATTAGACCGTAAGAATGAAGAACGGGCATCACGGGAGGTGTGCTGTCCAGAAGCATAATTTTTGGAAAATTCTATAATACACAATGTATACTTACGAAGAACATGCCATGTAGTATGGGTGTACTGCAGTTAGGGTTTAGGGCATCAGACACACATCACACGGTGTGTGACCCCTGTCACACAGTGTGTACCATTCACACAGCTTGGCAGAGGCGGCTACGTGAGACTCGGCATGTATCTTTGGGATACACAAACACGGGGTGAAGTTCTCGAGCATGTAATCCACCACATGGCTTGGAAAGACTTGTGACACGGGCTACCCCGTGTACCAGTTACACAGGTTGGTGAACATGGTTTGAGGCCGTGTACGGGCACATGGCCAGCGTACAGGGAGTCGACCCTAGTTTCTTGGACACAACTTGTAACCATACAACACGCCTTGTACTTACTTTACTACATGACCAACCTTTAGACACGGGCCGTTGCACACGGGCAGTTCCTGAGGTCCGACTACATGGTGTATACCTTATTCCAACATGCCATGTAATTTTTGGAAAATTGATTGGTCATCTCGTCCTCTATGTCTTGGATGCGAATTTCTTGGTTTTTCCCTCTATGACATGGCAGACCTTTGAGATACTTCTTCTTGGGATTTCGTGGCAGTTGATGTATCGACACTAGGCTTGAGAAGCAGACCCTCCCGGAATCAAGCATGCTTCGTGCGGAACCCTGTGGCTGGTTGTGCACTGACGACTATTCCTGGATCCTGTGTGAGTTCGACAGCACTGACTACTATTCATGGATCATGTGTGGGTTCAACAGCACTGACGACTGTTCCTAGATCTCATACGAGTTCGATATCTCTGACTACTATTCCTGGATCCTGTGTGGGTTCGATAGTTCTGACTTCTGTTCCTAGATCTTGTGTGGGTTTGACAGAATAACTATTCTTGCATCCTATGTGGGTTCGATAGTTCTGATTTATGATCCTGGATCCTATGTGGGTTCGACAAAATAGATGATTCAGTGGCTATATTTGATCATCTCTATCTCTCCTCAAAATTTTTATACCTGTGTGAGTTGAGTTAGTAACTTTTTGTTTTCCTCATCATTGAGATGGTTTACTAGATAACTTAGGTATATTTATGGGAATATACCTAAGTGGGTTTATCTGTTGATTTCATACCTTGTGGTTTATCCTTATTGGATTTTGTGAGACCTTAAGGGTCTTGGGGTCCCTACTGAGTATCTTTTTACTCACCCCTGCACGGTCTATGCCCGCACCTCGTTGTGTTGGATGTTGACGATAGACAACGCTGACCAAGGATGAGTGTACAATGACTGAATGGTACCCAGATGTGGTCCTCACAATGAGTCACTACCTGGAGGAGACTGACAGACGTGGAGTGATGAGGAAACTATCTATACCAACCCTTCAAGTAGGATCTGTGGTGGATGATCTAGGTGCTTCTTTTAACCATTTAGTTGTTTTTTCCTTTTCAGTTGTACTTGTACTTTTCAGTTGGGCATGTATTTTCAGCCCCTTTACTGTTCAACACTCTCTTGTTATATAGTTTTACTTAGTGTTTTGTATCCAACTATGTGCTCTATTGTGTGTGTTTATAGTTATAAAGGAAAAGCCTTCCCAGTTTAGTGATTTATGGCTTTGGTGCTAGTCACCAGCCCCTAGCTTATGGAAGGCGGGCTTGGGGTAGTCGCGGCACGGGCCCCGGGGTACATGTCGTTACAATATTGTTTATTCTATGACATTTCTTTTGTTTTGATATTATTCCCACAAAATTTAAAATTGTTTTTTAAATCACTAGGCATCCTCAATTTGGTTTGATATGTGGCATTCCTTAATTAAGTCATCTCTCATATTTTCTGTTATTTAGGTTACACATTAGTTCTCCATTTCTAATTAATTCCATTATTTTCAAATGTAATAAATGAAACCATTTAAAGAGATGTGAAGAAAAAATATGATAGAAAATAATTTCTAAATGACTAAGATGGAAATTCCTCTATTAGTGCCTATTGTGAGTATTTTATTTCATATATATATATATCAATAACATATAATTTCATCTAATTAATTATTTTTAAACTGTTATGTAGGATCCACTATGTAGGATCCAATTATTCTATGAGCATATTAGTGGTCCCAGTACTCTAGCCCGTGGTAAGAGGGGGGGGGGGGATAGAGATAAGATCTTTATTTAGTGTACCCTATTGGAACCCATCCCTCCCATTGACATTCCATATTCCACACATTCTGACCCCATAGTGTCATTAAGGTCACATGTGATATTTAGGCTGCCCATGTTTTCACCGACATTGATATCTAAGCCTCCTCACCCATATTTACTATATCTGATGATGATTCCTATTCCTCATCCATATCATGCATTTGACTAGCCATCCATTCCATTTTTGTTTTCTTATACTCCCTTCTCTCCAAGATTCTACATTCCTTCTTCTTCAACTTTTATTCTAACACATTCTGAGCTTGCAGAGCATACACTGGGACCCACTCCATCTATACAGGTTGACATTCCTTTAGTGCATGTGGGTCTAGGAGTTCCCTTTGATCAGACTACCACATGCATATTTATATAATCCTAAAAAAACTTATCATAATTTATTTTAATTATAAGATGTATTTATATCATATTTGTTTTTATTCTATAATAACTAGATCTATAGATTTGTGGCATGCACACACACGCATGCATGCATAGTGAACCGATGCATGCAGGAGATGGTGGACTACAACAAAGGCAGCCAAATGATCAAAAAATAGGGCAGAAATAAAGGAGTTTTTTTATAACACATACCATATTGAAAGTGCGTCTGATTGTCTCCTATCGACTTGTCAAGGTTTCAGTGCTCTTCTAATGTGTATATCAACACACAGGTCGAATCCTCAACGATGATACTTTTTAATAGTTGATTTTTTTTAGTTGATTGTATTCTGATTGGGGGGTTTGTTTTCAGAGCTTATGAAATGATTGATTGATTAATATTGATTTAACAAATTGATAAATATTGGGGTGATTTCATTATTATGGAGTTAAGCTTGTGATATCCTTGATATTTTCTTTATATTTCATTTAAATTAACACCCACTTCACAAGATAACGTTGATTGGAATTCCTAAGTGTTAAGGATTTAATCCAAGCCTTAAATTATATTAGGGTTCTAATCTCAATCAGAGCCTATTTATGGTAGTGTATTTATGGTTCTAATAATCCATAGAAACCACACGTTAAAAAAATCATGTCACTAATCCATGACATTATAATTTTAACATACACAATGTTAATTTAAAGAATATCCATTGAACAAATGCTCTCAATCACTTAACATCACCAAATTATAACTCACCCCAATGGTAGATTTACTCTGCCATTGTTTTGGTTAATAATCTGGTTGTAATTTTTATGATGATTAATTATAAATAGAATAAAAGTAAAGGGATGAGAAAAGATTTGTGCGTCGAACACACACACACAATCAGTGAAGGGAATTAAATACTGACTTTAGATTGAATGAGAAAGCAATATAAGGGAAGGGTATTCAACTATAATTAAACTATTTTAAGACCACTAATATTATTTAATATAATGTGTATGAGAATAATATATGAATAAGAAGAAACATGCATTAAAATAAAATAACAAAAACAAAGAATTACAAGATTACAATAAAGAAAAACACAAAAGTAAATGAAAACAAAGAGAGAAGGAAGGGTCTCTCAGGTGAAAAACTGAGTATGTAAGATCCTCCCAAGACTTTTTCAAGGCTTTGTTCATTCCAATTGATTCTCCTTTCTTTTGAAATTCCAACTCTTACAAGGTGAGGAGGGGGATTTATTTATAACCCAATGTTGCGGGTTGTTTGCATTCCAAAACTTCCCCTCCAATTTCATTGCAAATTTGATAAATTATATAGATGAATCTCAAGATATTATATTTTAAAAAGTTTTATATATTCATCACTTCTATATACTCTAAAAATTTGGCAACCATTAGACATAAGGATTCAAAGTTATGGCAGTTTGATTAAACAATTTTAATATGTCCATTTCAATCCAAACTTTTTGAAGGCCAAATTTTGAATGGGGTTTTTAATAGGATGATGCCTTAAAATATGAATTATTTCTTAACCAAATTCGGCCACCTATAGCTCTTATTTCACACTAAAAAATCTTAGATTGATTTGATGATTACATCAAGAGATATGTCCTAAATAGTGTCCTAATTTTAATCCCTAGCCAAAATGGTGGGATGAGATTAAATAAATCAGTTGGGCCCCTTGTCTTTGGAGTTGGGCCTTGAGATTGTTATTAAAGACTCCATAAATTGTATCCCAAACATTGTAGGAGAATAAAGAAATTTTTAATTCTATATTGATCCCAGTAATTTAGTCTTCATAGATGGTCCAGTTTCTTAACAGATTCTATAGGCCTTCTTATGTGGACCATATGTCCATTAAAATGGAATAATTGGCCCAATATCCCTTCTAATGAAAATTTTTATATTGAAATAGGAATCCTAAAAAAGAATAACCATGAAATTTGGATAAGTAGGGTGATAGTTGTAAATAAAACAGTAATCTGACATCGATTGTATTAATTCAAATAATACTCAAAAAATTACATTTAATATTTAAACATTAATATTTCACACAAATTATTCACAATTTATATAAAATAAGTAAAGGGAGTATATAAAAAGTTGTGGAAATATTAATAACCTTAAATCCCCATAATTAGTCTCGTGTATGTCCTCATGTGCAAAAAATATATAAAAAACATGACAATATCATTTTCAATCACCAAAAAATATTAAAAATTTGTTTTCCCCACTCAGGGGAAGTTTAGACAATTTTACTCATCAACATTGAATTCCACCACAAGTTGTTATAGAACAATGTTCCAAAAACAATTCATTTTTTCATTCTCAAATTTAGAAATGGAAAATGGGGGCACACAAAACTTACTCCTCTCAAGATGATAAAATTAGTTTATGGATCTTCACTCATTCACTAACCAAAAGTGAAAATATTAGAGTTTGTAAGATCTATCAGCTTCCAATCCCTATCCTAAAGTGATCAAAAATTTAGAGGTCTTTTTAGGGGGGTTTTGTGGCTATATTACGGTAGGAAGATGATATCCAAAAGATAGGATAAAGGGGGTAAAATTCTAACATGGAAAACTAAATGCATTTTTTTTGAAATGAAACATGGAAGGAAATGGAAACACATATTTACAGGGTAATGATTAGGTGAATAAATACACAAGAGAGGAAGAAAATTTTAAGGGGATGAGAAGATGAAATATTTACAAAACACAAAACTTCTCCCAATGACATAAGTGTCCTTTTTTTATTTTTATTTTTTTACTTTTTTGAACACTTGTCAATAATATTACAAAATTATGTAAATGAAAGTACATTACATTCCCCAAAACTCACTGAATGAAAACCTCTTACCCACACTAAAATGGATGCTATCCCTCAAGAATATGACAACTCGTTGAAAATAAATAAAAGGGAACCCAAAAAATGAAATCCATTCCCCCGAACCATAAATTTTAGGAAAAAATTATGCTATTAAAATCCAAGTTGATATTGGGTGGGGAAAGGAATTGGTCTTGTAATGTTTCAATCAAGGAAAATGTTTTTATAGGATCGAAGGGGATTTCAAAAGGAGGATTTGTGTATGGTTAAAGAGAGGATATTTGAATATTATAATTCTCATGGGATTCATAATATGACTCTATCGTATTAATTCACACTAAAGTAGGAAATTCAGCTTGAAGGTCCAAAAACTCAAGATTAAAAAATGAGGGTGAAAACGCACATTTTGAAAATATGACCATAGGTGGCCTTGGCATGAAAGAAAATGTTGTTCCTCACAGGTGGTAAAAATCATTTTCCAAAACAAAAATTGAGCATTTAATTTTTTTTGGTTTTGACACAATATTATTTATCCAAATTTATGAAGAAACCACAAAACATTTTAGATGAAACCATGTCCTTTGACTCCCCAAAATGGTTGGAAAAATTTTTAAAATTGGAAGGTGAGTAAGTATGATTCTTGATTTTTCATGTTTTCTTCTTAAAATTATTTTTTTTTGTTTTTTTAGGTTTTTTTAGCTTTTTATAAATACACACCCACACAAAAGAGAAAGAGAAAAACAAATAAAAAATTTGATAATGAAAGTGGTAAAAAATGAAAAATATAAGAAGAAGAATAAAAAGTTAGAGAGAGAAAGATAAGGTGGAATAATAGTTAAAGGGAAAAAGGTGCCCCTTGGTTTGGATTTGGTGGGTCGCTGTCTCCATCTAGTGGTGGGTCAGTGGAAGCTGATGTGCCTCATGTGGGATGTTACCGAAAAAAGAAAAATCATTATTCATTTAATGATCAACTAAAAAGAAATTAAAATTTCATAAAAGTAAAAGAAAACATGGGTTGTCTCCCAAGAAATACTACTTTTATTTGTCTATAACTAGACAGTTGCAGTAGACTACCCACAGTCCGATGGTGGCCACCGTATTTTCTCAACTCCAGAGTGCTCCTAGAAAAATTTCCCCTTCGGAATGCATGATTGATCAATGGATAACTTCTTCCCTTCCTTGATTTTGTGCTTGCAATTAAATGGGGGTGGAAAGAGAATATGGTTATCCTCTCTTTGGTCTTCAACTTTAGGAATGATATTTTCCACAAAGTGTTAGTTATTTATGCTCGGAAATTCAAGAAGATACTTCAATTCTGATGGTTCATTTTTGTAAGGTTTAGATGACAGGAAACCAGAGTATGAGATCCCAACTGTTTTTGACTCATTTATTTCATTACTTACCAATATAGAGTAATGAGGATCAATGGAGTCATAAGATTGTATAAATTTTTCAATATCCTTTATATCAATGTTGTTTGCCAAGGAATGGTCAATTTCAACCTCACCAGTGATTAGTTCATTAATTATGGAACAAATCTCATAACCTTTACTCCCATCCAGACAATATAAACACATTGATTCAGGGTTCACCTCACATATAACAAAATTTTTAGAATCTTGGATAGGAAATGATGAATGTTGGATAATTATATTTGAATCAAAAAATGAAAACACTTGTTCATTTTCCCCATTACCGTCCAAGTTGGAGTAGTGGAGGATAGAGGTGAGATACAATTCCAAAGAGTTTTCAAGATCCTTTATATCAGTGGAGTTTTCATTTGAAATGTCAACATAAACATATCCATTTATGACTTGGTTAATCATGGTGCAGATTTCACAAGATCCTTTTCCATTACAATATGAAGAACATGATGGATTGGGGTTGAATTGACTCTTAGAAGTGTCCTCAAAAGCATGGATTGAGAATACAGAATGATTCCCATATGGGTATCGCATGGCCTGGAAAATGTTGAACTTGACCAGTTGGTCACCAAATTCTATGGATAAGATTCCTGAATGGAAATAAATATTGGTTCTTTCTATCACTAGGAATGGTCTTTCTATAATCAAGGGAGATTGAGAAGAGTTCGTATCCCCTTCCATGTTAAGAACATAGAAATCAGCAGGGAAAATGAGATCGTTGACTCCGACAAGGACATCCTCAATTATACCCTCAGGACTGGTTGTGCTTTGATTTTGGATAACTGAATGAAAAAACCGGCTAGATTTAAGGGACCTAGACAAAGGTTCGAGAATATGGATTTGTGCATGACATTAATTGAGGCTCCTAGGTCTATGAGTGCATCATCAAAGTTAGAACTTCCAATTTGGCATGGAACCATAAAGGTCCCTAGATATTTTCACTTTATGGGAATAGACTGTTGGGTGGAAACATTTTCAAAGTTCCTAAGTTAACTCTTGTGGGTGAAAAATCCTTAAGAAACTTGGCATACATAGGGATTTGTTTTATGGAATCTAAGAGGGGAATGTTGAATTCAATACGTCTAAACATGTTGAGAAATCCAGGATCGGGGTCAAAGGACTTCATTGGCTTAGAAACCACTTGAGGAAAAGGAATTGGACTCCTATGTGGAATGGAAGGAGGTGAGGGAATGACTTCAGGTTCCTTTTCATGTTTCTTTTTCTTTTCATTTTCTAGGTCAACATTCAAATGGGGGTTGGAGGACTTATCTTGAGGCATAGAAATTTTCTTTCCAAACCTAAGTGAAATTGCACTTATATTACCCTTGGGTTTGGGAGATCGTTGAGTTGGGAGTTGGGAAGAATTGGATGGTCACTGCTGACTAAGTTGGGATTCAAGTTGGCCGATTTGGGTTTCAATGTTTTTAAGGTTGTAACGAGTGAAAGAGGCAAGATATTCAATTGCACTTTCCCATGGTTTCTTGGAAGAAGAGGCTTGTCCCTTATTGGGATTTCCTTGATTTTGGTTCTTGGGAAAGTGATTATATTGGATTGGGAATTGGGAAGGATCACTAGGATAGTGGAATCCAAGAGGCGGATTGTTTCTTTGAGGTTTAGGAACAAAAGGATAAGGTTGTTGGAAGTTACCACCCCCTTGGCCATATTGGAATTGGTTTGGGTTTTTGTGTGGGTATTGAGGGGGATGAGAAATGGGATTCTCATATCTCAAAATAGGGTTATAGGTAGAAGAGAAGGGCTCAGAATGGTGTTGGTTGAAGTTTCTTACAAACTAACCTGATTGTTGAGGGTTGGGGTTTTGCTGAGAAAATGATGCATTGATCTCCTTTGGTCTGGATGAATTGGATCGATCCTCTTGAAGTTATGGACATGTGTCAGTTGGATGAGATGGGGAGCTACAGATTCCACAATTCTTGATAGATCTAAGGAATAAATATTGTGGAGAAGATGAGGTTGGGGCTTTGGCGCCCACAGCTAGTTGTCTCACAAGACCTATAAGTTCACTCATCCATTTGGTCATCTTTTTGGGATCTATCGATTGAAAATATTGTGATTGTTTGACTTGAGAATGTGCCCGAGTATGGAATTGTTGTGTGTTTTCATCCACGTTTCTTATGAGTTCTCTTGCAGCTACAGAAGTTTTATCAACATGAGTACTGCCACTTGGAACATCAATGATAGTTCTCTCTATAGATAATAACCCCTTATAGAAGAATTGGATCATGATTTGGTCAGGGATTTGGTGATGTGGGAGGTTGCCACAAGATTTTTGAACCTCTCATAGTACTCATGGAGTGATTCATTTGGGAATTGATAGATACCACTTATTTCCTTTCAGATAGAAGTAGTACGAGTAGTAGGAAAGAATTTCTCTAAGAAGAGTCACTTAATGTCATTCCATGTGGTTATGGAACCTGGAGAAAGGTACCATAGTCATTATTTAGCAGTAAGGGAGAAAGGGAATGCTTGGAGTTTTATTTTTTCCTCAGAAACCCCTCGAGGCTTCATGGTAGAGCACACCACATGAAACTCTTTAAGGTGGAGATGTGGATCCTCACCGGGTAGCCTGTGGAAATAAGGTAGAATATGAATCAAATCCAATTTGAGTTAAAATTCAGCCTTTATGTTTGGATATTGAATACCAAGGGGTTGGTAATTCATATTAGGGGCAACGAGTTCTTTAAGTGTTTTTTCCCAAGGATTGGCCGTTTCTAATTCAACTAGTTGGGAAAGAACTGGTTCTTGAATTATTTGATTATCCCTAATGTTCCTCTTAAGTTGGTGAAGTTTTTTCTCAATTTAAAGGTCAAAAAAATATGAGGTATTGTTTTGGAGGCTCTGGGGAATTCATATATATTTTGGAAAAAAATAGGAAGATGGGGTTTTCTTTGTGTTTTTTTGAACTTTTTTAATTTTTTTTGTGATTTTGTACAATAACCAAAAACTAACGAATACTTAATTACACCTTACCTGGTAATGGAACTATTTTAATGTACATTCGGTTGTCTCTTATAGACCAGTCAAGGTTTTGGTGCTCTGCTAATTTGTATAGAATCACTCAGGTCGAATCCTCGGCGATGATACTTTTTAATAGTCGATTGTTTTTAGTTGATTGTATTCTGATGGGGGGGGGGGGTTCTTTGAAGATCTTATGAAATTATTGATTGATTAATATTGATTTAACAAGTTTATAAATATTGGGGTGAGTTTATTATTATGGAGTTAAGCTTGTGATATCCTTCGGCTTTTCTTTATATTGCATTTAAATTAACACCCACTTCACAAGATAATGTTGATTAGAATTCCTAAGTGTTAAGGCTTTAATCCAAGCCTTAACTTATCATAGGGTTATAATTTCAATCAGAGATTATTTATCATATTTTATTTATGGTTCCAATAATCCATGGAAACCACACGTTAAACAAATCATGTCATTAATCCATGACATTCTAAGTTTAACATACACAATGTTAATTTAAAGAATATCCATCAAGCAAATGCTCTCAATCACTTAACATCCCCAAATTATAACTCATCGTAATGATATATTTACTCATCCATTGTTTTGTTTAATAATATGGTTGTAGTTTTTTTTATGATAAATTATAAATAGAATAAAAATAAAGGGATAAGAAAAGAGTTGTGTGTCGAACACACACACAAACAGTGTAGGGAATTAAATACTGACTTTAGATTGAAAGAGAAAGCACAATAAGCGAAGGGGATTGAACTATATTTAAACTATTTTAAGACCATTAATATTATTTAACAAAAGTTGGATGAGAATAATAGATGAATAATAAGAAACTTGCATTAAAATAGAATTACAAAAATAAAGACTTACAAAATTACAAAAAAGAAGAACACAAAAGTAAATGAAAACAAAGATAGGAGGAAGGGTCTCTCAAGTGAAAAAATGAGTATAGAAGGTCCTCCCAAGCATTTTTCAAGGATTTGTTCATTCCAATTTATGGTCCTCTCTTCTGAAATTCCAACTCTTGCAAGGTTAGGAGGGGGATGTATTTATATCCCGATGTTGTGGGTTTTTTGCATTCCAAAACATCCCCTACACTTGCATCTCCAATTTGATAAATTAGACAGCCAAATCTCGAGATATTATCTTCTTAGAAGTTGTATATATTTATCTCTTCTATCTACTCTAAATATTTGTCAGCCATTGTACTTAAGGATACAATTTTATGGTGGTTTGATTAAACAATTTTAATCTGTCCATTTCAATCCAATATTTTTGAATGAAAAACTTTGAATGGATTTTTGAATAGGAAGATGACTTAAAATCAGAATTCTTTATCCAAAAATGTCAGACACATATATCTTATATTTCAAATTTAAAAAGTTTAGATTGATTTGATGATTACATTATGAGTTATGTAATTAATAGTGTCCTAATTTTCATTCCTGTCCAGAATGGTGGGTTGAGTTTAAATTAGTCATTTATGCCCCTTGTCTTTGGGGTTGGGCATTGAAATTTTAATCCAAGACTCCTTAAATTTTTACTACAACATTGTAGGATAATAAAGGAATTTTTAATTCTATGTTAATCCCATTAATTAAATCTTCATAGCTGGTCCAGTTTTTTTCACAGATTCTATAGGCCTTCTTCTATGGACCATATGGCTCTTCAAATGGAAGAATTAGCCCAAGATCCCTTATAGTGAAATGTTGTATATTAAAAGAGGAATCCTATAGAAGAATAATTATAAAATTTTTATAATTAGGGTTGGATTTGTAAATAAAATATTAAACTGACATCGATAGGATTAATTCAAATAATACTCAAAAATTACATTTACTATTTAGACATTAATATTTCTCACAAATTATGCACATTTCATATAAAATAAATAAAGGGAGTATATAAAAAGTTGTGAAAATATTAATAACATCACATATACTCCAACATCATTCTCTTAGGAACACTCTCTAGTATACACCTTCCAAAAAAATTCTGGGATAACACTTGGGAATAAATACATGTAAAAAAATATTTTGTATTTAATATTATATTATTATTGTATTTATATGTATTTATATTTTGTTGTCATATTTTTTTTAATTTTCCCATTGTTGATTGTACTAGGCTAGCACAACTAATTTAAATTGGTAAGTTGTGGAGATCCTATAAGAATTGGTTGTATATTGCTCAGTGTACTAGAGTTTACATGGATTTAGAGGCAATACCTCTCATGGATGATTTTCTGATAGAACATTATCAGAAAATGACTTATTATTGGATGATTAAAATATTCTAGGTATTAATTAAATTTGAGTATTTTATACAAATTTTTTCCTATTTTCAATAATCATATATTTTTTACAATTGATTTTTTTATGAATCATCAGGAAAAAATGTTGATGCAAAGAAATACCTCCACACTTTGGGGTGCACTGCAATGTCAGACCATGAGAGGAAGTAGGTATGATAGTCATTTATAATTTTTCTTTAAGAATTTCACATTATATTTTTTCCTCCATAATTTATTAGATTTATAATTTTTTGGTAGAGCGGTGGAGATTGAATATCAACCCAAACCATAGTAAAATGAAGTAAACAGAACTAAACAGAACTAATTAAACCATAAGTTTTTTTCTTTCAGCTTCATTAAAATTAATATCCATTTGATTTTAGTTATGAAATTAATATATAGTAACCTATTTTAAATTATTGTTCCCTACATTCAATTTCATTATAGAGAGAGGTATTGAATATTGAAGCACGTGTGCCTTGAGAAAAACTGTTTTTATCAAGAAGAATGAAAAAATATGGAAGTGCAGTTAATGAATCAACAAAATAGAAGATTGGAAGTTTTACTTTATTGATTTAAAATTTTAATATCTAATTTTTTTACTTAATAATCTATTTATATTTTTAACATGCTACTTTGGAGGCCCTTGATTCCCAAGAAATTAACAATTTTGGGACAAATGATCACTCACATCCGGTTTTGGGAGATGATCACCATGGATGAGTAAGATGTTGACATAGGAAGAGTATAGTCCTGATGAGGCATTGGACCACTTCATGTACTATTTTTAGTAACACTGATTTGGAAATGGCTAATTCATGGGAAGAATAGACTGTAAAAAGGGTTATAAAGGTGGAAGAACATGCTAAAAGGGAAAATGCTGAATTTATGAAACTAGTAAAATTTTTATGTTCATCACTTCTACCTGAGACCACCATAGATTTTGATGCATATATGTCATAGATGTGTTCATTATATAGTGCACCGGGCAGTAGTCTTGTTGGTGGTCGAGACTATGTCTTTCCTGTTAATGGCAAGGTTGATAGCGATGAAGAGGTAGAGGATGGGTGGGGATGAGGATGAGGACGAGGATGAGGATGAGGATGAGTTTTATGATTTTAGTAGAGATAATGATGGTGATGATGGAAAGATCGATCCATTACATTTTTTATGAATATTTATGATATTTTATGTTTTATGATTTGGTTTGACTAAATATATGTGTGATATTTTGTATGTTTGTTATCATTGGTTAAAGGCATCAATTGTGATTTATTTTATTATTAATTTTTGAGAATGTTTGTATGTTATCATTAAATGGTGTTCTATTTTTATTTTTAGGTGAATTATTTTTTTATTATTGGTGGATTGTATTTGATGTTTTGATTATAAGAGCATTTCATTATAGGTAGTTCTGTAGTTCTGTTTTTCATGTGTTAGTTATGTAGTTCTATTTTGTGGGTGTAAGTATGCTTTGCAGGTATAGTTTCATTGAAGGTAGTTTTGTAGGTTTTTTATTATATGTTCATTTCATTGAAGGTGTAGTTTTGTTTTGTAGGTGTAGATGTAGACCTATTTTGTAGGTACATGTTGATGTAAGTTTGTTTTACAAGTGCATTGTAGGAGGAACATTGTAAGTGATGTTGTGGATTAGGGGATATATCGATGAGTTATTTTCCCACTTCAGATACCATTTTTACTACCATCGAGCTTTAAAAGGCTAATTCTAGGGAAAAAGTTGAGGTTAACGCAAAAAAGGATGAAAAATTTTTCAATGCAAGTGGAAGAACGAAATCAACAGGTGAATGATGAATTTAAAAAATTGATGGATGTTTTATGTCCATAAATTCCATCAGAGACCACCAAATATTTTTATGAATATACTTTATCGATGTTTTCTTTATATATTGCACCAATTAGTATTCGTAGTGGTGGTCGAGATGATGATCTTCCTAGAGATGGTGATGGAACAGATAATGGTGAGGAAATGGCTGAGGTCAAAGCTGAGGATGAGGCCAAGGATGAGAACGGATATGATGATGGAGAAGAGGATGATGACATGGATGATGATAGGGATGAGGATATTGATGAAAATTATGATAGTGATGGTGATGAGGGACAGATTGATCCATTACATTTTTTAATAATATTTATGGCATTTGATGGATAAAGATTTTTTATGACATAATATATGTGTGGTATTTTCTATGTTTTTTATCATTGGTTAAATACATCAATTAATTCCTTCAGTTTTCATTATTTCTATATTGGTTTGTTGGTATTTGAGTAAGATTTATTGGTTTTATCGCAATATCTATTTTTTGAGGTTGTCTTGTTGGTTTCATTTCATGTTGATGATGTTTTATTCTTGTTTTGATTGTAGTGGGAAATTATTTCCATTATTTACTATGTTCTTTTCTGATAACTGGTAGTTCTAATTTTAGGTGAATTATTTTTTCATGCTTTGATTATAGGTGCATTTCATTGTAGGATGTTCTGTTTTTCATGTGAAGAATTTTGTTCTGATTGTTTTTATTTGTGAGGTGTATTTTTTCTGCTAGGTTAATAAGGTAAATTGCATTATAGGTATTCTTTATCATTCAGTGTATAATGGAATTTTAATTCTAAAACATTAGGTAAGCATGTTCACCCAAGTTGTATGATATGATATGATGTAATTTTTAGTATTGGATATGTTTTTAACATCAAAATATACAACTGAGTTTGGAAAAATAAAATGGAGAATAACATACTCAATGTTTTTATATAAAGGATTGATTGATTAATTAATAGATGAGTGAATTAAATTAAATACACTATATAAGTTTTCCAAAATGGTGAGATTTTAACAACTTGGGATGAAGAGCCTTAAAATACTTATTTGGTTTCACAAGGGGAAAATGTATCAATGATTTTATTAAGAGTTAAAAAATATATTCCAGGACAATGATTAGAGACCATTAAATTATAATCAGTAGGTAAATATACAATGAATGAAAAAATAGAATGAGGAATGGATTAAACTTCTTTGAAATATAGAAAATCCACCACTCTATTTCACTCAATCAAAATACTTTTAATGAATTGTTTTTTGGTAAAGGAATTATTTTCATTCTAAAATGAAAAACATAATAGAAAAGTGTTCCTATTATGTACCATAATGAAATTAATGATTAATGATAATATAAAATCTACCATTTATAGAATAATATTCCTAGTCCTAGAATGAATTTGAAAAATAAACATGGATTGAGCTTCTTATTAGAGAATACTACCTTTGTTATTATATATACATTAGTCATGCCCCGTTGTTCCATTCACAATTAAGACCACCATAGATTATAATGAAATTAAAGAAAGATATATTAGGGGTATGATTTAGGGAAGATGTTTTAGGGAACCAAATAACCCAGTGGAAAGTGAGCCTCTATTTGGATGAACATATAATTTTAATACCAAAGAAATTGGTCCATTTTGAATTGAAATTTAAAATTATATTTATTTATTGAATCAACATATTTAGTTTCTATGTAATTTATCCTAACACATGGTGATTTACATGTAGAATAAAATTATTATTAAAATACCAAATAACCCCTAATACTACATTGAGAGTCATTATATTAATAGATCCATGGTTAGATTAGATAGCTACACCATCAAACCAAAAATAAGGAAATTAATCATAGGAATTATTATGGGGGTTAACACCTATATGATGTCTAAGAAATTGATCATAGTGATTATCATATAAAATATTCTTAATAGTGTTCAGATATTTAATTGAGTAGTGGCTCATGGATGTTCTAAATCTTATGAGTATATTTCTTATTTTTAGTTTTTTTCAATGATTAGAATAGTTTGAGGCCCACCAAAAGTCACATTGTGCCCCTAGTCTCAATCACTTATGGAGGAGGAAAAAGGTAACACTATGGAAATGGGAAAGTGGAAAAGATCTGGGGGAATTTATCTAGAAAATATTGAATATAAGAAATCAAAATTCCAATGTTAGTCATGCAGACAACATTTTACTATTGGGTATCATAATATATGACCTAATGAAGGACTTTGACTTACTTTTTAGAACTTCATCGAGTAACGGGAGGAGTATAATGCTGAGGAAGGTCCTGTAGTAGTTAAGTAAAATGGTCCTGATGAGAAACCACTTTGGGGTCAAGGTGGTATTTAGTGGACTGTGATTTCTTAATAAGTCTATATACAGTGTAACACCCAGATATTTTTAGAATTATTTTTTTCGAATTAATTTATCTTTTCAGTATTTTTTATTTCACATGAAACTGAAAATAGTTATTTTTGTATTTTTTTTGAAGGTAATTCCTTGGCCTGAATGACCAAAGCACACAATTTATTAAAAAAAATATTACAGAAAGTACGGGATCATATTACAATCTTTTTCATGGAAGTGTGTAAGAGCATATGGGAGGTCTTCACACTAGGTGATGTCTTGATTTACTACCAAGTTGTCTAAGTCATCGACAACCATGTTTGCTTCCCTATAAACATGTGTGATGATGTAGTTCAGGTCAGCGAGAAAATGGTTGCATTCCATCCAACGGGTAGTGATCGGCCAAGCTATATGAGTTACACCGTTCCAAATTGCTTGGACTATGGTCATAGATTCATTTTCAATCCAAAGGTTGTTCCACCCATGAGACGTGGAAAAATTGTTCTCATGAATCAAGCCCATCATTTCAGCTTTGAGGGAGGAGGCAGTGCCACAATGTCCCATGAAGCATCCAAGAATCTGACCAAGGAGGTTCTTGAAAACAACACCACATCCAGCGGGTCCCGGATTTCCCTTGGAGGCACCATCAATGTTAATTTTGATCCATCCAGGGAGAGGAGATCTCCAAAACACCTCCAGAGTGCGGTGTGGTTGAAAAAAGTAGTCGTTGATCTGTAGACGTTTCAGTATTCCAAAATCATGTACAGTGTTATGGAAACGACCTTTCTGAATCAAAGCAACTTCTTGTATGGAAATAAGGATCCAGGTACGACCTGCATTAAGATTGGGTGAGTGGTTTTTATGTATAATTATGTTCCCATCATACCATTTTACATGGTTAAATACAACAATCACCGCAAGAAAAAGGTTTCTAATTTGTTGGGAGCCATCCAACTCTTCACATTTCATAAGTTTATTTTTGACAAATTCAAGAATCAACCATCTACAATCAAAGATGTCAAAAATATAGTTCCAAATAGAATAAGCAGTATCACAGGAAAGGAAGAGATGGTTAGCATCTTCTCTATGTTGATTAATGATTTTAAATTTAGAACAAAGCAGCATTCCAAACGAATGGAGGCATATATTAGTGGGAACTCTGTTGTGAACAAGGCGCCAGATGAGATTGAATCTTGAGGGTTTTATCCAAGGTTTGTTGAAGTGTTTAATTCAGCTGTAATCATTCTCATTGTTATAGCACATATGATCGTAGTAATTTTTATAGGTAAGCATTTTATTGTGATCCAGCTCCCAAATTAAGAAATCATTATTGTAAGAAAAAGGGTAGCCATCAATGAGATTCATAATAGTATTTGGGAAATGATCTTGTTGAGAGTTTAGAGCATATTTTATGGAGCTGTTGGTGTTTTCAGGAAGTTGATTAGGTGAAATCATAGAAATTAAAGGCATGCCAGTCCAGTTGTCAAGCCAGAATTTTATGGAAGAGTCTCTGCAGACCATCCATCTTGAGTTGTTCATAATGTTGGAGAAGGAGTGTTTGATAACAGACCATATGGATGAGTTAATAAATCTCAAGTTTCCAGTCTTAAGTTTATCAAGAAATATATTTTTGAGAAAAATGAGGGACTCTTAATTGTTGTGGAAGAGATTCCAAGTAATTCTAGCTTAAAGGGCTTCATTAAAGTATTTTTAAGTTTTTTATACCAATGCCTCCATGCTCAATAGGTTGCAACAAGTTGACCAAGGTACCATCACAGGTTTTCTATCAAGAGTAATACCGGTCCAAATGAAATTTTTAGTAGCCGTATTCATTTTTTTAATAAGATTAATTGGACATTTGTAAACCATCATAGAGTAGACCAACTTAGAGAAAATAGTGGATTTGACAAGGCAATTCCTACATGCCATAGAGAGATATTTACCCTTCCAGGAGGAAAGTTGATTATAAACTTGATTAAAAATATTGACAAAGTGGCAAGCTTTGGTTTTACCCCAAAAAATGGGGACACCAAGGTAAGTGAAAGAAAGAGATACTTATTTCAGACCCAAATCATTGATAATATTTCATTTTCTGTTGGAGGGAAAATTCTTTCCAAAAAGGATACAGGATTTGTTCCAACTTATGGTTTGACCAGAAACCTCCTCATAGTGGGAGAGATTATTTTTGAAGTTAAGAATGTTTCTTTTTTCTTCTTGAAGGAAAAGGATGATGTCATCACCATATAAAAGGTGAGTGGGACCATTAAAATTTCTGGATACATGAATAGGTTTCAAATTTCTTTGGCTCAACAGATGATTGATCAGCCCACTGAAGAAGTCTTCTGCTATAGAGAAGATAATGGTAGAGAGAGGGTCACATTGTCTTATGCCTTTGGTTCATTTAAAGTAACCTTTGGGAGAGATATTGATTAAAATGGATATGGTGGCCGAATTGAAGGGAGTTCTGATCGCATCAATAAAGTGCATACTAAAACCAAAAATTTGAAGAACTTTGAAAATAAAACTCCAATGCATTGTGTCAAAAGCTTTCCTGATGTCAATTTTAATATCTATATTTCCTTCTCTATTAGTTTTTTTCAAGTTGTTAATACATTCAGAAGCAATATAGATATAGTCTTGAATGGATCTACCTCTTATAAATCCAAATTGATTCCATGAAACAATTTTGTCAGTAATGGTTGAAAGCCTATTAACAATGATTTTTGGTAATGATTTTGTAGGGGGTGTTGATAAGAGCAATGGGTCTGAAAAGATAAATTTCAGATGCATTGTCCACTTTAGGGATCAAGGAGAGAAATTGAGTATTAATATCACGAGGAAGCACCCCATTAGTGAAAAAGGCTTTAACAAGCTTACAAACATCGTATTGGATCACATCCCAGTAAGGTTGGAAGAAACCATTGTTAAAGCCATCAAGACCCGGGGAACTATCGAGATTCATACTGAAGACGGTGTCTTTGATTTCATGATCTAGCAGTGCGTTGAGAAGGAAAATATTGTTCGCTTTAGTGATCACAGAAGGAATGACCTCGGGGAGGAGTTATTTGCTGTTATCAGGGCCATTAAAGATGGTTTCATAATAGGAAAATATATGTAGAGAAATGTCATCATAATTATCCAAAATCTTTTCCCCTTCCTTTAGAAAGTTTAGAGATCTGCAGGACTTCCTAGTTATTTGGAGGGCATTATAGAATTTGGTATTTCGTTCTCCATTAGTTAACCATTTAACTTTATAAGCTTGCTTTCTCATATTGTCTTTAAAGGTGAGAAAGGAGTTGAGATTGACCACAACGTTTATTTCTTGTGTGGGATTAGTGTGGAGGTCCGATTAGGTATTTTTTTGGAGATCATCGAGTTGTTTCTCACGAAGAATAATGTCATTTTTAACCAGTTTGGCTTTGGTGTACAATGCACGCAACATTGAGTTTCTATGAAACCACTTTATATATATATATATATAATTAATTAAATGATATAATTATAACATAACCATTAAAAATATTTATAGAAATATTAGTAACTACTTTCCAAATATTTTTTATAATTATATGAATGAAACATATTTATAATGAAAGATGATATTTTTTGGTAAAATCATTTTATGTTAAAAATAGAGTTTTCTTGAATGGAACAATTTTAATAATAAAATAAATTTTAGAAAAAATGTTAAATTTAATTTAATAAAATAAACTTAATTTTTTTAATTCATGAATTTGAAATTTTCCTATGGTGATTTTTTGGGATTTTTGTAAGAAACTTCATTTTTTTAATAAATAGTGAAAAATACTTCATTTTAGTTAAAAATTACATTTTTCTAATTAATTATTAAATATAAATGATATAATAAATATTTTTTAAGGTCACATTAGATAAATATTACATATATTAATACAATTTAATTCATTGGAATCAATTTCACTTTAAAACTAAATATAAAATCCAAACCAACTTTTTAACTTTTTCCTACATTAAAACCCTATTATTTCTTCTCGTCTATTGGATTATCACTAATATTTTTTTCTTATAGGATTTGAATTTCAAAAATCAAACATAAACTATTGAATTCAGTATAATATTTATATTCTAATAATACCTTGTTAATTTTTGACCAAAATTATTAGTAAATGTGATTAAAATTAATCACAGTAGTTAAGGCCAAATTAAGCATAATTTGGGACTAAATGTTAAAATTAAGGGCCCAAATGAACTATAAACTTGTCCAAAACCCATTTTATGTCCATATATCATACATAAACCTTCAATAAATGGGTTAGGATGGTTTTTTATGACTTTATTTTAAAATAAAACATGTTTACGCCTAACTTGTTTCTAGAAATTCCAAATGAGTTCTTTTCCTTGCCTATAAAGGCCACCACCTCTACCTAGTACTCACACCTATAAAATATTTTAAGTTCATAAAATATCTGCCAAAGTAGCCTCATAAAAATATTGAAATAAACCTGAAATCCCCCCTTTGGTAATAAATCTTCCCAAGGAATCCTTTTGGCACAAACCAAAAGGAGTTACCCGATTTAGAGGTAATGTCTTCTCTCAAAGTCCTTCCTATTAATTTCCTTATCCACCACTTACACTCTTTTTATTCCATTTTTCTGTAAAAAAAAGTATAATAAATATAATAGTATCTTTTTTGAAAATTTGACATCCTAATATTACACACACCTCCATCTAATGGATGCCAAACATACTGTTTCTGTGTACGGTGAACTACTACCTCACAAAATTATTATTGTTCATTTCTCCTTTTACACCAATAATGGTGGAAATTATGATGGAAAATATATTTTTATATGTCATATATTATATTTTATATGTATTTAATCTTTTTTATTCCTTTATATTACACATCTCTTTACTTTTCATTTAGTGTTACTATGATAATCTCGTTTGAGGAAGTGTGGCCACTGCCCCCTCAAACCGATATGACTCATTAACACACCACATGGAATGTATTAAGCATTGGTTTAATGAAATTATATGATATATATATATATGATATATTCATGATACTAGAATATATATATATATACATATATATCTATATATATCATTTAAATACTTTTATTTATTACGACAATAAAAACGGAAATAGCGTTAATGCGTATGTATGACTTACCATCTCTATGAACAGTGTACTCCATTTTGAAATTAGTTATTATATAGATTATTATAATATAATTATAATGGATATTAATGAAATTTATATCATGATTTACATTCTGGAATCATGATATATGTATAATAACCAATGATATAACAAATTAAGACACATGCGAAGGACAAAGTGAATATTACCCAAAGTGATACCTTAACATAGGATTGTTAACAAGTAGGTAATATAAGGTCATAATCAAAAAATATATGGTATAATTTATATGAATATACTTATTTAAAATATTTATAGTAAATATATATTAATTATATATTAATCTTCTATGAATACAGAGACAATCAAGACAGAATGTAAGGGGATTTTATCTCACTTTCAATTTTTGTGAGATACATGTAATGTAAACCACTATTTCCTTTTATGTGGTGAATTTACTGAACATGATTGTATTATATGTATATTATAATTAATTTTATGGGTTTTAAAATGTCAATTTTATGATCCTTCTTTCACGGGGTTTAATTTTCAAAAGTTACCAAATCAATAAAGTAGTTTTGTCTCAACTTGCATTTTTTGATACTTATGTTTTGTTATACACCTAAATTCTTTTTAAAGGTGTTTATAATTACATGTTTTATCATTAATATACTTATTTTCATGATATTATAGGCTTCATGTAATTTCATTTTCTTACATGGATAGTATGTTATCATATTATCATGTTATAAGGGTCTATTGAGACAATATCATCAATTTTCGAGATTGTTTATGTTTATGATTCCTTTGAGGAAATATTATGATCTGTATTTCTAAAAAAATCAACATTTTACTTATCCTATTTATATTCAATATATATCCATGTAATAGTACCATTTTTCAACTCTTTGGTAATTAAGATAATGTTTTATGTAAAATTTCACCATCTCCCTCTTCGGTCGAATATCTAGTGTATTAAAAAGACCGTGTTGTAAAAAATGTTTTAGAAAATTGTTTTCAAATTGATTTAATGTCTTATTTATAGGTTTTAATGGTATTATCTATGAATAGTTATTTTTAAATGGTTTTATGTATTTAAAATAATTTTTCAAATAACAAAATGATATTTTCCCTAAGAAATGTTTTTGAAAGATATTTCAAAATTATTTTACATCTAAGATGACATATATGGATATTAATCATGCCTTTCTATGAAATGATCCAATGGTTACATTCATAATTCATTCTTGACTGGTTTATTTTTTGATGTAATGATGTTTACGAAACCTGTTTCACTTCCACATTTTATATGCATTTGAAACCCACTTCTTTTGACGGGTTATAAATTCATAAAGTGATTAAGAAACCTATCTATTTTCATCTATTATGATGTGATGAAGGGTTAATGATCCCCATTTCATTTTATGGGTTATGATTTGATGTTTATAATACTTATGCCTTTTTATGGTTCATGATATGAAGAATGTTTTATTATCTCTTAGGACATGTGTGAATGATTTTACTATGAGATGGGTGGGACCTATATGTCCATCTAATGAATTGGATAATGATAAGTTTTATATGAGATCTAAGGGTTTATGGTTTTTATCCCAGTCCTAAATTAAATAAGGTTTATGGGTTGTAGACCAACCTTAAAATAAAGAAGGTTCATGGGTTTTATCCCAAGACTAAAAGAAATAAGGTTCATGGGTTGTATCCTAAGCCTAAAAGAAAGATTGTTCATGAATTTTAGCCCAAGATTAAAAGAAATAGGTCACACAGGTTATAACCTAATTCTGAAAATAAGAAGGTACATGGGTTATATCCCAAGAATAAAATGAAATTTAGTACGTTGGATGTTATACCATGTTTGAAGTAGGTACACGGGTCATAGCCCAATCCTAAAATGTTATAAAGGTCTTGGTAGTTAGCCTTGAGAATAAAAGTTTCTATTTTTATATGTATTCCAAGAATCATATGTCTTATTCCATAGTTATGATTTCATGGCACATGATGATTATTTACTTATGATTCATGCCTTATGAACTTCCAATCATTATCCCATAACTCATGTTTATGAATTTTGATAGGCAGGGTATGATCTCCTAATGTTATGATCGTATTATCATACCCCTATGTTCATGTTTATGCCTAAATGTCACTCTTGTTTATCCTTACGGAACATCCAAAATCACCCCTTTCTTATATTTCCTTTATTCAGGTTATGAATAAAGGTTTTAGGAAGCATTAAAAAAGGTGGGGATCTTTATGGGAATTGTTGAAGATCTTTCACTGGAATAGAATATTTTTCTTTCATGTTTCTAACGACACTAAACTATTATGGTCCTCAGGCATGTATTTTTGTAATGTATTGAATATTCATCTAAAATGATGTAATATCCATGTATCAATCATGGGTCTCTATAGTTGGTATCAATGGAAAGGTTTAGTCAACCGTTGGAAACTAGGATGATAAATCCTTATTGAGATCCCTAGGTATATTTCAAAGTATATTTATAGGGATAACTCCAATTATAATTATAAGGATGAGTTGACATTAAGAAAAATGTACTAGAATTTTGGTAAAGGATATAGTGAGTGGTTTTCAAGAAATACACCCCTTTCTAGATACTACATGTGGATGTGGCTCTAGCACAGATGTACCTAGGGGTAAAAAATCTGACAAGATAATCTGGGCTTGACTTGGGGTAAACTGGTACACATAAATGGGCCTTGTTGCACACCTAGTTGAAAATCCCTAGGAATATTCTATGGGAATTCACAAACTCTTCACAAAAAATAATTAAGGATTTAGATTTAAGTTAACTATGAATAACCTAGGATAAACCTAAGGTGTCATAGATAATGGAAGCTTTCATGATTTATACATCCTATAAGTAATTATTTTCATCACTATGTGGTTTTCTGATATGATAAGTAATGCTCACACTATACTTCTGGTTTTAGTCAATGGTAGGAACCAAAAGGAACTAGATTAATGTTAAATGTGATGGAAGATTTTCAGATGAGAAGTTAGGTTGGATGATCACTAGAGTGAAAGATGTTGTGATCATGCCTAATAAGTTTTCATGGAACATGATTAAAAATATTTACCTTAACCAACTATTAGACTCACGAGGAAGAGAAATAATTAGTTTACTGAGAGTTCGGGTAATGGAGTCCATGAAGGAAATAAGATTTGGTTTCCTTTATATCAAAAATGTGGAAAGAATCGCCTACATGAATGTCTTAGAGGATGAAGAATTTTTTTAGCTTTGGAAAAGAAGGACACAAATCATGCGACTTCAAGGAAAAATGAAGAGTTCAGTTATCAAAATGGATGGGAATTTTGGCCTCCCTAAGACTTCATCGAAGGTTAAGTGGTTTAAGTGTAGATAAGATGATAATTATGCAACCCAATGTTTCGAGTGGAAAGTTCCTAAAGAGAATCAGTAAGGTGGTGTGATTAATGGTAACATTTTAGATGATGAAGAGACTATAGATGAATTGTAAAAGGAAATAGGTATTTTTTTTAATATATTATAGATGAAGTAATCGAGGTATTTATGTATTTGGATTCAAAAGTTATGAATCATGTAATATACAAGGATTATTCTACTTATGTTTTTCACTAAGTATTTTCAAGTTAATGCTGAATGTTCCCTATGGGATAGTGATGTGATTTAATGATAATATGATATTTTGATTAAGGGAAGGTGAACCTTAATATGTTTTTTATGATAAGATAATGTTATATGAATAAAGATATGTGGGATATGAATAAGTAAATTGGACAATATTGATTACACTGAAACTAAGTAAGGACTTGTTTACAGGTGGTTTATGCTACCACTAATTAATTTTACAACATTTTTTGATTTAAGGAGTAAATCCAATATACTTTTGAATGAAGAATCATGCATGTTTTCTAAAAGGAATTATGGTAATTTAGTTTGTTACCATGTTTCAGGAGAATATACGATGAGGGTATTCACATGTTTGGAATGTGGAAACCAATAGATACTTTTTGTTATAAAAGGTAATGAAATTTAAGATAATTTCGTGACTCTCTTTCTAAAGTTTCATATTTTCACCATTGAGAAGGTTTATAAGGTCAACTATTCCTGAAAAGTTTAAGTTAATCATCGAAGGAAGTATTTATCCACTGAGTTTGTGTTAAGAACCTTGGTTAAAAGGATAATATGTGATTAACCTTATTTAAATGATGTCCATATTATATATTATATTAGTGTGGTTTTAAAAAAGTACATCATGTATGTTGGGTGACAACCAATCAAGTTTGACAAGGTCGTGGGTCTTGAATCCATGACCGGAGGATGATAACGGTTTCACGCCTACCACTGGCCTGAGTGATGTCATGGTTAATGTATATTCATTTTTAATTAATAAATATTTATTATGAAATATTAGTGTTACTTTTTAATTTTATATATTAATTCATTTTTTTAATAGAGAAATAGTTATATTTTTTATTCTTTATGGGCCTTAATATCTGTTAAAATCATATTTTAGTACTCTACTCATCAAAGTTAGTTTCTAGAAATTCATTACATGAGGTAAAGGATGTATTAGAATTTATTCAAAGAAGAACCCAAGAATGAATTTTCTTATATAAATTTATCAAGAATTACTCAACATTCTGAAAGTGATAAAAGAATGTTGTCCTAATATCTTAAATTCTGTTGAACCATTGGCTATTGGAATAATCATAGATTTATGACTTTGGGGCCCTAAACATTTCATTGATCATTCAATTGTTTGTGATTTATTAACTCAATCACTCCCTATGAATATTTACAATTTTCCTCCACGTCCAATTTTACCTCACAACCTACGTTCTCCTATTTGGAAACATAGTTATATGTTACATTACATAACCGTTATGGTTTCAAATTTCAAATTTTAAGGGAGTTTTTAGTATCAATTTTTACGATGTGGGTTTCTATGAATGTAACATTCAAGTATCAAATCTTTGATAAACTAGATGAATTTCTAGGGTGAAATTCATTTTAAGGGGGTAGAATATAACACCCTGAGATTTTGTGAATTATTATTTTTCGAATTAATTTGTCCTTTCAATATGTTTCATTTCACATGACACTAAAAATAGTTCTTTATAAGTATATATATTAAATCACTAAGTCAAACATTCCTTTTACACTCAATACCAACTTAGCTTATGCTACACGCAATACCAACTTATCTTTCACTACAAGTAATGCTGACTTGGCATACGATGCACACAGTACTGAGTTTCTATGAAACACATTTATATATATATATAATTAATAAAATGAGATAATGATATCCAAACCATTAAAAATAGTTATATTAATAGTAATAACTACTTTCCAAATATTTTTTATAATTATATAAATAGAACATATTGATAATGAAAGATGATATTTTTGGTAAATTCATTTTATGTATAAAATATTGTTTTCTTGAATATACAAGTTTTAATAATGAAATTAATTATATATACATATATATATTTATTTTGATAAAATAAAAATAATTTTTTAATTAATAACATTGAAATTATCCTCGGGTAAATTTTTGGTGTTTTTCTGAGAAACTTCATTTTTTAATGAATAGTGAAAATACTACTTTTTAGTTAAAAACTACCTTTTTGTCTAATTAATTATTAAATATAAATGATATTATAAATATTATTTAATGTAACATTAGATAAATATCACATATATTAATACAATAAAATTTATTATAATCAATTTCACTTTGAAACTGGATATAAAATCTTAACAAACTTTTGAACTTTTTCTTACTTTAAAACCCCGTTATTTCATCATATTTGCAGGATTAACACTAATCATAATTTTTCATCTTCTATTATTTAAATTTAAAAAAATCAAAATAAAATTTTTTATTCATAATAATAAATAGATTATAATAATACCATGTAATTTTTAAACCAAAATGATTAGTAAAAGTGATTAAATTTAATCACAATAATTAAGGCCAAATTAAGCTTAATTAAGGACCAATCCTTACAATGATGGGCCCAAATGAACTATACACTTGTAAAAACCTTATTTTATGTCTATATATCGTCCATAAACCTTCAATTATTGAGTTTCTATTATTTGGTATGACTTTTTTTTGGTAAGAACATGTGCACACCTAACTTGTTTTTAGAAACACCAAATTAGTAATTCTCCTTCCATGTAAAATCCCAACACCTCTACCCATTAATCAATCCACTAAAACCTTTTAATTTAGTCCAAGATATGCCCAAGTATCCTCCAAAAATTCTCCCTTAAAACTTTAACACTCTATTTTTTCCGAATGATTTCCATGGAATCCTTTTGGCACAAACCAAAAGGAGTTACCCGATTTAGAGGTAACACCTTCTCTCAAACTCCTTCTATTTATTTTCAATCTCCACCCACAACACTATATTTATTCCATTATTGTGTTACAAAAACATTATAATACATAAATTAATATGTTTTTATTCAATTTTTATGACCTACACTTACACATACATCCATCTAATGGATGTTGAACATACTATTTATGTTTACGGTGAACTACTGCCTCACAAAATGATGATTATTCACTTCTCCTTTACCAAAAATCATGGTGCCACTATGATGGAAAATCTGTATATATATGTCATATATTATATTTACTATTTATTTAATCTTGTTTATTCCATTTTACAACCCATATCTCTTTAGTTTCTATTTGGTGTTAATACGATAATCTTGTTTGAGGAAGTGTGAACTACCGCCCCCTCAAAGTGATGTGATTTGTTCACACACCACATGGAATATATTATTGATGGGTTAATGATATTATATTATATATATTATGTATTCATGATAATTTAATAATTATATATATAAACATATATATACTTTATTCATTTACATACTTTCTTTCGATACAACAATAAAACCAGAAACAACGTTCATGTGCACTTACGGCTTATCATATCCATTAATAGTGTATTCCATTTTGTACTTATTTGTTATATATATTATTATAATATAAATATACTGGATATTCATGATATTTATATAATTTTTTATACTCTTTAATCATGATATAATTATAATAACTAATGATATAACAAATTAAGACGCATGTGAAGAACAAAGTGAATATTACCCGAAGTGAAACCTTAACATATTATTTTTTACAAGAGGGTAATATTAGGTAATAATAAAACCATATATGGTATTATGTATAAGAATAAAGTTATTATAAATATTTATGATAAACTTATATTTATTATACAGGAATCTTATATGAATATGGAGAGAGTCAAGACACAAGTTAAGGGGATTTCATCTCAGTTTAAATTTTTGTGAGATACGTGTTATATACACCACTCATTCATTTTATGTTGTGTATGTAATGAACATTATTTAATTATATGTATATTATACATAAATTTATTGGTCCATTTTATGATTCTTATTTCACGGGTTTTATGTTTCCAAAGTTACCAAATCGGTAAAGTAGTTTTGTCTCAACTTACCTTCTTTGAGACTCATTTTTTATACACCTAAATTAATTTTTTAGGTGTATATACTTAGATGTAATATAATTAATCTACTTATTTTAATGATATTTTGGGCTTCAGATAATTTCCATTTATTTCATGGAGATTATGTTCCCATGTTATCAAGTTATAAGGGTTTATTGAGACAATCTCATCACTTTTTGAGATTGTTTATGTTTATGTTTGATTTGAGGAAATATAATGATACATCTATTTAGTAAAATCACATGTTTCTTTATCATCTATTTATTAAAGATATATACATGTATTAGTACCATTTTCGAATCTTGGGTACTTAAGATAATGTTTTATTTAAAATATGACCATCTATCTCTTCGGTCAATAATCTATTATATTAAAAAGACTGTGTTGTAAAAAATGTTTTCAAAAATAGTTTAAAAAAATATTTAATGTGTTATTTATAAGTGTTAAAGGTATTATCTACTAAAAATTAATTTTTAATGGTTATATTTATTTAAAGTCCTTTTTCAAAGAAGAAATGATATTTTCCTAAAGAAAATTTTTTGAATGATATTTCCAAATTATTTTACATCTAAGATGACATCTGTTGATGTTACTCATGCATTTAAAGAAAATACTCCAAATTTTAAATTCATAATTATTTCATGTGTGGTTTATGGTTTTATGGAATTATTTTTAAGACACCCATTTCACATAAACATCTTCTATTCTTTTCAAATACACTTCTTTTGATGAGTTAAGAATTCATGAAGTGATTAAGAAACCTATATATTTTCATAGGTTATGATTTGATGAAGTGTTAATTATATCCATTTAATTTTATGGGTTATGATTTAATTTTTATAAGACCTATGTATTTTTATGGTTCATAATATGATGAATGTTTTTTTATCCCTTGGAACATGTGTGAATGATTTTTTCCATGATATGGGTGGGACCTATATATCCCTCCAATGAATTGGGTAATGATAAGTTTTATATGAGATCAACAGTTATATGGGTTGTAGCCCAATCCTAAAAGAAATAAGGTTCATGGGTTATAGCCCAAGATTAAAATAAATAAGGTTCCTGGATTGTATCCCATGGCTAAATGAAATATGGTTCATGTGTTATAGACCAAGCCTAAAATAACGAAGGTTCATGGGTTGTAGACCAAGACTAAAAGAAAGAGGGCACATGAGTTGTATCATAAGCCCAAAAATAAAAAGTTGCATGGGCTGTAACGCAATACTAGATGAAATTGGGTACACATCTTTCTATCCCAATCCCATAGTAGGTACATGAGTCATATTACAAGCCTAACATGTTATAAAGTCATTAGTAGGTATCCTTGACAGAAAAGTTTCTCTTTTTATATGTATTCTACAAATCCCATGTCTTATTCCTTAGTTATGTTTTCATGTCCCATGATGTTTATTTATTTATGATTCATGTTTTTTGAACTGTCAATATTTATCACATAACTCAATTTTATGATCTTTTATATGTAGGTTATGATATCTTAATAGTATGATCGTGTTATCATACCCATATGTTCATGTTTATGCTTACATGTCTCTCTTTTTTACCCTTACCGAGCATCTGCGCTCACCCGTTTCTTTTGTTTCCTTTATTTAGGTTATGAATAAAAGTTTTAGGTATAAGCACTTAAGGTGGATATATTTATGGGAGATGTTGAAGATCTTTCACTAGGATAGAATATTTTATTTCCAAGTTTCCAAAGATAATAAACTATTACAGTCCTCGGGCATGTATTTTTGTAAGGTACTGAATATTCATATAAAATGATGTAATATCCATGTATTAATCGTAGTTAACTATTTTTAGTCTTGGAAAGTGGGGATCTAAGTTTTATTTCTCATGTGATATGTTGTGTAACTCATGTAGTGCGTTGCATTAGGTGGCTCTGGTGATTGTTTAATGGCTAGATCATATTTTTTAGTAGTTCATATACCGTGTTGAGTAATGCTAGCGATTCTGTAATGAAAAACCATTATATGATTAACCCTCAAAAATTATTCCTTTTTAAAAGTAACACATTTGACCAATATACACCATTCATTCAATGAAATTACAAGTAAGGAAAACTTTCAGGGGTTCCATTTTTGAATGATATTCATACATTTCATGGTTGATATCAATTGATTATAGTTTGGATGTATTTTCCTAGAATTACCCACATATATACATAATTAATGTTAATTATTAAAATAAAAGTGTCACCAAAATATTTAAAACTATTAATTGACCATAGTGAATGACTATAAGGGAATATGATATTGTTTCTACTGAGTTCATATTATACTATTTTCATTTATGTGGAGTTTTATTATTTTTCCATGATTGTATGATTATGATCAAAAGATAATAGTTTTTTAAAAAATTAATATATGTTCCACAAGTGAATAATCCAATTTGAAAAAATTTATACTGTAATTCAAATTAAAAAACTATATATGTTTCTAAAATGTTTCATTTTCCATGTATAGGTATAAAATTTGAACTCATGTGGCATGTTTTTCTTTTAAGTGTGGCATTGTTTCATTATTATATCATGAATAATTGGATATTAATGGCTTCTAAACTTATTAATTATTCATAAAATATTCACTATATTTCCTTCAAAAGTTTTTTTGAATTATTTACATTTTATTGTGAGTTATTTTCAGGTGTTGTATTTGTTTTTAAATTTTTTTATATAGTATTGTATTTTTATTTTAGATGTTTTTACCTTGTGCAAAGGAGGGGAGGTTGTTTTATGAAATGTTCAAAGTCCTGGGGGTATGATGTATGGAATTTTAGAGAACTCTATACCAACAATTTATAAACTATTGTTATAGTTTTTAAAAATGGTATCTATAAAAATAGTTATCAACAAAACATCAGTAGAACTCTATACCAAAGGTTCATAAAATGTTGGTATCATTTTAAGGATCATGATACATGTCAATGTCTTACAAACCATTAGTAGATATCTGTACCAACGGTTACCAAAAAACTATTGGTATAATTTAATTTACAGTCGATTATGCCAATGGTTGATGAATAACTATTGGTATAGGCCCATCCCAATTCCATAACAACTAACGGTTTAGAAACCCATTTGTATAGGATATACTAGTAGTTTTACATCCTATACCAATGGTTTGAAATGATAGGTACAACCTCAGTTTCCAACAGTGTACAATTGGGATTCTTCAACCTCAATTTCTATATTAAGGGCACATTAAAAAATTTACTTATATCAATCAAAGTAACGGATCACCAGGTCTTTTCATATACTTGGTTTAAGTACACCAAAGAAGTGCTAAACCTAGAATTCCTGGGTAACAAAAAATTTGGGGGCATATCATTCATGTATTGTGATGTTTTCCTCATAAACCCTGAGAGATGAATCACCCTTTTTATTGAGGGAATGGAAATATCTTTCCATTTTAAGTCAGAGAGTGTGAGGAAAATATTTATTGAAATTTGTTTTCCAGAATTATGTTCGCTCCATCACTTCGATATCTTACTCCTACTTCATATTCATGATCAAGGAACACCACTGATCAACTTCTCCCCCTCACAATAGATAACCAGTAAAACCTTATCTTGTTTGGAGCATTGAATGATGGAGAAGAACTTCTAAATTGATTTGATCCATTGTTTGATAATTAAGGGATCAGACGATCCATTGAATTCAGGATAGGTTTTTCACATGAGGAATTTGATTGCATCTTGTTCTCTATTAGGGTGGTTTAGGAACTCCTCTTTATTTAGGTTTCTATTTTGTACATTAGTTTTCTAATATATTATCATCATAAAGTTTGGTATTCATACTCCCATCTAGTTGGGAATATCTTTGGGATAGTCATCATATTTCCAATCACATCAATTGTCTGCCAAATTCCTCATATTTTAGGACATTTTCAAGAATATATTAAAACATATGGATAGGTATTTTTAAACTATTAGACACAGAAAGGTATGTATAATGACATTAAAGGTACAATTTATAAATTAAATTTATTTCCTTAAATTATGAATCTCTAGGCTCCAATATATGTTATCCATGATATATTTTATAACATATATTCTTATGGGAATTTATTTATAACCTTAATAATGGGTTTTAATGAGATTTTCAATTTACCTAATCATATCCTTTGTTAGTGTCAAACCATCTACGTAGTAATACTTGAGACACCTTATTGGAGTTGTTACCTCTAGGTACATCTGTGCCAAAACCACGTCCACTTGTAGTATCCAGACAGAAATGTATATTTTTGATAAACCACTTACTATATACTTACCCAGATTTTGTGATGTTTTAATATAATTAGACTTATCCATAAGGCTTTCTATATATTTTTCAAATCCTACTCCCAGAAAAACTAAACTTTTCCATTAATACCTACTATAACAACTCTACTATTTATTTAAAATTAATACTTGATTTATTACATAGGAATTAACTTAATAAAACTATGATAATATATAATTATAGATATATTGGTAATTAGTTACATTACATTACAACACAAAATAGGGAATACAATATCTTTATTGAAAACTTCTTTAAGATGATCAAAATAATCCTTTAGACTTAAAACTGCATGGGATAACCTAGGGAAATTCCTAAGAAAGCAGTGATCTATAAATTCCAGTAAGTTAATAAACATGGAATAGGTTATACATGTCATAAAATAGTCATATCACTAAGGAATAAAAGGAACATGAATATTAAGGCATGAAATAGCATGATAATCATAACATGGGAAATGTGGCGGCAACAAAAAACACTAAATCATAAACATAGGTCAAGGCTAAACCCATTAGGTCATCATGGTGGAAAAGGTCCCATAAAGGAATAAGGATCACTCCCTATCCCAATGTGACATATAAAGATACTAAACATTACCCAATTCATTGGAGAACTATCTGGGAGCACCGATCGTATTTATTTTATTTTCATTCATAAGTGTGCCACATCGATCATACAACCTGGGTTCATTCATGCCCATAATTTATTCCATGATCAAGAAATGTAAAAAACATACAATTAATCCCCCAATCAGTAATTATATGTAATAAAGGTGAATAACCATGATACAGAAAAGTTTATGGTATTCACTACACAATTGTTTTGTCATGGAAATCATGGTGAAGTTTTGGTAGCATGACAATGTTACTTAATAATTCATAAAAATGGGTTATGAGAGAGAAATGGGTATTTAATCATTTGTACATAAAATGGGTAGTAATAGGGACCTGGAAATACATGTCCCAACTTTAGGAAATGGAAATATAATGCATAATTTCATTAGAAAACTTGAATAAAGAAGGGGAGTTGAGGACCACTTATTGAATTTCCGCATAGTAACGACTTAGGTAATGGTTCAAATGAGGGAGGATAAATTATACATTAATAAAACAGCATAAATTGGATATTAATGTAATAATTAAAAATGAATGACAATATGACCAATTGAAATTAAAAGAACTTATTTCAAGATGGTGCTTGAATTTTAAAGGAGGAGAGGAAGGTCCCATACTTGATTGTGTGCCTCCAAATTCTTGTGAGGGGATTCTTGAGGACCTGGGGGTGCCTTATGAGGAGTCTAAAGAGTGGATAGATGAGTATGGTCATGATCTAAAGGTTTTGAGCGAAGATAAATCGAATATTTGGTGGGTTTATATAATAAAAGAGGGGGATTTATTCATTATATATGTTTTAGACTCTATATAATAAGATATCCAATACCACAAAACATTCTATGGTTTTTACCATGGTTTTTACAAAGGGAGTTGTTTATCATTGTAAAAAACATGTATTTTATGAAATATTTTTTTTCGATTTAATTTAATCTTTCTGATATTTTTTATTTCACGCAACACTGAAAATACATTATATTAAATAACTATGTCTGGATTCTTTTATACACAACACCAAGTTATCATTCTCTGAATAAAACATAATATTTAAAATTCTCTACATGGAACAATTAGGTTAGCATAGATTACACACATGATTTATTTTCCTCAATGGTTTTAGTAACACGCAATACCGAGTTTTATGAAACAACAATATTTTATTAAAATGTTATCATCAAATATATTAAGAAATAACCTACCTGTTAAATTATAATTTATAAATAGAGTTTTCTAATTTATGTAAATATATATTTTACACAAATATAATATTAATTCATAGGTTACCAATTAATTAGAAATGAATTTTAAAACAGATTGAATATAAAAGAAAATATTATTATTATTATAAGATATTTTATCCTAATAAATATAATTAATTATAATTATTGAGTGATATTAATGTAATATATATGTTATATATTAAATATAATATTACTTATATTCATCCAATAGATTTTATAGACATAATATAAGAACAAGTCTAATTTTATTCTTAAAAACATATATTTTATTAAGGTATTTTTACCACCTTTTAATGGAGAACCCATTTTAAATCAAATTTTTTGAACTTTAATAGATTTAATATTCCAAAATAAACTTAATTTTTTAATTTGGAACATAATAATTAGGTTATGTTAAATTTGTGGTATTTTTCTATAAATTTTTATTTTTTAATGAATAGTTAAAAATACAGTATTTTAGTTCAAAACAGTTTTTAATCTAATTTATCTAAATGGTTAAATTAAATTCTAGATTTGTTACAAAGATTAATTAGATCATATTTTTATCAATTAATCCAATTTATTTCATTGGAATCAATTTCAATTTGAAATTGAATAAAATAACATATCAAATTTTTGAATGTTTTTACCTAAAAAACCTCTATTGTCGACAGAGCTGTGGGATAAATTTTAAATTAATTTCGACCACTTTTGTGATTGTTATTTGGAAAAATGAATTCCATATTTTGAATAATAATAATTTATTATATATATTAATATTACCTTAGTTTTTACCAAAAATATTAGAGAATGTAATTAAATTTTATTAAACCGATTAAGGTAAAATTAAGCTTAACTAAGGACTAAACCTTAAATTTAAGACCCAAATCAGATTAGAAACTTGTAAAATATTTCCTATCTAAACATATTTCAACATTATGATCCTTTTTTTATTTTTTTCCATTATTAGATCCAATTGACATGTGAAAAATGATCATGTAATTCCTTTGTCAAAATATTACAAGAGTGTCGCTCCTCATCCACTATAAAATGACTCCTCTCCTCCACTTATTCACACCTATAAAACAACATAGGATCATCGAAGGTCTGATAAAATATAATACCAACAACCCTACCTTAGTCTTTGTATCCTCAATTTTATCATAAATATTTTCAAGGAATCACTTTGGTGAAAACCTAAAGAAGTTACCAGATTGAGAGGTAACACCCTCCCTCAAACTCCTTTCTTTTATTTTTTTTCTCCACCACCTCAATTCATATTATTACATTATTATGAAAAAACATCATCCTCAATATAATTATTTTTTATGTGAATTTTTATACCTAAACATACACACACATGCATCTAATGGGTAATGACCATAATGTTTATGTGTACAACAAACTACTGCTTCACTAAACGATGATTATTCATTTTTCCTTTACCGTGTATAATAGTAGAAATTATGATGAACAATATATTAATATATGTTATATATTATATTTATTTTGTATTTATATTCTTTAATAATTTTACCACCCATATTTTTATACTTTTCATTTGCTGTAAATACGATAATTTCATTTGAGGAAGTGTGGACTACAGCCCCCTCAAAGTGATGTGATTCGTTCACACACTACATAGAATGTATTAAGGTTAGGTTTAGTGAAATTATATGATTTATATGATATAATAATTCTAATTTAATATTTATATATATTTATATATATACATATATTTAATTTACCTTCTATCTTTCAATAAGTTAATTAAACGGGAACAACTTTCATGCGTACGTACGACCTACCATCTTCATGAACAATGAATTCCAATTCCTACTTATATATTCTATTAAAAATTATAAAAAATATTATATATATATAATTTTTACATTCTTGAAATCATGATATTAGTATAATTACAAAATATATAACAAATTAAGACAAATGAAAAAAACAAAGCGAATATTACCTGAAGTGTAATCTTAATATGGAATTTTTAAAATGCAGGTTCTATAAAAGTCATAAGAAAACCATATATGGTATTAGATATAAGAATATTGTTATTTTATATATTTATAATAAATTTATATTTATTATACATGAGTTTTTAATGATTACAATGAGAGTCAAGACACAAAGTAAAGAAATTCCATCTCACATTTTATTTCCACAAGGGGCATGTTTATTCACCACCCATTTTTTTGTGTGGTGTGTATACTGAACATGAATGTATTCATTGATTACTATAATAAATATTATGAGTATTTATATATCTATTTTATGATCTGTCTATCATAGGATTTATGTTTCAAAAGATACCAAATCGGTAAGGTAATTTTTTTTTCAATTTTCCTTCTTTAAGACACATTCCATGTTATGCACCTATATTTTTACATGAGGTTTATATACTACCATTGAAATATTATAAAAATAATATCATTTTTTCATGATAATTTTGGCTTCATTTAATTTAATTTTATTACATGGGTAGTATGGTTCAATGATGCCAAGTGGAAAGATTTTATTGAAACAATCTCACTACCTTTCAAGATTGTTAATGTTTATGCTTAATTTGATGAAGTATTATTATCTATATATCAAGAGAATTCACTAATTCCATCATCATATGGTTATTCATGATTTATTAATATATCAGTACCATTTTCACACTATTTGGTATATAATATAATTAATAAAGTGTTTTTAAGAAAGCTCAACCTTACTCTCTCTTTGATCAAAAATACATGTTCTTTAAAAACCATGTTTTCTAAAAAGTTTTTAAATTTTTTCCAATAATAATTTATAATTTTCCAAATTATTTCAAAATAAATGAGTTTAAAAACATTTTCAAGAATTATTTATATTTTTCAATTTATTTTCAAAGAAATGGTAATCCAAATGTTTTCAATATTTATTTATATTTTTTCAATGAAATTTCAAGGAAATGGTATTAAAAATGTTTTCAATATTTATTTATATGTTTTAAAATTATTTTAAATGAAATCGATTTGAAAATGGTTTCAATATTTCTTTATATTTTTTAAAGAAATTATCAAAGAAAAATGTTTTTAAATTGTTTTAAAGCTTATTTTATATATTTTTAAGGAAAAAGGTATTACAAATGTTTTGAGGAATATTTTTATAAATTTACAAGGGAAAAGGTTTTCAAAAATGATTTTAAATACATCTTTAAATGTTTTCAAATGATTGTAAAATGGTTTTCAAAATTTTTTATTTTTTAAAAATATTTTTTCAAATAATAAAGGATATTTTCCTCGTGAAATGTTTCTAAAAGATATTCCAAAATTATATCCCATATACGATGATATTCATTAGTGTTACTCATTATTTTTTGGGGGAAATTATTCAATGTATCAAATCACATTCATTCTATTAATCGTATATGTTTATAAGGAATGTTATTTTAGTAACCCATTTCTCTTCCATGGGTTATATGTTTATGAAACCTGTTTTTCTTCCACTAGTAATATGTTTATGAAACCTGTTTCTATTTCATTGGTTATATACTAATGAAACCAGCTTCCTTTAAAGGGTTATTCTTTGATGAAATGATTATGAAAATTATATATTTCCATAGGTTATGATATGATTACATGTTTATAAAACCCATTTCATTTCATGGGTTATGATATGAGCAATTTTTTTCTTTTATGGAACATGTTTGTATCATTTTATTATGAGATGGGTGGGACCTATATCTTAATCCAATGCATTGGGTAAAGATTTAAATCTAATGAGATAAAAAATTCTGGAACAATAAGTAAAATCAACTCAGTATTATAGGGTTGGAATGAGGAGAGAATTCAGTTCAGTAATATAGGGATGGAATAGGGTGAGAAACCGCTTTAGTAAAAAAAACTTGTCCACTAAGATGGCCTTGGAAGTGATGCCTCAACTACTATGGAATTAATTATATATTATTATGTGTCTACCAAAATTATATGTATTATTCCTATGTTATGATTTCATAGATTATGTTCCTTATTTTTATATGGTTTATGTCTTATTAACTACCATTCATTATTCTATAATTCATGTATAGGATATTTGATATGCATGGTATGATATTCTATTTGCATGATTATATTCTCAAAACCCTATGCTCATGTTTATTCTTACATGTATCCCTTGTTTACCCTTACTGAGCATCTGAGTACACCCATTTTTATGTTTACTTCCTGAAGTTATGAATATATATATCTTATATGATATGTCTAAGAGGGGTGATGGTCTTGGAGAACCTAGTGGGGTATAATGTAGCTCACTCATGTAACAATGTTTAGATATCCATGTAACTAAAGGCACTAAACTAATATGGTATTTCAAAATTTGTTTGTATAATTTATTAAGTATTCCACAAAAGTGATGTAATGTCATTGTATGAAAATTGAGGGTCTCCAAAGTTGGTATCAGAGAAAAGTTTCAATTAATCTTTGGAATCTATAATGAGAAATAATTATCAAGGAACCAAAGGACATGTATAAGGATGGGTATAAGGATAAGGAAAAGAATAATAAATTTTCCTAAAATTTTTAGAATGGATAGAGTGATTGATTTCCTAGAAATAAATCTCAGTCTAGATACTAAAAGAGAATGTGGATTTGTAAGAGATGTACCTAGGAGTAACAACTCCAAAAATATTATCTATTCCTGACTTAGTGTAATATGGTATACCAAAATGGGCCTTGTTTCTCACTTGGTTTGGCACTTATGGGGATATTCTTTGGTAATTCACAAACACTTCATGAACCATCATGAAAAATTTAACTAGGAGTTTATTATGAATAACCTAGCATAAACCTAAGGAGTTATAGTTTATGAAATGTGTCAAAATATAGACATCATAAAATTTGTTTCATGATTTTTTGATTTCTCACTATTATAATCATTTATTACTCAATTATTATAGGTTTTAGTCAATGGTAGTAACCAGAAGGAACTGGGTTAATGTTGAATGTGATCGATTATTTGATTATGAGTAGTCAAATGGGATGATCACTAGAGTTCATTATGAATAACCTTGGATAAATGTGAGGAGTCATAGTTAATTAAAGGTGTTATAATTTAGACATCATAAAATTTGTTTTCATGATTATGTGATGCCTCACTTTGATAATCATTTCTTACTCAATTATTCTTGGTTTAAGTCAATGAAGGGAAATAGATGGAACTAGGATAATGTTGAATGTGATGGAAACATTTTTTATGAGCAGTCATATGGGATGATCACTGGAGTGAAGGATATTGTGATCATTCCTAATCAGTTTTCAAGGAACATTATCAACAACATATACCTTAACCAACTCTCGGACTCACCAAGAAAGAGAAAGAATGGGTTATCTAAGAGTTTGGGTAATGGAGACCGTGGACGAAAGTGGAGTTAGTTTCCTTTGTGGAAAAAATGTGTAGAAATAACCCATGTGAATGTCTTAGAGGAACAAGAAGATGTTTTGACTATGTATAAGAATGTCTAAAAGAAAGTAATTGAAAATGGAAAATGAAAAGTTCAGTTAATGAAATGGATGGTAATTTTCTCCTTAGTAAGTTATTATCAATTTATGACTTCTTTAAATGTGGAAATTATGTGAATTATGAAATTTTATGTCTTATGTTGAAGGATCATGAATAGAATAAGCAAGGTGGTATAATTAATAGATTCATTGATGATGATAAAGAGGCCATAAACAACATGTGAACGGAATGTGATGTTCTTCCCATATTGTTTACATTATACATAATACGCATGATTATATTATGGTTGAGGAACCTTAAGGTAATATTTATATTTCATATTCGAGGAAATATGTATTAAGGAATAATTTGATGAATCCTAATTAATGGTTTAAGAATAAATTTGTATGAAGTAAGTACTAATGTTATATTAATCATGAAATATATATTTATTTTCAATATATGTTTTCATTAAGGATTGAAAATGACATGTTGAATACTGATGAAGTCCTAGAAAAGTATTTTCATGGAAATATGATATCTTTTATTAGGGGATGGTGACTCTAAATTAATTCTCGATGTTGATATAATGATGATTGAATAAAGATATGCTAGATATGAATTTGTAAATTGGATGACGTAGATTACAGCAGAACATATTATTGAAAAAGTGTCCAATGTCATAAATGATGATTTTTATAACTACTTGAATTTAAATAATTTATATAGCAATCATTGGAATAAGGAAGCATGAGAGTTTTCAAAAACATTTATAATAATTCATGTTATTAACATGTTTTAAGAGAAATTACAATGAGGGTATTAACATGATTGCAATATAAAATGTGATAATTTTTGATATATTCTGAATAAATGTTAAGCTCCTTCCATGAATTTCTTTCTAATGTTTTGAATTTTTATATTTCAAAATGAATATTATTATGTTAAGCATTTATGGTCATATTATTTAGAAATTCGAGTGATTTTTTTGAGATTAAATCATCATCTCACCACATAAGGATTTATTCATATTGGATAACCTATTCTAACACCTTTGTGTTGATGATAATTGATGGAAACTTGGATGACATATCATGGGTCTCATGTTCTCTTAGTTATTCATAAATGAAAAATTCACCTTCCTTTTAAGATAAATAGGTGAATTAGATCATGGAACAAAAAAGGTTGAGGTTTTCTTAAAATCATGAAGGTATATATTTTCATGAAAATTATTCAACTTTAGAAAAAAAGGTCTTTAAACCAAAAATGTTACCCTAGTACCTTTGTTCTCTATGGATCAGATGGTCCTTTAGGCCATCATAAATTTAGGGATTTTTTATTGTTAACTTTATCTTGAACCTATTCTCTATCACTATCCATCAGAATATGATGGTTAGATTTATCTTCCATGTCCATGTTTTCAATTTTCATATATGATCTCCTACGTGGAAACCCATCTATGTTTTACTATGGGTAACCATTGGGTATCTGACATTCTTTTTTAAATGAAGTTTTGGTGTTCATTTTTACGATGTGGGTTTCTATGAAGGGAATTAAAAGTATTAAACCTTTGATAACCCAGATGAATTTAGCAAGAGAAATTCATTTTTAGTGGGGTAGAATGTAACACCATGATACTTTTTGAAATATATTTTTTTCGAATTAATTTAATCTTTTTGAGATTTTTCATTTCGTGCAACAATGAAAATAGTTTATATTAAAGAAATATGTATGGCATGAATTATACACAACACCAATTTATTATGAACTACACACAACATAATTTTTATAATGGTCTACAAAGAACACTGAGGTTATCTTACATTACATGCAATATTGAATTTCCTTGATGGCTTTTGTAACACACAATATTGCGTTTTACAGAACAATAATATATTTTTAAAATGTTATAATTTAATATAATAATATATAAAAAATATTTTAAATTAGTGGATATGAATATTATTAAATAATTTATTAAAATATATAGTGTACAAAAATATAATATGAATTCATAGGTTTCCAATAAATTATAAATGAATATGAAAACTAATTGAATATAAAGAAAACTATTATTATTATTATGATAAGTTCGTTTACCATAATAAATTAAATTAATTATAATTAGTGAGTGATATTATTTTAATAAATATGTTATGTATTAAATCATATAATTTTTTTGTTCATCCAATAGATTTTATAGACATAAGTTAAGAATAAACTTAATTTTATGCTTAAGCATTTATATTTTTATTAATGTATTTTTACCGCATTTTAATGGTAAACCAATTTTAAATATATTTTTTTGTCAATTTTATATATTTTTAATGTAAATATAAACATAATATTTTAATTAGGAACATAATAATTAGTTTATGGTAAGTTTTTTATTTTTCTTGTGAATTTTTATTTTTAATGAATAGTGAAAAATACAATATTTTAGTTCAAAAATGATTTTAATATAACTTATTTATATGAATAAATCACATTTTAAATTTATTTAAAAGAATTAATAGATACTATTTTTATCAATTAATCCAATTTAGGTCATTTTAATTAATTTCACTTTGAAATTTAATATAAAAACATAGAAATCTTTTCCATGTTTTCACTTTAAAAACCTCCATTGTCGACCCGATTATAGGATTAATATTAAAGTAATTTTTACCAGTTATATGATTGGAATTTTTAAAAATGCTTTCTATATTTGGAATAATAATAATTTATAATTTATAATAAACTTAAGTTACATTTTTACCAAAAACATTCATTAATGTAATTAAAATAAATAACATTGATTAAGGTAATATTAATCTTCACTAATGTCTAAACCTTAAATTTAAGATCCAAAAGACTTATAAAATTATCCAATATCTATTTAATATCCATATTTATACACTATAATCCCTTTTATTTAATTTGGTTCATTATTAGAGACACTTGATATGTAAATAACATTTAATGAATTCCTTTTTCAAAATATTACAAGAGTGTCACTGCTCCTCTACTATAAAAGTCCTCCTCTCCTCCACTTCTTCACACCTATAAAACCACTTAAGTTAGGTAATAAAATGCTCAAATATACTCCCAAAAACCATACCACCCTCATTGAATCATTCATTTTTTTCATGAAACTTTCCAAGAAATCCTTTTATTACATACCAAAATGAGTTACCATATTAAGAGGTAACACCCTTCCTCAAGCTCCTTTCTTTTATTTTCTTTCTCCACCACATCAATTCATATTTTTTTTGAATTATAAAAAAAACTAGTATCATAAATCTACTAAGGTATTTTTATGAAATATTTTATACCTACACTTATACACACACCCATCTAATGGGTAACAACCACACTGTTTTTGCGTACGGTAAACTACCGCATCAATAAACAATGATTGATAATTTTTCCTTTACCGACTCTCCAACTAGACATTATTATGAAAACTCTATTTATATATTTTTTATGTTATATTTATTATTTAATTAATATTATTTAATACTTTTACCACACATATCATTATACATTTCATTTGGTGTAAATATGATAATTTCGTTTGAGGAATTGTGGACTACCACCCCTTCAAAGTGATGTGATTCATTCACCCACTACATGGAATGTAATAAGGATGATTTTAGTTAACTTATATGATATATATGATATAATAATGACACTGTAATAATGATATATATATATATATCATTTACCATCTTTATTTCAATTTGAAAATTAAATGGAAACATATTTCTTGTGTTCGTACAGTCTACCATCTCCTTAAACAGTGTATTCCATATCATACTTATAAAAAACATATAAAGTATATAAATTATATTTATATCATTTTTTACATTATTTAAATCATGATATAAGTATAAGTACCAAATATATAACAAATTAAGACATATTTAAAAAACAAAACAAATATTACCTGAAGCGAAACCATAACATGGAGTTGTTAACAAGTGGGTAATATAAAGTCATAATAAAACCATATATGGTATTAGATATAAGAATATGGTTCTATGATATATTTATAATAAATTTATATTTATTATATAGGATTTTTGAATGAGTATTATGAGATTCAAGACTAAAGGCAAGAGGATTTCATCTCACTTTTTATTTCAGTGAGAGACATGCTTTATTCACCTCCCATTCCTTTTGTGCACTATCTATACTACTTAGAGATGTATTCTGTGATAATTATACATAAAATTATGGGTATTTAAATATCCATTTTATTATTATTTTTTATGGGAAAAATGTTTCAAAATATTTCAAATCGATAAAGTAATTATGTCTCAATTTCTCTTCTTCGAGATACATGAAATGTTATGCACCTATATTTTTCAATGAAATTTTATATATTGAATCTTTTTATTTTTATTATATTTTTAGCTTCATGAAATTTCATTTATTACATGGGGATTATGGTTCAATGTTATCAAGTGGTAAGAATTTATTGAAACAACATCATCGCCTTTCGAGATTGTTTTTATTTATCCTTACTTTATTGAAATATTTGGATGAATATCTCAAGAACATTCATTAATTTTATTATAATATGATTATTAATGATTAATTTATATATTTTTAACATTTTCATACTATTTGTTATATATTATAGTTAATAATGTGTTTTTAAGAAAGCTCGACTTTACTCTCTCTTCGATCGAAAAATATACATTCTTTAAAGACCATTTTATCTAAAAATGTATTCAATATGTTTTCAAGAATCCATTATATCTTTTAAAATTATTTTAAAATATATGGTTTTAATAAAAATCATGGTTTATTTATATGTTTCAAATTATTTCTGAAGAAATTATTTTCAAAACATTTCCAAGATTTCATTCTAATTTATCATGTAATTTCAAGTAAATGGTTTTTAAAATATATTGAAGATTTATTTATATGTTTTAAAATTATTTTCAATGAAATTTATTTAAATATTTTTTCAAGAATTTTATATAAGTTTAAAAAAAATAGATAAAATGTTTTTAAATTTTTTTGAATCTTATTTTATAATTTTTCAAGGAAAAATATTTTGAAAATGTTTTCAAGATAATTTTTATAAGTCCTTAAGGGAAAATGTTTTCAAAATTATTCTCAAGCATTATTTCTATGTTTTCAATGGATTTTGAAAGAAAATGGTTTTCAAATGGTTTTCTATTTTAAAAATAATTTTTCAAATATGAAAGGATATTTCCCTCAATAAATGTTTCTAAAATATGATTTAAAATTATTTCCCATAAAAGAAGAAATTAGTTGGTGTTACTCATTACTTTTAGATAAATTATTCAATTTATAAATTCATATTCTATATTTTAGTGGTTTATTTTTTTATGGGATGATGTTTATGAAAATAATTTCTCTTCTATGTGTTATATGTTTATAAAACCCATTTCACTTCTATGGGTTATATGTTTATGAAACTAATTTCTATTTCACGGGTCATATGATTATGAAACCCCCTTCCTTTCATGGCTTTTGATTTGATGAAATGATTATGAATCATGTCTTTTTCATAGGTTATGATATTATTACATGTTTATATAACCCATTTCATTTTATGGGTTATGATATGATTATTAATGATTTTGTGGAACATGTATGTATTATTTAATTATGAGATAGGTGTGACCTATATCAACCTCTAATGCATTAAGTAAAGATTTAAATCCTATGATATTGACATGGATGGAATAAGAAATAAACTCAGTTTAATATTATAGGGAAGGAATTAGGGTAAACTCTGTTTAGTAATATAGGGATGGAACTTGGTTTTAACTATGTTTAGTAAAGGAATTTTTCTACTAAGATGGCCTTGGAAGCGATGCCTTGACTACTATGGAATTAATTATATATTCTTATGTGTTTTCCAAAAATCTATGTATTATTATAATGTTATGATTTCATGTATTATGTTACTTATTTCCTTATGATTCATGTATTATAAACATTCAATATTTAAATCATGATTCAATTATATGATCTTTGATATGTAGGGTATGGTATTCTATTTCACAATTAGGTTCTCATACCCCTATTCTCATGTTTATGCTTAAATGTATCCCTTGTTTACACTTACTGAGCATCTAGGATCACAGTTTTTCTATTTCCTTCCCCTTGTTATGAATATATATTTCTGGTATGATATTTCTAAGAGGATTTATAGTCTTGGAGATCTATGTGGGAGAAAATGTATCTCACTCATGTACTACTGTTTACGTTTTCATGTTTCTAAAGGCATTAAACTGATATAGTCTTTTGGTGTTTGTTTGTATAATGTATTAAGTATTCTTTACAAGTGATATAATGTCAACGTATAAAAAGTGAGGATTTTTATACTCATTTCTTTATAATTCCAATTGTTAGACATATTAAAATAATGATATTTCTTATTTAGTGGCAAGTCAAACTCTTAAAGAAGGGATTTTAAAACCTTAAAAAATATTATTTGTCTTGGAGGATTCATAATGGATTTACAAAATAAATCAAATAAAATAAAAAAAATTATTTTATAAAGTTAAAACATATATTTGATCATGGGTTTCATTTATAGTAATTATTACATCACTTTTCGGTCATTATGATGTCATAAAACACAGAATATATTTATAGGATATTTAATTTTTTCCTTAAAATTCAAATGTCTCTAAAAATTATGAAATAATCATCGTTGGATAATTTTTATGTTCATATTTAAAAAAAATATTCATTTAATCTAAATAATTTTTTAAATATTTTAAATTTCATTATTAAAATAAAATCAACATTTATTAAGAAATATTTGATTTTTTTGGAAATAAATGTTTTCAAACTCTTATAAAAATTACATTTAAATTCATAAATTTTTTATGATAATTTATATATGATATAAATTAATTAATAATATTAAAATATTATTTATTCCAAAAATACATTAATTCATTAATTGAATTTCAATATTAACCAGAAATATAATTTGTGCTTCCTTATATCAAAATAAAAATCATTTACAAATTAACAATAATATGATGAAATTATATTCATTATTCTATACAAAAAAAACTACATAATCATATTTCTAGGGTATTAAAACATATCCCTTTACTACACTAGAAAACTCTCTAAGAGTATGGCTTGGGATGGTGGTATATTCATGGGGTAGTTTGGTGAATATGGTTTAGGTCGTGATCTCGATGAGCATGAACTTATCCCATAAATGGTTTCTCCTATGATTATATTATTGGATTTCAGCTTGGGATTTGTTAAGAGAAACTCCCATAAATTCAATATTCCTTGTAATCTACGATAAATGGGATTCATAGTTTTCAATCCTTCTAATTAATGCTATCACATCCTTGGTCTGTGTCAATTAGGTTTATTAAAACCCTATATTTATACTAATCATGTAATCACTATTCAATGGATATATTATCAATTTTAATGATAAAAATGGTATTTTAAACCCAATTGAAAATATAATAAAACCAAATAACTGCATCTATTTTCTATAACCATAATATATAATAAGACGTTTAATTAAATTCAAAAGAGGAATTTTATATATAACAGTTTGGGTATTTACAAGGATTATCACTACACATGTGATCACACTACCTACAAGTGGAGAACTTTTTTTGGTATTCAATGATGATTCAAAGAAGGTATTGATCTATGTTTTAAAACATAATGACAAAGTCATAACCTGTTCTTCAAGGAAGTTGAAAGTTCATTAATAGAACTATCCAAATCATGGTCTGTAATTGACTATAGTGATCTTCCCTTGAAAAATATAGAATCATTATCTTTTTGGAGATAAGTGTGAAATATATATAGATCACAAAATCCACAAGTATATATTCACTCAAAAAGAGATAAATATGTTCTAATGAAGATGGTTGGAGCTGATCATGGACTATGACTGCTCAATCCATTATCATCCCGTTAAAGAGAATAAAGTGGAGGATGCTTATAAAGGATCTAACAATTCTAACACCAATGAGAACTTAGGTGGATCCAATATTTGTAGATTTAAAATGTATAGAAATGGGAATGATAAAGGAATAAAACCCATTTATCCTTTCCCAAATGATTTTTAACACTCTCTCTAGATAATTTAAAGGATTCTTAAAGAAATGATTTGGGAATTAAAAAGAAACTAGAAACTATAATGAAAGTGAAATCCTTAGAGTTAAATGTTAATAAATAAGGAATTGTGATATTTGGGTAAATACTATGTGTTTCATCAAATCTTTAGTTAATGAAATAACTGGTGGATGATGCACATAGTTCAAATTTATCCATTCATCCAGGAAGCACAACGATGTATCAAGATCTTCATAAGAACTATTGGTGGGACAATATGAATAACAATATCATTGAATATACATCAATGTTCCTGGCATGTCACCAAGATAAGGCTGAAAAGAAGAAGTATAAAAAGATGATGCAACCATTACGCACACTTACATGTAAATGGGTGAACATCACCATGAACTTTTTCACCAAAATTATAAAGAAATATAGAGGAAATAATTATATCTAGGTTGTTGTGGATAATATTAAAAAGGAATACCACATTATATCAATTCTATAAGACTTCTATTTGGATCAACTTGAATGTATATACATCAGATAAGTGGTAAGGATGCATGAAGTACCACTATCAATTATATCTGATCAAGATCTGAGATTCCCATCCAAGTTTGGGAAATTCCACCAACATTATATAAAAACTAAATTGATATTCAGTATATCCTATCACCAAAAAAATGGTGGCATGTCTGATAAGACTATTCATACACTATAATATATGTTTCGAGCATGTTCTATAGACATAAAAGGAGGATCGGACCAACATATTCCTCTTGAAGAGTTCTCATAGAACATCAGCTTTCACTCAAGCATCCAAATAGATCCCTATAAATACCTTTATGGGAAGAATTTTATAACACCTACATGTTTGGATGAAGTTGTGAAATGAAAACAGCTTGGTCCGAAAATGGTTGAGGAAATAGTTGAAAAGGTTATGACCATTCAGAATCACATCTAGTCTGCTCTGAGTCGACAGAAGAGTCATCCTGAAAATAATCAACAAAACATGAGTTTTATTTTAGTGACATGGTATTCTTCCACACATCTCTATGGAATAAATTTATGATATTAGATAAGAAGATAAGGATTAGTCTAAGATACATCATCCCCTTTGAGATCCATGATCACATCAGAGCGGTGGCCTATTTATTATCACTCATACTGAATCTATCTCAAGTACATGATGTATTCAAAGTATCCCTCTTGATGAAGTAAATAATAGACCCCTCACATGTACTCAATATAGAGGTGGTATCATTGGAGAATGACCTCTCTTATAAGTAGTAATCGGTGAATATATTAGATTATAGAGAAAAAGTTCTATGAAATAACACAATGCACCTTTTCAAAGTGTTGTGGAGAATCGAAAATTTTAAAGAAGTGTTGTGGGAGTTGGAGGAGTTGATTAAGAAGACTTACCCTCATTTATTTTAGTGTGGGAAATGAGATTTTTGAGAGATAAATTTCATAAGGGGGATATTTTAATGACCAAAACTATTATAATTAAAATTATCTTTTTTGATTTCATTAAATGTCTTATTATTTATTATGGTTATAGAAAACAAATGAAATTATTTTGTTTTATTATATCCAATTTTATTTAAAATACCATTTAGAATCAATACTGTTGATAATAATTCTGCTTAATAGTGATCACATGATTAGTATAAATATAGGGTTATAACAAATCCAAGTGACACAGACAATGGAAGTGATGGACTTAACCAGTAGAGTCATACCCTATGAATTTCATTTATTAGAGCTTCGAAGGGAGATAACATCTATTGTATTTTCCATTCATTATTATCATGACAAGATCATACAACTTAAGTATGAGTGAAATTGTTTACGGGAGAACTTCAAGCTCATCAAGATCATGACCCCAACCATGTTTGTTGAACCACCCCATAAAAGTCCTACTATTCATAACCTTACTCTTAGGGTTTTCTCAGGTGTATTCAAGCGATGTGTATCACCACCCTATAAATACGAATATGTACTTTGTTAAAATAACAATTAATACATTTTAAACATATTATTGATACATTGTAAATGATTTTTATTTTGATACAATAAATCACAAATTGTGTTTTTGGTTAAAATTCAAATTCAATTAATGAATTTATTAATTAATGTATTTTTGAAATAAATAATATTTTAAAATTCTTAAATAAATTTTATCATATATATAATATCCTTTAATTTTTATGAAGTCAAATGTAATTTTTATAAGTGTTTGAAATCTTTTATCGTGAAAACCCCACCATTTCAAAATAAAATTCGACTTTTTATTAAAAGTGAATATTCAATATTTATAAAATTATTTAAACAAAATGAGTATTCTTCATATAATCAGAATGTTGAAAATATCTAATGGTGAATTTTTAAAAAATTTCTAAGAGCCTAATTTTTGGGTAATAATTAAATATCAAAATTATTTGATTTACTTTTTTGATTCCATTATGAATCCTCCAAAACATATGATATATTTAAAGGTTTTAAAATCCTTTCTTTGAGAGTATGACTCACCTTCACATAAGTAAGGGAATTATTCTAATATATTTTTTCCTTGGCCTTATAAAATAATTAGAACCTTCCACTTTGGGTAGAAACCATGGGAAAAATAATGGATTAATTTTGGTTTTGGATAATTTATTATGTGGAGTCTAAAACCTAAATAATAAAGAAACCCTACGATTTTTTTATATATACCCACCAAGAACAAATTTATATTTACTTGAAATCCTTGGATCATGACTATAATATTCCACCCAATCTATATAATCTTTCCAAGGCACCCATATGCCCATAATAAACCCCTCCCGGGATTTTGGAGTCACACAATCAAGTAAGGGACCTTCCTCTTATCCTTTCAAATTCAAGAACCTTCTTGAAATTAGTTCTTCTAATTTCAATTGGTTATACTACAATTAATTTATAATCATTACCATACTATCTAATTGATGTTATTTAAATGAGTAATCATTTATCCTCTCTCATTTGGACCCCTACCTAAGTAGTTATTATGCTGAAAATTTTTAGGGGACCCTCACCTCCTCTTCTTTATTCAAGTTTATTTATGAACATATGCATTCTATTACAATTTCCTAGAGTTGAGAAATGTATTTAAATGTCCTTATTACTACTCATTTTATGTACAAATTAAGGGAGACCCATTTCACTCTCATCAACTTTTTTTATAAATTTTTATGTAACACCTTTATGATACCGAAATTTTACTGTGATTTTCTATGACAAAAAAATTGTGTCATGAATTCCCTACCCATTGTCTATCAAGTTTATTCACCTTTATGAACATATACTTATTGATTTAGGACTTAATTGTATGTATTACACATTCCTTGATCTTGTAATAAATTATAAGGATGAATGCATCCATGTTGTATGATCTATGTGGAACACTTATGCATGAGAATGAAATGAATGTGATGGGTCCACCCATACATAACTCCAATGAATTGGGTAATGTTTAGTATTAGGATATGTCACACTAGGATAGGGAGTGAACCTAATTCCTTTATGGGACTTTTTCCCCCATGATGCATTTACAGGTTTAACCCAGACGTTTTTTAAGATATAGTGTTTTAAGTTGTTGCCACATTTCCCATGTTATGATTATCACGCTATTTGATGACTTATTATTCTGGTTCCTTTTATTTATCCTTGATATTATTAATGTTTAACATGTATTAATTGTTCAATGTCTATTCCCTTACTGGTATTTTTAGCTCAACCCTTTATTATTTATGTCCCAAGGTTATCCCATGCTGTTTTAAGTTTGATGAAGTATTTTGAGCATGTTAAAAAAGTTTTCAAAAAAAGATGTTGTATTCTCTATTTTATGTGGTTATGTAATGTAACTAATTCCCAAAGACAGTAGACATCTAGATCATATGGTTCATATCAAGTGTACTCTTACATAATAAAATAATTATTGATGTTAAATAATGAGAAGGTTTCTTATAATGAAGCTTCCAAATTACTAAATGGAATGGGTATTTAAAGTATTTCATTAAATAATTAAGTTATATAAGGTGTCCATATAATATGGAAATTTTCATATTTATAAGAGTTTTCAGAAATGATCCAACCTTGTCTTCATGAGGGAATTCTTTAATCAATAATATGATTCCATTTCGATTCAAGAACCCGATTTCCATGGGAGATACCCACCTTAGAACATGTTCCTTATATTATAGTGGATTCCTAGAATGATTCCATTGCATCCCTTCAATATCATCATGATATTATGATGCCTTGGATATAATCCTTGGATCCAACTTGATGTATTTATACTCATGGTTTCATGGATTAACCCCATTGGTCCCAGTCATTCTTAGCCAATTTTACCTTGGATGAGATCCTTGGACTTGATTCTGACTATTTATTGTCACAACCCATCCCTCAGGGCCGGTGTTGTGACTAATCCATGCCTATCTCTCATAGGCTAGGGGCTGGTGACTAGCACCAAGAATGAATATCCCAGAAAAATGGGAGACATTTTCCTAAGTACCTATACACATGCACACAACTCCAATCTATAGATTCTAGATATAAAAAACACTAAGTAAGAAAACACAAGGTATGATAGTAGAAAACTGAAAGTAAAAAGAGACAGAATAAAAGCTCAACCAAAAAGTAAAAGTAAAAGTGCAAGACCCTAGAACTCCCCTACCAGAAAACCCTACCTAATGGGTAGGTACATAGATAGATTTTAGAAGCCGCAGATTCACACCTCATCTGTCGAGTCACTATAAGAACCACCTGGCCCCAGTCCACCAATGACTTCATAAAAGCGATGATTGTATACACAAAACACGACATGTGTGGGAAAATACCGTGCATGGTTTAGTAAAATAATACTCTGTAGGGAACCTTGAAACACAAATAAAGTACCACAAAGGAAACACCACAAAGAAGATACAATCAGCTCAAAATAGGTATATGTCAATAACAAATATAATAGGAACATCCATGTATACTCATAAAGGATTACATGACTCAAGGTCTTATCCATTGCCTGCAATATGGTTTCTATCATAGCACGCTCATCCTGGGAGATCTCACTCCTCGAGCCATCTGATATTAAGCAGATAGAATTGGTCTACCAAAAGTATCTAAGAGAACACCTTATCTCGATACGTCATGAAGTTTCCCTAATACATCCGGTCTCTCTAAGATATAGAGTCTCAATATCCCAACCAATCCTTAGCTATAGGATTTTTCTCAATCCATATTGAAATCTGATGAAAAGTATAGTATATGTAGGAGAATCAATACACATCTTCGCTAGATACCTACTCTACATATTCAAAGGATACCTACTATACATCGTCACAAGAGACCTACTCCATGTATTTGCAGGACACCTTCTCTGCATCTTCATAGGAAACCTATTGCACGTCCTCACAGTGGACTTACTCTGTGTCTTCATAGGATACATACTCTGCATATTCACAGTAGACCAACTCTGCATATTCCAAGGATACATAATTTGTGTGTTTATAGCATACTTACTCCACGTCTTCACAGGAAACCTACTCCACATCTTCTCTAGAGACTTACGCCACATATGTCATAGTTCATAGGAGACTTACTCTGTGTTGGTCTCAGCCACATGATTCCTCTCCTAGCGTACTCATTCCAAGAGTACATACTCCTTAACAAAATAGGTCATATTATAATCTTACAATAAAACTCATATGGAGTATTTCAGAAGTACCACCTCATCATAAGGGTCCCAATTCTACAAATAACTCATCAAACAGATACACAATTTTAAATTTATGATCATTTTAGTAAAAAAGGGTCGGTTGGGTTCAGTTCTGACCCAACCCAGTCGGGTCTAGTCCAGTGCTTACTATCCTTGCCCAAATGCTAGGCCATTGGTATTCTAGACCATGTCCCATTGGGCCAAGGGGTCCAGCCCAGCAGACCACTTTTTCTCCAGACCAGCCTGATTGTGTGGGCCGATTTGTTTATCTGGGTGCAGCACACGAGCCGCACCCCTCCCACCTGGCATACATTTGTGTCACCCGGTTAATGCGGATGGTCTTAGGCCAACCGCTCCTCTCGCATGTGGTCCATAGGACCACAACCATGATTCCATGGGCCCCTCTGCCATCAGCTTCGATCTAGTAGCCACCTACTATTGGGCGGCATTGCCGCCGCACACCCACACCGCACGCCACTATCATCGGATCTTCCTCTGCATGACACCACCATCATTTTAGTGGTTCTTTTTTCAAACCTAGAATTTTGTTGCAATACTTGGGTCTCCACCATCACTTCCATGTGATGCAATTCATCTTGTCATCGCTCTGGTGGTCCGTCCACGTTTGGATCCTCCCAGCAAATCCTGACGCAGCCATGGGGGTCCGTCAACAAAGAATGAAGAATGAGGATATTGAATAGGAACAAGAAAACCCTTATAGTAAATGTTGGCCTTTTTCGTTTCGGTCTTCATTCACCCCATTAGAAAATGGAATGAAACAACAAGGATAAATCCCTAAGATTTAATCCTTTAAATCCCAGAAGTTAACCATCCCGTAGGAATGATCAAACTGCATATCAACTTATTCGTGGGTTGTTATGTATTATTCATTGGATTCATGAAGTGGGGAATAAATTCATGAAGAAATAATCCCCCTAACAAGAGGTTTGGATTTTTCATTAGTGAAGAATGGATTTGTGCCATCGCCATTCCTCCATCCCTGATCCTCGATCATTTATCGTGATCTATGATCCACGATCCGCCGACGTTCATTTTCATTTTTTGTTCACCAATGGAAGGGAACTGCTAACGCCTTTCTCAAGATATTTGAGGGAATTCCAATGTTATTCATTAACCATGAATTCCTTTTTAATTGGGGAGAAAAAGAAAACATATCAGCCTCTTGCAGCATTGTAGAAACGCCAAGCTATTTTATTTAAGAAAAAAATGGGATGACATGTCATTTCGTTGTTATATCTCTAGGAAATTTTTAAAAAGAAATAAAATAAACTTATTTAAGTTTATTTTATTCTACTTTAACATTTCCAAAAATTAACCTTCGTAGTCGAACAACGATGTTTGATGTTAGGCCCTGCCTAAGGAAAAACCACATTTAGAACTAAAAAGTGGTCTCAGATCTCCAATCTGAGTCACCATTCATGATTTATTATGATTTTATAATGAAAGAATTTTATTTAATTATTTTTTTACAGTTACGTCCTTTTCATGTTTTTTCATGGGTGACCCCTAATGACTAAAGTTAAGTCGCACCTCGGGTAATCTGGCCATCCTGAATACAACGGTGCCCTCAAATTTATGATCTATGAACTCATTTAAGAGTCATTCCACTTTTTCAGGAAACCCACACCTTTCTATTATTAAAAAACATAACAATTTTCATCGAACCATTCAGGGGACACTGGGCCATAGAATTGCACATCGTCTCAATGCCTGGTCCTAAAATATTTACCAAAACATTCTAAAAATAATACCATGAAAATCTAATTCAACACATTCTCCCCATATCAAGTCTTTACATACCTGAAATCCAAACCATGGGATTCCCAAACAAATTAGGGTACAAGCATGAACCTGAGCCCCCCGCTCCCATGTGGTCTTCTAGATATTATTATACTACCACCAGACCCACACTAAATGAATCGACCACCCCCATAGGGTCCTCTCCTATTGATCCTCGATCTCCATGACCAAGATTAAAGGAGATCATCTTGATCAGAAACTATCATATATGGGATTCCATGGATTCGACTTATATCCTGCACATAGATCCATCCCAATCTCTCTACTGGACTCTACTCTTGAAAAGATAAGAAGTAGCCAACATGGTGGGTCGGTCAAAGATCACCCAGATGGTATCATGTACCCAAGACATATGTGGTAAAACTATCATAAAGTCTATATATATCCTTTCTTGCACCCTTTCTTTCCCCCCAAGGAAGGAAAGTGCAACCCATTATAAGAACAGGGGCTTGACACGGTGAGTAGATAAACCATGAAACTAGTTCATAAATTTTATATCAATAGGTAAGCCATGCTTATACCTTTTCTGTCATCCCCATTGTCCACCTTGACACCCACATGCATATCTCGATGCATCTTTCCACTCTAGGTGTCCACTAATACTATTTTATGTCCATTTAAAGGAACTAAGTGCTCCCCAAAATTTGAATATCCATTAGGGGCATTCCCCATGGACAATTGAGCATGTAAAGTCTCATCATCGGTATCACCGATTTGTACCTCTGTGGCTCACTATAAGAGTGGATAGGTAACAACCACCAACTGGAGGAAATCTGCATCATCATTATCCATGAAGAATAACTATAACAAGGTCAACTACTTTTTTTGCTCATTCAATAACTATGAAATGGATCACCTGTTGATAGAACCTGCTACCATGTTTCCCTTACCTGGAGTATCAACTCTCTCTAAGTCATAGTCTTTGAGGAACTATATCCAATGACCCAGTATCATGTTCAGAACCTTCTGAGAGAAGATATACTTGAGACTCTTGTGGTCCTAATAGATGATAAATCACCCGCCCATCAGGTGGTGTCGCGACATATTCAATGCGAATACTACAATTTCCAACTCAAGATCATGGTTTTTGTAGTTATTCTCATATAGTCTCTACTGATGTAGACCATAAGCAATCACCACATGACATTGCATCAGGAAAAACCCAAGTCTGATCCCTAATGCATTATAGAACACTACATACTTGACTCTATCCTCTAGAAAACTCACGATCGGGGCAGACGTCAAACTCTATCTTAACTGCTTAAAAGCCTACATTCACCTTTCTATTAATGAAAAATACTTTTCCTTTCAAATGATATAAGTTTTCATCAATCCCTTTGGTAGTGAATACTCGTTATCCATGGGAAGTTGGTTATAGGTTCGGTAATCCAAACATAACCTTGAAAACTGGGTCTTACTAAACCCTTCCTCTGTAAGTCCTACACCTACACCCTTAGCTCGTAAAGCTCTACGAAAGCCATCTAACATACTGATGCTGGTATCAGTGCCATCTCGGGGTATAGAACAATGCATAATTCTATCTCCATGTGGGGAGTTAAAACTAGAAAAATATTCTAGAAAGATGTCCTCATACTCCACCACTACTGTTGGGAACAGAAAACTCATAACCTCCACTACCCCGAGGGTAAGGCTAGCCTACTTAAGAGTGATTGGCTACACCCTCCTATTCATGAGTCAATCTCGTGCTTCTTGGGTTTCCTTTTTCACCAATAAATGAAAACATCATTCCATCATTGAAGACATAGTGCACCCTTTTTCCTAAAACAATAAATATGAGAATGGACTGTCGATTACCAATCCATACCAAGAATGACATCGTAAGGCCTCGACGCTAACCTCAAAAGGTTCCAACCGAAACTCTCACCTCAAGGGTTAGATCACACTATTGAAACACTTGTGATTATAGATCCACCTTTCATAGGTATCTCTAGACATAAGGGTTAAGTCAATGGTTTAACCAAAAACTCTAGGTCTCTAAAAAGTTCAGTGACAAGGAAGAATGATTAGCACGTGTGTCTATTAATACAACATCTATGAGTAGACAGAGACCATACCTCAAATCATTCATGGATCCCTTGGGTTATATTCCTTGACCGCATGCAGCTTACCATTCCCATTTCCTCTGGCTCCTAGAGCCTAGTGTAGACCATATGAGTGTGGTGGTGGTAACATGTCAAAATGTTTACCACATACTACTGCTCTCCCAACTCATCTGACATATATGTTTCCCCTACAAGTCCATATGTTCCTATCACTATCTCTACCTCAGTGTCATATCCCCCATTTCCCAATCAGTATCATGACGGGCTAGATAATCTCTAGTGAGATGTCCCCTGCTATCTCATAAAGCGCATTTCCTCTCTTTAGGCCAACTTGACTCACCCTATGAGCCCTCAGCTATAGATCCCCTATCTTGGGATCTCCTCTCGTATCATCTCACACATCAAATTCTATAAGATGAATGTCAGCTTCCTCCTCCTAAGGTCTTTGCTCCAGATTTCCCACTGCTAAAATCCACTAGCTATATCAAGTCATCCAAAGGACATTCAAACACAAAGTTTCTCTCTAACACCCTAGAATATGTAGGAATTCCCAGAGGAATTACATTGTATCATATGTTTTGAAGAACACCCTACTAGATGGTCCAATCCCTAAAGCATTGGTCATATATCATATCCATCGAGTACCTGTGAAGTTTGGTATGCCTCAATGAATACCCAAATACGAACATGTTATCCTTCTAGAACTACAGAAGCTCTTGGGAATTCATAGCCCTTAGATTTTATGGTGAGACGTCCTTCTTTAAGAAAGGTTCTCAATCTTTATCCACAGATGAGTCACCTCATCATAAGATTGGGTAATCTAAACCCCTCCATCGTCCTATTAAGCCATGTAGAAGGCTCACTTCCAGGGATGCCATCTTATATAATGGTGTCCTAACTGGATGAAAAACTCGGTCACCACATCAAGCTAGTCCTTAGTCACCAGTGAGTCAGGTTCATCTCAGAACTTAAGGGGTCTCTTTCACCGGAACTCTTAAAGTGCTCTCAGCCCGCACATCTCATTCGCTGGTACTATGAGTACCATGTGATACTCCACAGGTGGTGGTATAACTGGAACACCATTCAGAGATTTTGTCTCTAGTACAAATCTTTGTACCAATATCATCTCCCCACAGATCATCCTTACGATCGTGCGGTGGAATCCTAGATGGTTGTCTAAGTTGAAGCATCTTGAAACAAAATAAGATGTGCCATAATCAATAGAGTATAATTGGTGAGATAACTCAATAATGAAATGGAAAACACAACTCATTCCTATATGATGCATGTACCATTGTTTTTCCCAGTAACTAGTGTTTTCATGTACTGAGTCAAAAATAAGAATTTAGGGTCCTAGTGTATGGATACGTCGGCCACCACACCAACACTAAATTTCCTGACCTGAAATATAAACTAAAAACACTTAACAACATTGCCCCAAACCAAACTCATAGGCTCTGCGTTCTTAAGTTATAACTAACCACCCTCTAATTCCATCTATCATGACCCATCCCCGGGGTCCCATGTTGTGACTACCTCAAGATAGCCTTACATAGGCCAAGGGCTGGAGACTAGCACCAAGTAGGCATATACAAAACAAATGGGATGCATTTTCTTAAGTACTTGTACACATGCACACAAATCCAATCCGTAGATGATGTAAATTGAAAACACTAAGTAAAAAAACACAAGGTATGAGAGAAGAGAACTAAAATTAAATGGAGCCAGAATACAAGCCCAACCCAAAAGGAAAACTAAAATTTAAATCCCCTAGAACTCCTCCGAAAAAAACCCTACCTAAAGGGTATGTACATAAAATTTTGTCTGAAGATATATAAGCACACCTCATCTATCAGATCACTCTAAGAACCACATGGCCCCGATCCATCAAGGAAATTATCAAATTATCAATCATCTGCACAAGATATGACATGTGTAGGTAAAATCTCATGTAGGGTGAGTAAATCAATCCTCAGTAGGAAACCCCAAAACATAGATTAAATACCACAAAGGAAACACCATTAAGAAGATAAATTCACCTCAACACATTCATATGTCAATAACACATATTAAAATAATATCTAGGTATAATCATAAAGGATTCCAAGACTCAAGGTATCATCCACTTCTAGCCATATGGTTCCTCTCATAGAATGCTCGTTCCAGGAGATCTCACTCATTGAGACACCTAACAGAAAGAACGTAGAACAAGTATACCTAAATTATCTAAGAGAAAACCCAGTCTCAATATGTCATGATGTTTCCCAGAGAAATATGGTCGCTCTAATACACAAAGTCTTGATATCACAACCAATCCTTAGATAGAGTATTCTTATCAAGGCATATTAAAATCTGATTAGACATATTTATTGTATAAGATAATACCTCTACTTATTTATCAGAGACCTACTCTACATCTTCATAAGAGACCTAATATGTGTCTTCATAGGATACCTACTTCATGTCTTTATAGGATACCTACTCCATGTCTTTGCAGGTTACCTACTTCTCTTCTTTATATGAGACTTACACTATGTCTTTACTAGAGAATTACTCCTCCTCTTTAGAGAATAATTAATCTGCATCTTCAAAGAATACTTACTCTATATCATTGTATTAGACTTACTCTGGGTCCTCATAGAAGGAATACTCCAAGTCTTTTCTAGAGACTTAATTCACATATATCATAGTTTGCAATAGACATAATCCTCATAGGTCTTAGCCACAAGATTCTTCACTTAGCGCACTTGTTCTAGGAGTACCTACTACTCGAGCCAATAGGTTGTATTCAAATCCTCCATGAAAACTCGTGTAGATTATCTCAAAAGGACCGACTCGTCACGGGGGTCCAAACACTGCAAAGGGCTCGTCAAACAAACCCATGGTTTGAGAGTTATGGAAATTTAGTAAAAAGGGGTCAGTTGGGTCTGGGTCTAACCCAACCTGACCTAACCCAGTCAAGTCTGGGCCAACCCACACTGCCCTACCCCATTGGACCACTAGACTGTAGCATACTGGGCCACCAGATGTCCTGGTTTTCCTCCATACTGACCCACCTTTGTGGGTTGATTCACCTAGCCAGGCACAACATGCAGGCCACACCCCTCCCACTTGGTAGATGTGGTCAGGCTACCGCAGGCCAGCCACTCTTCCCACACACAGTCCGTAGGACCGCGTGCCTATCGGGCGACGCAATGCCCACTACTACAAAATGGGGCAAGGGAAGCGCTACACATTTATCAGTACTTTTTAAAAGCGCTGATAAAGGGGGTCTTTATCAGGGCTAAAAAAAGCGTTGATAGAGACTCCCCTTTATCAGCGCTAGTAAAAAAGCGCTGATAAAGGGGGGTCTGTATCATCGCTTTTTTTAGCGCTGATAAAGACCCCCATTTATCAACACTTCTGTAAAAGCATTGATAAAGACCCCCCTTTATGAGTGCTTTTATAAAAAGCACTGATAAAGGGTAAAATTGAAAAAAAAATTATTAATATATAAAGCTATAAATCTATTTATATTGATATAAATATAATATTTATTTTTTAAATATGTTTTTGAAATGATGAATGGAAATAAAATATGAATGTATATAATATTTAGTAAAAGAGACTTATAAAATAATTTAAAAATTATTTTTAATTAATAATTATGTAATTTTTATCCACCAATAGTCATGTAATAACACTTTGAGTATAAAAAAATCAAAAAATAAATAAAAGATCAAAAATATGTTGAAAACACATCTCAAACTTCAAACGGACATAAATTTTGATCTCGGACTCCGTTTGAGATCTACATCATATCAAATCAAATCCTGTGATGAGATCTACAGTCCTGTGGACCTATGGAACCCGTTCGAGGTTTTTTAGGCCAAAAAAGGCCCAAAAGGCCTCCAAAACTGAGTTTTTAGGTGGGGTGCCCCGATTTTTACCATTCAAACAATTATAACTTATGATACCGATGTTTGATAAATTTTTACCATATATAATATCTAAGATCATATCATTTTCTTCGATTTTACTGATTGTGGAGCTGAAATGGACTCCTGGATTAGAAGTTATGGTCATTTTAACATTCAAAAACCTCCAACTTCTGATCCAGATGTCTGTTTTTCTTGTACCACATATCATATCGAATATCATTTCATGTTTGTCGATTTGACTGGTTTTGGAGTTGAAATGGACTTCTGGATTAGAATTTATAGCTATTTTAACATTATCGATGACTTTTCAAATCCACATTTCTATGTATTCATTCATAACTATATACACACACACATATATATATATATCTCTGTGTGTGTGTGTTGTATATATGTATGTAGGTATTTATTTATTTATAAACACATGTAAAAACACATATTCTATAAATGTATTTGAAATTAATCTTATAAATATATATATTAATATAAAAATAAATATATGGATAAAAAATTATAACTATATCTATATATATATTAATATAAGAATATATATATATTAATATAACTAAATAAATTTATATTAATATGGATCTTTATTAATATATGAATACATATAACTATATATATATATAACTTTATATATCATTAATGGGAGAAAAAAAATGGCTAAGTGGTAAAGTTGCCGCGCCTAAGGGGGGAGTTCCTGTGTTCGAATTCTAGTGGCAGCAGGGTCACACAGGCGCAGTGAAGCAGGGTTCAGCGTGCGGGTTGAGGGGGGCGCAGGCGCAGCGAAGTGGGGTGCAGCGTGCGAACCTCCCACAAATTATTTTTTTTTTATTTTTTTTAATTTTTTTTACATTTATCAGCGCTATTTTTATAGTGCTGATAAAGGGGTATTTTATCAGTGCTATTTTTAGCGCTGATAAATGTACCCTTTATCAGCGCTTTTTGAGCGCTGATAAAAGGGAACCCCCTTTATTAGTGTCGAACATTACAACGCTCATAAAAGTGATGATAAAGGGGTTTTTTAGCACTGATAAAAGTGACTTTTGTAGTAGTGGCCCCACCGCGACGTCATCCCGCACCGTCGCAGCTCGACCTCTCCTGCACTACTACTGGCCCCTCTGTCGTAGGACATCGATCCAAAGGCCACCTACTGCTGGGTGACCACACTGCCATGTGATGATTCCAGAGAATTATCTTATGTGGTCCACCATCGTTGTTGTGGTGGTCTATTTTTTGAACCTAAAAAGTCGTTACAATCCTTGGTCCACCACCATCACTTTTGTGGGATCCAATTCGTCTTGTTGTTTTTATGGGGGTCAGGACTCATTCAGAAACTCCTAGAAAAGTCTTATGTGACCACGAGGGTCCATCAGTGAAAAATGATGAATGAGGATGAGTAATATACACAAGAAAACCCATAGATTGAACATCGTACTTTTTTGTTTTGGCCTTCGTTAATCCTGTTATAAAAGGGAATGAAAAAACAAAGATAAATCACTAAGCTTCAATCCATTAAATCCTGAAAATTAACCATCTCATAAGAAAGACCAAAACATAGATCAAATTGTTCATGGGTTGGTCTTCATTCATCATTAGATTCAAGAACAGGGAAATAAATACACAAAGTAATAAATCCCCTACCATGAGGTTTGAATTTGTCATTGGTGAAGAACGAAGCTACACCACTGTCATTCATCGATCCTCGATCGTTGATCGACGATCTGCGATCCATGAACCATGATCTACCAGAATTTGTCTTTGTTTTTAATTCTCTAATGGGAGGGAACTGAAAACACCTTTCTCAAAAGTTTTTAGGGAATTATAAGGTTATGTGTTAACCCAAAATTCCTCTTTAATTAGGTAGAAAATAAAATGTGTCGGCCAATTGAAGTGTTGTAGAATATCCATGTTGTTTCATTTAAGAAATGAAATAGGTTGACTCATCATTGTGTTGCAGTGTTACTTTATTTCTAGTAAATTTTTAGAATGAAATAAAATAAACATCTTTATGTTTATTTTATTCTTCTTTAAAACGTCTAAAAATTAACTTTCACAGTCAACCCGCGTCGGTCGATGTTAGGCCCTGCCTAAGGAAAATTTCATATTACGATCTCAATGGTGTTCTTGGATTCCCAATATGAGTAACTTTTCATGAGTTATTAAGATTTTGAAATATAAAAAAAAAACTTATTTAATTATTTTATTTATGGTTACATCCTTTTAGGGTTTTCTCACCAGAGACCCGCATTGAATAATTTTAAGTTGTTCCTAGCATAAATACGCCATCTTGAGTACAATGGTGCTCTCAGATTTATAATATGGGAAATTTTTTAAGAGTAAATCCAGTTTTTTAGGAAAACCACTCACCCAAATTATTAAAAAACATATCATTTTTCATTGAACCATTCTGGGAACACTGAGCCTCAGAATAACACACTATCTCAAAACCTGATCTCAGAATTTTTTATGCAATTTTCGAAAAATAAAACCAGTAAAATATAATTCATTACATTTATAGTTTAATTCCTTGGGATATGCCACTTGTATTACACTTAGACCCCCTTATATCTAGGCTTCATGTTATTACATAGTTGGATTGAGACCTGATGTCAAGGATGACTTGGTTATTACCTTGGATCATGTTTCACTATTTTTCATCACTATAGGATTCAATAGTTTCACCTTGGATACACGTACATTATCCATATCATATACAATGTGGTTGAAACTTATTAAAAATTGGAACATAATTTATTCAAGGATGAAAGTTTAGACGCAAGTTGTGGCTAAAGTAGGTATTAGGGTCTTTACATTACTGTTCTTTCTTTACATCCATATATGACTGCACACTGTCGGTTTATATTTAATATAATGGATGTTATATATTTCATTGGTGGTGGAGTACTGAGATTTATCTCACACCCTATCGAGGCTTCCATTGGTACCTTGGTATATTATATGTAATTTGGTGTTAATAAGTGAAAGCATCACACTTTGGAAACCTGATCAAAATTGCTTGCATTAGGATGGATCTTGGTAGCAAATAATCAAGCCAGTGCTTAGGATTTTGGAATTGTTTTTGGATTATTTTTTCTTCTTTTGTATAGAATGTATTTCCTACAACCTTGTATCCATGTTTTCTAGTTTTGGAGAGACATGGCCTGAGATTATCATTTTTTATATGATTCAATTTCCAGCATTGAGTATTGTTTTCTATTTCTCATATGTTTATATCTACTTTCATTGAGTTATTCTATTATCATATAAATCCTCTAAAATATATTATTATCTATCCATTTTATATCATTATAGTTATGAGGCTGTTGTCTCTCCATAGACACACCCTAGGCCCTCACTACAATTCGGCATCCTCTGGTGTACTGAGAGGCATGTTTGAGGGAGCCTTAGAGTGGCACCCAATTCGGGATGTCACAAAGTGGTATCAGATGATTTTCATTTCATTAGTCCTACAGTTTGGGAATATATAAAGGATAATAGGAATATATTTTAACATGGTCATGAGTTATTCCTAGGAGTAGCTAACCCTTGTTTGGGGTAAATACCAAGTTTCATGGGAATGGGATATAAATTGATGTTTTGAATTTTTCTTATTACAGTTGATATATTTACACCATTGGGTAAAACACATATAAATGATTGTTATTATTGTTGTTATTATTGAGGATTATCTTTTTTCCTTAGCCCAATGAGATGATGGAATTGAATCATTATTACATGAATCATTATATGAACCAAGAGTTCACATTCCAAGCATATTCCATGCCATATAGGTGCACTTCACAATTTTAATTTCATATGTTTATTGGGATTGTTGAGTGAGCCATGGTTGTTATATATTTCTGTGTATCTAACACATTAAAAGGGGGAATATCTATAATAAAATAAAAAAATAAGTCCTTCGGGCCATTCGGGATAACATGTTATATACGTTAGGTAATTGGTTATTTAAAGTGTCATAATTAATATAAATAGTGTTTTTCTATATTGGTAGATGGTGGTCCATTAAATAGTCACTTTCTACCCATGTTAGCAATGTACCTCTATTTACATGAGCTACTCTTTGGAAATGATTGAGTGACTAATAGTTTCAATCCATGAGGGGTTTGGGAACATGTGAATTGGAATGGGTAATTTACTGAATTGATCTATATTGTATTGCCTATTACATTCTGATACCAAATATAGATGGGGTTACATTGAAATTAAATGTGGTTTGATTTCAGTGATAAGGTGTATAATACCATATTCACTGGGAAAGGAGATCCATTTTAATCGAACCTTGATATATGTATATAAGAAAATGAAAGTATTAAATGAAAATTTTTATTTATAAAATAAAATGGTTGACAATAAATGAAGATCCAAATAAAACCAAACCTTCACATACTGGAACCCCTTGTAAATCAATTCCAATAAAAAACTGATACCCTAGCCTCCTAAGATGGTAGTTGGGGTAGTACCTCAAGTGGAGAGCCCTTATTCTTACATTCTTCTTCCTCTAGTGCATCTAAAGGCCCTAAAATATTATTTTGATTTGTGTTCTTGGAATTTGAAGATGTATTCTACTATGAATACCTTGAGTTGGGTTCTTGGAGGGTGGATATGAGATGGTGGTCCTAGATCAACCTTTCTTAGCTCCCAAATTTCCACTTCGGACACCACCAGATATACCCAAACTAAAAATTGATGCTCAACTTCTTGTGGATTTCTTACATCTGATGTAGTCTATACAAGGTTCTCTATGGCATGAACCTACTATTGCTGATCTAACTTATGAGTTCCAATAGTAGTACCCTACCAAATTCTTTGGGGATGGTGGGACATATGCTACTAATTCTTGGATATAAACCACTCTATCTATTTTCGAGCATCTAGAGATGCCTCTAGAGAGGGGTGGTCAATCCATCCACCCATTTAATTATTGATTCGTCCATGTGATGGTGGGATTTGATTACCCAGACTAGTAGTTATTGGGGCATGGTCTGGGCTGACATACAGACTATCTTATATGAGTACTTATTTCCTCATACACTGAGAACTGACTGAGCTAAAGACTTCATGCACTTAGAGTAGGCTGATTTTTATTTTATAGACAATTTAGCTTGTTTTATTGTATTCTAATCATTTTCACCACTTCTAGATATAATAAACTACCAAATTCTAGATGCTTTAAGGATATAATCATGTTTTTCATCTATACACAGGTGAATATATTCCGCTTACCTACCATTTATGAGACCATAAACTTGGATCCTATCACTGAGAACAACCTAAGGGAAGTAGATATTTCTAGGAACATATTTTTAGTGATAAGGTCGTTCAGTAGTTCTTCCTATAGCATGAATCATTCCCATGAGGTTTCCCGTTGGAGGAGTGGAAGCCAGAGTATTTGTACATGCAACTCGGTTATATGACACCACTGTGAACAATGGCATAATTTGAATCCTTAGTGTGATATAGACCCCCTGAAGTGTTGTGTTTGTGGAAATATAGGGCTTCGTTATAGATTTTTTCAGTCCTTTCCATCTGCTTCCATTAGAAGAGGCTACACACCAGCTCCACCTTCTAGGGAAATATCTTTTAAACCACAATGGGTGGAGAGTTATATTAGCACTTGTAGGGCATACCAAAGAGGAGCTCGTGATTGTGGTAGAAAGAATTTTGATTATCAGTGAGAGTATATTCAACCTACTCATGGTAGTCCAGTTGTAGCATAGAGATATCGACCAGGGAAGTTGCATGCCTTACAGCCGTTAACCGAGGATCAAAGTGCATGACCGTCTATAGTATAAAGTTATATTCTAGTATCCTCCACTATTGTATCTTTCTTATTTGATATAGGTTATTCTCACTCTATAATCTCCTTATCAACTATGCAATATCTCAATTTGGAGATTAAGAAATTATGTTGGGTAAAGAATTTGGAAACACCATTGGGAGTGAATCCCGAGGGAATACACCAATTCTAGAATTATCCCCTTGAGGTAAGCATTTACCCTTTCTTATGGTTCTTCTTTTTAATTGAAATGAAAGGATTTTATTTCAATCTCAAGTTGGATTGGTTGGATCCATATCATGCCTATATGGATTTTTACCACCATAGGGTGTCATTTACATCACCATATGGTAGTAGTAATCTTCATAAGAGTGAGTAGGATGTCCAGGCAGGTAGAAATGGTCAAGAGAATCATGTCTAGGTGCAGTGACTACCAATACTACTAGTCTATTTATATAGAACTAGTGTATACATCTAAAAAAATTTCCTTCAGTAGCATATTGTGCAAGGGATATCTTACCTGATGATTTTACTAGCTTACCTCTTAATACATAGGTAGAGTTTATGATATATCTTATTCCAAGAGTAGATCAAAATCTATTACTCTATATATGATGAAACCTACTAAGTTCAAATATCTCAAGAGATGGTTGGAGGATGTGGACTATTATAGTTTTATTCAGACGTGCACTTCATCCTAAGTTTCACCCATGATTTTCATCAAGAAGGTGGATGAGACCCTAAGGAAATGTGTGGAATATATATGGTTAAACCATCTTATAGTCATTAAATGATATCCACTACCTCGAATAGATTGTCTCTTTGACTAGATATAGTTAGAGGGTATTCTAAATGATCAACATGAGATCGGGATTTAATCAGGTGTGATCCAAACCTTCAGAAATATCGTGTACAACCTTTCGCATTATGTATGGGTTGTATGAGTATCTTGGTATGTTATTTAGTCTTACATTCATTCCCTCTATTTTCATAGACCAAACCACAGTAACCTTCTTTAGATCACTTTGAATAAAATAATAGAGAATAAACTATATGAAATCATTTCTATGTTTAACTTCCATATTTAAAAACTTCACATTATATGTCATATTATTTTTAAATCAGAAGTATCCATTAACCCCTAGAAGGTGAGTATTTTAGTTTTCTTGGATAATTACAATAAATATGTTTCAAATATGAAGTTTATTCGGGATGGATGGATATTACACGCATCTCATAAAGGACTTCTAATGCCTTTTTTCACCTCTTACTAGTCTTACAAAGAAGCGTGTAAAGTTTTTATGGTCTGAATAATGCGAGAGGGCCTTATGACCTAAAAGGAAGGATTAAATTAGTTCCAATTCTGATTTTTCTAGAGCATGGAAGAGGCTATATAGTTTTATTTCATGCATCACTCATATGTCATGGTGAATTTATAATGAAAGAGGATAGATATATTTCATATTAATCTCTATATTTGAGGCCTCAAGAGATAAATCACCTGATGCATGACCATCAACTAGAAGCAGTGGTCCTTTCCTTACATTGATAGAGATACTATCTGATGGGTGAGAGATTTTGTCTATATAAGGAACAAAATAGAATCAAATACATATTTACATATCATTAATTAAATGTTAAACAATGAAGATGGGTCTAATACCTTAATTCATTTGATTTTGACCTTATCTATAAGCCTAGAAAAGGCAATATGGTAGCTAATTATCTAAGTCAAAATAATCAAATACATTATATATTGTAAGGAATTGATGGATAAAAATTTATGGACCTTAACTCTGACATGAATTGGTATTTTCATGAGAGTCATGTGTATACTATAATACAACCTTGATAGTTACATCTTCACTCCTTGAGAGGGTAAAGAGTAGGCAGTTTTTAGATCATGAATGCTTGCTTATCTAAGAGAATATTTCTGGTTAAGACCCACCTCTAGATTGGTTCGTAGATGGAGATGATATCCTATGAATACACATTAGTATCTGGGTTCCTATAGATTTGGGAGAGGAAGTTATATGTGATATCTATGCCTCTCAATGGTCTATTCATCTGAGAATCTCCAGGATGTATCGAGATACAAGATACCAATATTTGTGGCTTTGGATGTATCTGAGGTTTCCTTGAGGTAGTGACACCATTTGGGTATTTGTGGATCAACACACATTAGTATCTAACTTTTTTCCCATCTAGGAGACTTTATCGGTTGATGATATGGGGTGAATGTATTTTTTTTTTGAGATTATATAGATTCACGGGGCCCAATTAATACTATTTCAGATAGGGATTCTCATTTTACATTTAGGTTTTGTAAGGGGTTATAGAGAGATTTGGGTACATAGATTTTTATGGACACATCTTTTCATCCTTAGAATGATGGCCTATTAGAACGGATGGTACATGTTTTAGAGGATGAAATGTTGGAATGAATCTATTATTTCAGAGGTTCTTGGGATTGGAATATCCTTATCATTGAGTTCTCTTAGAAAAATATATTTTAGGTGAATATTCAGATGGATCCCTATAAGGCCATGTATGGTAGGATGTGTCATTCACCCATATTCTAGTTAGAGGTAGGAGAGGAAGCACTACTAGGTCCTCATCTCATGTTGGAGTCTTCAGAGTAGGTTCACCAGTTTAGGAAGTGTATGTCTAATTCTCTATCAAGATATAGATCTTATGTTGATCATTGTTGATGACCTATGGAGTTCGAGGTGAGGGACCATTTTGCCCTATAGATTTTACTCAAGATTGGTAAGATATGGATATTGAGTCAATGGAAGATATTGTCACAATTTATTAGGACATTTCGGATTCTGTATATAGTTAGGACAATAGCCTATTAGTTTCTTTTTCCTCATAGGTACCATGATATATATGGAATCTTTGATATTTCTTAGGATTTCTGGTTCCATTCTGACCCATCTTGTAATTTTGATCTTGAGGAGGATGAACTAGATGGTGATGCTTCTTTTTAAGAGTATCCTAGATGCATCATTGACTAGATCAAGAACGATCTATAAGGCTGGTATGTCCCTTTAGTATTGTTGTTATGGAAGTATAATCTTGTGTAGGAAGAAACATGGGAGTGGGAGGTCTATGTACATGATTTGTGGATGGAATTTTTCATAGGTAGTGTTTCACCACCCTCATATAGTGAACTCGGTGATGAGTTCCCTTAAGGGGAGATGATTGTAAGAACCTAGTTTTTATATCATGTATGGATCATTTAAATTTTGGTATAATTAGTTATTTTATATCTAATTTGGATTCCTAGTGAGGTCACCATTTTTCAGTGGGTTTTAAGGCTTGTTCAGATCTCCAAACCTTGGCTTGTTGTGAAAATGACTAGGCCACACAGTTATTATAAACCATGCAACCCAGTGTTCATGGTTTTTTGACCATGTATGGGATAGATAGTGGGCCTTAAGAGGTTATACAATTTACAGAAGTCATGTAACCTAAGTTTAACACCCATATGGGGGTACTTCTATTTTTTAAAAGAGTGTTCAACATAGTTTTTTCACATTTAGTCATCCTGTGTGCATAAAACTGGTTTTTTTGTCCCTACATAAGAAGTGGGAGGCACATAGTTTTGAAAATCATGCAGCCAAATGGTATGACCATGGAATTATTGGGTAAAATTAAGATTTCACCCTAAAAATAATAATATGCTTACCCCTTATCTTATTTTATCATTCTAGAGCACAAAGAATATTCTTTTCTCCCATTGGACCTCCTGAGTGACCTATTAATAGTTTTTGACACCGTTTCTTCACCCGATCTCATATTCAAGATCTGATCATTATCTTGGATATCCACTTGTATGTTCTTTAATACTTATGATCATTTATTTATTATTATTCTAATCAGATATGTTATCTTGGTGTAGGATTATATTCCCTAATTTCGGTGTGTTGACATGTTCTTCCATTTTCTTCTTATACAAGTCAAACTAAGGGATGAAACTAGATGAGATGAGTGTTATATTTCTGAGTTAGGTGGTCTATGAATCATCCCTCAAGTCTCACCATTTTATAAGCTACCATTATTTTGTGTATGATGATTTCATTGTACATTCCTTATCAAATTCATATTTCATGATAGTAATCAATATTATTGTCTTATAGAGCCCTTTTTACATATGATATTCATGTCATTCGTTGTTTTGATCTCAAAACCAACCACCCCAAGTAGGGTACATCATAAATTATTCCTTTAGTGGTTTGATATGACTATTTGTGCCACTATTTGGGTGAGCTAAAAATTTTCTCATAAAAGGTAAGTGTTTTAACCAAATTAATGAATTTTTAACATTTATTACATCTAATAATCACTTGACCCTTCCAAGGTAAGTGTTTTAATACAGTAAATAAAACTCTATTGTAAATGGAAATTATATTATATGTATTATATGTCCTAGTAAAATGTAATTGAATTGTAAATAGTTTCATTTTCTTATCCTACCTTTTCATGATTATGAAAGGTAATGGAATGAACCTAATAATTGAATATGTAATTAATATAAAAAATGGTTTTATTTCTGTTTTCCTTATAACCTATTAGAAAATGAAATGGAATGAATATTTAGAATTATTAAAAGTTATGAGTATTACATTGACTTAATTAAATAATTAATTGTTTATATGGTGCCTATTTTATATTTACCCATTTAACATTATAGGAGTGGTTAGACTTGAGTTAGCCTTGGATTCCCAAGGGAATATCTTGAAAACTCAAAGGATTCCATTCTGATTCAAGGATTCGGCTAAAAAGAGGGATACCCATAATGAAACATGGTCATTTTCTACTAGATGATACCTAACATGATGTCGTAGGATCACTGCACTATCTTCCATATATTGGGATTCCTTAGATACACTTCTTGGATCTATCTTGATGTCTTCATACACATAGTGACATGGATTCACCCCATTGGGACCAATCATGATTAGCCCATTTTAACGTGGAAGAGATCCTCATACTCAGTGTGAACTATTTATAATGGAATTCCTTGGGTGATGTCACTAGGATTACAATAAGACCACCTTATTTCTGGGTTGAAAGTTATTACAGAGTTTTATTGACCCCTAAAGTCAATAATTCCTTGGTTATTACCTTATATCCTCTTTTACTATTTTTTATCACTATATGATGACTCAGATGCATATTGAATACACATACATTATCATTATGTTATACAGTGTGACTGACACTTATTATAAGTTGGAACATAATTAATTTAAGGATATATATTTAGCCACTAGTTGATAATAAAGAATCTTTTTGGGTATTTCCTTTATTGTGATATATTTACTTCCATATATGTATACACACTATCAGTTAATATTTCATATACTAGATGGTATAGATTCTATTGGTGGTGGACTACTAAGATTTATATCACACCCTATTTGGGATTCTAATGGTACCTAGGTAGATTATATATATATATTTGTTGATAAGTGGAAGTGTCCCACTTCAGACAGCTTATCTTCATTGCTTTCATTAGGATGGACCTTGGTAGAAGATGACCTGACCAATTCTTTGGATGCATGGATAGTTTTTTTCTTCTTTTTTCTTTTTTTCTACAATATTTATTTATTAATCTCATGTATCCATTTTTTACACTTCTGTAGAGACTTAAAAAGGAATTATCATGTTTTATATGATTTAGTTTCCATATTTGAGTATTATTATATATTTATCGGATGTTTATATTTTCTTATATAGAGTTATTGTTTTATCATATGCTTCATCTACTTATCTTTTATTTCTTATACACTTTTCTCCACTCTAGTTATGAGGGAATAGTCTTTCCACATACACACCCTAGGCCATTTCTTGTAGTCATAATCCTCTAGAATATTGGTAGTAATGCTTAAGGTTATGTTTTCAACTGAGCTCATGGAACCTTTCAGTGGAATATTGGTTGGGATTTCAAAGTATGTGACTTAAAAATTACCAAGGGTTAAAGGATTTTTTATCTCAATATACTTTCATTGGGTAATAACTCTTCTTCACTAACTCTATTATGACACAATTATGTGTAAATTTATCTATAAATTGTTTTATTATTTACATAAAAAAAATTGTATTTAAATTAATTACACATAATCTATCCTTGTATTAACTCTCAATTCAATGATATGATATTTTTAGGGTTATTATTCTCAAATTATCTTTCCTTGGGAAATACATTTAATGACATGAATCTATATTATTTTATTAGCTGTTTATATGAACGATTTGAAATTTCATATCATGAATATTAATGTTTTTATATATATAAATTTTCATTCAAAGTTATTATTTCATGAGGATTATGATTTAAAATATTACTAAACATGAAAGTCATTATGTTATAATCTTATTTATTTTCACAAATTTTTAGGTTCATGGTTACTTTGGAGGAAATAATATGTTATTATTTTATATAACAACAACTATTTTATTCTCTTTTGGCTAGGAATGTGGATAAATATTAAAATTAATTCTATTTTTGTTATTGATTAAAGAAAAATAAAAGAAGTTTCTATCAAGGGATACTAATTTTGTTTCTTATTTTAGATCAACATTCTTCTATTTCTATACCTGTGTTTTATAAAAAATTAAATAATTTTATTTTCTAAACATAAAATATTTTTTATAGCTAATTTACCTGAACGTTGAAATTATTTTTAAGGGTTTTGAAAATAAAATTTCATAATTGTTTTAAAATGTGTCACTTTTGAATCCCTCTACAATATTTTTTAAAAGAATTGTTATTTTAACCATTACAACATGGCTGGATTTTTTTATCATCATATACATTATTTTCATTGATGTTTACATTAAATGTTTCCAATTTTACTTTCATGGAAAATTATTTTTTATAATATTTTATGAATTTTTATTTTTTTAAAAGATATTTCCATATTGAAAAGTATTTTTCTTCAATAATTATTTTAATGATATTTTTATTATATTAACATTCATCAACTCCAAATAACGTTGATGTTAATAATGTTCTTATAGTTATATTTTTTAATGATACATTCCTAATAATTTCTTTGAAAGGATTTTGATTTTTGTTCAATAAGAATATCAGGGAATAAAATTTGTTTCCACTTGTTGTTAATGTGATGAAACGATTAACTTATGTTTCTATGAGTTTAATGTTCAGATGAAATCTCTATATACTTTATTCATGATTTGTTACTTGATAATTATATATGATTAATTTGTAAGACAAGTATATCTTATAAAATGGTTGTTTTAAGATTGCATTGGGTGAGACCAATATAGATTTTATGATGGGTGCACCAAGACATCGCTGGATGAGAGTATTTTTTCTTATATAATGGGTGTGAATAAATAATACTATAATGTATAGGGTAATCTTTCATGTATTAATATGAAATAAAGAGAGAGTAATTAGATTGTTTCTCATATATATTTTACTAGGATCTAGTTATTTTTATATAGGTTTCAAAAAGGTTATGAAGATAATGTTTCAAGTGGCCACCATTTTTCTTATAAGGTTTGTATAGTTTTTTTTGTTTCCTTTAATCAATATTGAAATCACATAGATCATGAATATTGATTCTTATGACTATTTCATTTGTTGAATCATTATTCCTAGTTTCATGATTGATGATCTAGGTATTAATGGGTATGAATATTATTATGTTATTCTTTTAAACATTGATTATTTCATCATACCCATATGCTCTATATATGAAAAATTATGACATTCAATTTTTAATGATTATGTTTACCCATACAGATAATTTGACACCAAAATTGTAATTTTTCATTTTCCCTGAGTTATCAATAATTATGTTAAATTAGGTATGTCTATATGGGTTTCATATGGAAGATGATGATAACTTAATGTGTAAAATGAAAATAGGTTATAGTGGAAAATATACTCTCTTGATGTCTTGGGTGTTGTTTTTATAAGAGTTTGTCAAAATTTTCTATTACTCTAAATCTAGATGGTACTTGGGCATGCAACTGGTCTAATATTTCATTTTGGTATATGTTTTTTATTTAGAAAAAATTGGGCCTTATTTATCAGTATCAAGAAAAAAATGTAAATATTATTTTTTTAGCATTGGATTTGGGAGTGCGGGTTTGGCGACATTATAGTTTTAAAAAGATCATAGTTTAAAAAACTTTTGAGATTGGGATGTTTTCATGAGAGGTTTTCTTAAGAGTTTTGGATTCCATCGTAGGTTTTCAATTTTACGGTAAATCATGATTTCAAAGTCATGGACACCCTTTTTGATTTTTTAATGTAATGATATTTTGAGGTTATTAATGACATTTTTGGAGATGTTTTATTTTGTTGAGTTTTATGTAACCATAAAATTTATTATGATATATTATTTGAGGTAAAACCCTCTTTCTATTTTTCTGAAATAAGTTTAAAGGTATTGATATCCTTTAAGGTGTATGTGATCAATTATGATAAAGATTATTTTTAGTATGTTCATCCTATTTATATAAATGTTATAAGAATTATTTTAGTATAGTTTTATAAAAAGGACAACATGTCACATCAAGCAAGGACAGAGGGATAGAACCCCCATCTAGAGGGAGAAGAGGGTGTAGTGGCTACCATTGGCCTATATGATGTCCTTGTTAGTATGAGATATTTTTTACCTAAACAGATAGAAAGATAAGAATTAAGTATATTTTTAGAATATATGTTTTATCTTATATAAAACAATTATATTAAAAAGTTATTTTGTGATTAATTGATTAATTTTATTTTAGAAAAGAATCACTATATTTTTTGAGAATTTAAGATGAAATATATGAGATGAACTTTGAGGTTAAGTCACTCATTAATTTTGATTTTATTGAGGTTACTTGGTATATATGGTTATTTGTTCATGGAAATGATTACTATGTAATAGAAATTATCGGATTAAGATATATACACTTTAGGTATGATAATTTATGTGCGATAAATTTTATTTTTAAAAAATGATAAATTTATTTTTGATGAATATGTGATGAAATATTTATTAATTTTTAAATTTATATATTTAACAAATAATCTAAGTTGAAATTTGGCTGTAATTGTTGAGTATTTTAATATTAGTTTTGTATTTCTTCATATAATGGTTTATTCAATTTGAGAATTATCTAGTGGTAACCATTGTGGTTTTTTTGAATGTTGAAACGAAGGAGAAATAACTTGTTATGATTTTGTTAGGATGGTTTTAGTGCTAGAGGAATAAAAATTTCATCTTGATTTCACATGACTAGGAGAAAATGATGATATTGAGGTGGATATTGATTGAAGGATGAAATTATAATTTTCAATTAACTATATTTTCTAATTTTATTATTCTATATTGTAAGTAATTACTTAAAACTAGGAAAATAATCATGAAATGAAAATGTTATTGTAAGAACCCAGTTTTTGGCTATAAAAGAATTTGGAATTTTCTTGATATAATTCCATAGCAGCGCCTTCAGACGGCATGCGATTCCGAGCCCCAGTGTGGCCGGAATTAAATTTTCAGTGCGTTCACACTAGGAATGCTAAATAAATGAAATAACTCCTAAATGGTGATTAGGATCAGAAATCCAAGTGTATGGATGAGTCTGAAATGGGGTGTTTACCCTATCCATGACATAAAACAAGTCGACGCGGGGCGTTTGGACCCCTCGCCCGTTACCGGAACGTTAAATGGATAAATTAATTAATTAATTTATTCATTTAACGGCTTAACTCAAGTATCTCTTAAACGGTGGCTCGAATTGGAAAACCAAGGGCACCGTTGATTCCGGAGCGTGTCATTTACCCTAGAAGGGGTGCAAGTTTCATGGGTACAGGTCTTCTGTGGAAAATGGCCCGAGGGGAATTTTCATAATTTGGCAGCCTCAGGAGTTGAGTTTAATAACTTTTGAACGGGGTCTCGGATTAAAATTCTGAGACCACTGTTGTGCTCGAAATGTGGTTTTTAATCTAGGCGTGACCTAACTTTCATTGCGTTTGGGGTTTTAGACGTGGATTTAAATTGGGTTGAGTTTTTAATTAATGAAAGATTTAATTAATTTCCTTTATTTAATCTCTTCTTCCCCTTCCTCCCCTCTGAATCCCCCTCGCGAAACCCCCCCTCACCTTCAACCTCCTCTCCTCTTTCACCTCCTCCTCCTCCCTTTGGCAGACGACGACGAAGCTTTGGTTCGAGGTGTTCCGAAGCGCAACGAACGCAGCGGATCTTAGCAAGCGCGTTCTTCATCAGAAAAAAATATTCAAGATTCAAGTAGGATTCCTTTTATTTATCAGTTCCGATTTAAGTTTGAATTTGAAAATCCATTGTTATCCCTTGTCCCTTTGTTTTGGTTAATATCGTTGATGACCGCACGAACACGGCCATCAACCCATGCTGAAAATCGAGTTTCTTCATCATAATCTTCAACTGTTCTTCGGGTTCATGGAGTCTTACAATTAAGCGCATTGAATCTTTCAGGGTTTTTCCATTAGAGGCAGGCCAAGCAATGATCTGAAATTTCTAGAATGTTCTCGGATTAGTTTTTTTTTCTTTTTTTCTGATAACCGAAGGAGTCCCGGTGGTCCACAGAAGGGACCACCGGATCTCCGGCCGGCCATAGTGGCATCAGGTGTCGACCGGCGAAGATGGGGTAGATCTGGGAGGATCCGAGCGGGTCAGCAAGGAGCTCTAGCTGGCCGGTGCAATCGGCGGAGCGACTGAGGAGGCGCTGGGTCGCGGTTTCGGCGAGGTCTAGTAGGGGCGAGGCCGGGCTTTGAACGGTGATGTCGGAGGAACCAGTGGAGCATCTGGGCGGTGGTGGTGAAAAGGCGCACGAGCACCCGGCGTCGTGGCGGTACGCTCAGTAGGGCGGGTCTCTGGTGGTGTCCCGTCGCGGTCGAGGGAAAAACACAGGCGATGGGAGAGGCCAACCTAGACCCGCATGTTGTGGGTCTCTCTCTCTGACCTGGTAAAAGGAGTGGGGTGTGATGTCCTGCTGGGGAAGAAGACTCAATAAAAAAAAAGGGAAAAGGTTAATGGAAAAAAAATAAGCGGGGAATCTATCCTTTGATTGAAGAGAGGTTTCAAAAAAAGGGGGGGTATGAATTGTGTGTGCCGCATGGGGGGTGGGAAGGAGAAAAGTTAATAAATTAATAAAAATAAAAATAATATCATATTATTATTGTTAATAAGTGGTTTTTCTGATATGAAACCACCATACAGTGTCTGTTTGACACATCATCTGCAGCTGCGTAGTCCTGACAATGAGACGATCTTTTTGAGTCCAATATTGGATACATAATTCGGAGTTGAGGCGTGGCCCGCACGGGCCGTCGTTCGAGCTTTGTGCAACGTTTTATAACTTTTTTATCGGACGTCCATTCGGGGCATGCGAGCAGTCGATTTTGGGTGTTTTTCCGAGGGCATCACATTGGCGCAGTATGCCCGCTTTAATTCCACACACTGGTGTGGGCCCCACGAGGTCCATTTTGGGAGTCGGCGGTGATTTCCAGCTTTATCATCGGGTGTCCATTTTGGACAAGTGAATTGTCCATCTTGTTTTCTTTTTTCGAGAGGATCACAACAGTGTGATCCATTCGTTGTGCTTCAGAACCGGGGTGTGGGTCCCACATAGAACCTCTCGTGTGCGGTGCGTAAAAATGAATCCTTTTCTCCAAATATATGTTCCACTCAACTGATTAGTCCTTTTGAAGTGTTTTCCCAAGGGGATCGCAATGGTGCGATGCGCCCGACTATTTTCAGGGCCGAGGCTCGGGACCACGAGACGTCGTTCGGGCGTAAGACGGTGTTGGAAACTTTTACGCCAAATATCCATTGGAGGCGAGTAAGTAGTCTATCTTGCATGTTTTTCTGTGAGGATTACAATGGTGTAATCTGTTTAGGCAAGCAGAGTCTCTTACATGATCTTATTTATTGTGGAGGCATGTAAGGTGCTTAGGTGGCGGTTCTTCTTACTGTGTTCGAAAGTGAACCCTTGGTGTGTGATTATGTTCACTCCCGTGTGAGTGGAGTTGATGTTTGTAGATATGTGGTTGGCTGTGCAAGAGCTGTGGAGGAATCAAGTTGGAAAATTACGTTTTCACCCTTCGTGTGGATGCTGGGTGTTTTGTGCATGATAGCCTTGGGGCTAGAGATGTGGTATACTCTGGGAGTACACGGTAATGATTGGAGGTACATGATGTAGTATGTGACTGAGAACGTTAGTTCTTGGTTTGGAGTTGGGTTGGGGCCACACGTTGTGTGGGCCCCATGTGCCTGTTGTGTTCTGCTTTACATACCTTCGACATCTTGCGACATAGAGGGTCCTCCTGTTCACGATGGTTTAGACCAATTGGGTTGAGTGGTTTCCCCTGGTTTTATTCTAGAGTTGGGTGGGTGCATGATACCCACTTCGAGTTATGTTGGACAGTGTTTTATTATCCAGTAGGGGTGACCAGAGTAGTTTCGAGTTTACCCTCCATCAGAGACTGGGCAGTGGGTTGCTCATCGACTTCTTCGGGTTTACCCTCCAGTAGAGACTGGGCAGTGGGTTACTCACTGACTTCTAGGGTTTAGCCTCCAGTAGAGACTGGGCAGTGGGTCACCCGACACTCTTAGGGTCTACCCTCCATCGTAGACTGGGCAGTGGATCACCCGACGACCTCTTAAGGTCTACCCTCCAGCAGGGCTGGCCAGTGGGTCGCCTGTCATCTAGTTCCAGGTCTACCCTCCAGCAAGGCTGGGCAGTGGGTCGCCTATCGACTTATTCCAGGTCTACCCTCTAGCTGGGCTGGGCAGTGGGTCGCCTGATGATGTATTAGGATTTACCCTCCAGCAGGGCTGGGCAGTGGGTCACCCGATATTTGGTTAGGGTTTACCCTCCATCAGGGCTGGACAGTGGGTCACCCGTTGACATTTCAGACTCAGTCCTTTCTACTAGGCTAGTCTGTGGATTTACTCCGTGACTACCCGAGTGGGACCCTTGTTTGTACGGGTCAGTGATATGACAACTTTGACTTTGAGAAGACCTCTCGAATGTGTGACAATGATGAGGTGTGGGGTGACTTAACCCGAAACTCTCAAGTACGAGGGGTGCTTTCCTCACCGAGACGTGTCCTTGCGATGCGACCTAAAGTCGTGCGGGTGAGTCACTGCTGCCCAAAAAGGATAGTATCTAGGTACGGTGATTTGAGCCCCTTATCTTGTAGTTTGGGGTAGACGTGCGGGATGCTGGGGCATCAATGGTGTTTACTTATGGGATTGTTGGCTACTCATTTCATGGGCTGAGCTACGGGATGGAGATCCCCTTACGATCTTGTTTGAGTTTCTTGTTTGAGCATACAAATATGTATATACCTTGTTTCTGGTACCCATTTCTTGGGTTTTGGTTACTCTTCCTCCAAGAGAGGCGAAGACGTGCGGGGTATGCCACATGCTTTCCGTGTCTAGATTCTCGTGGTTGGAAGAGTCTACTCTCTTGATATAGGTAGCGAAGACTCGACGAGAACTTCATCTTCACACCGTTTCCAGCTCCTTATGTCTGGATGAGTCTATCTCCTTTCTCTTGTTGGGTTGAGATGGACTCTCTAATATTACTTTACTACACTATCGGTTGTACTCCTCTACTTTCCATGTTTAATCTACTCCTCACCCTTCGGTACCTCCTTTGTTTCTCCCTCGAGCCTTCGGGGTATCCTACTGAGTATTTTTATACTCACCCCTGCTAGGGCTTTGCCCGCACTTGGTGTGCCCTTACAGATGGAAGACAAGTTGGTCATGACTTCAGTGGATCTTAGAAGTTCGGGAGGGTGGACCGCATGCGGTGGTCGTAGTCGGGTTTCAGGTGTGGGACCCTCCCAACTGTTTACTGTTGTTTCACCTGTTGCCGGGTTGTGGCACTTTTCGATTGGGCGCGTGTTTTTCCACTTTTCTTTTCAGTTTACCTTCAACTTGTACTTTGTACTGTTTAGAGGTCGATGCACATCTATGGTTTATTTATAGTAGTTGCACTTTACTCTACTTGTCTTTTCCTTTACTCTGCACTTTTGCATTGAGTGTGCTGCGTGTGAGTGTACAGGTACTTGGGAAAAGGCCTCCCCGAGTTGTTGTGCCTTCGGTGCTGGTCGCCAGCCCCTGGCCTATGGAGGTGGGCTTGGGGTAGTTGCGGCTTGATCCCGGGTAGGGTCGGGTCGTGAAAAAGTGGTATCAGAGGTCTTTTGTTCCTTGGGACGTTGTTCGGACATCCCTAAAAAGGAATTGTTAGGATTTAGGGCAACCGTGTTAACATGTCTCGAGAGCGGCTCTCAGTCTAGGGAGTCCAGTGATGGTGCAGCGGCCAGCGTATCCATTAACCAGGACCTTGATAACCCGTTTGTCTACTCAGCATGCTGAGACACTCGTTGCAGGGAAAATTTGTTTATGCATCACATAGGACTGAGTCTTGACTGTCCTTCTTGAGTCATCTCCCCATCGTTGTTGTTATTGGTATATACATATATTCTCATCTGATCGCGGAACTCCTTGATAACATTTAGAATGTCTCCGCGAAGACAGCCAGCCAGGATACCAGCTTTGGTTCATGACGATGACCCTGTGAGCTATGAGGACACAGTCCAGGACCCATCTTGTGAGCCCCATTCTCCGGGTGGGCTGCTAGCAGGACTCCCACCTGTTGAGAAGTAGACAGCTTCAGTAGAGTAGGCTGATCTTGAGCGCAGGTTGAGCGCACACCGTGAGTTCCAACAACAGAGACCGCTGAGGTTCAGTGGTGAGGTAGACCCTCAGGCAACAGAGGTTTGGCTAGAGACAGTGGTTCACCTTTTCAAGCTTGTGCAGACACCATCAGATCAGAGAGTGGCTTTGGAAGCCAACCTTTTTCGCGTAGCAGCTTGGTGTTGGTGGAGTCTGGTGACTCACTTTCTTGACGAGTCTTCGCTTTTGTGGGGCGACTTTCAGTTATTGTTTCATGGGGAGTTTTTTCCCTCCCACATATGCTCCGTTAGGATTCAAGAGCTCATGAAATTTTAGTAGGGAGGGATAACGGTGTTAGAGTACGCATCTAGTTTCGCAGACCATGCACGATTTTACCTGGACTTGGTCCACGATGATAACTTCCGAGCGCGGAAGTTCATGCAGGGTCTCCGCAGAGAGATTCATGTTGTCATAGTACCCTTGGGCATTCCCACATATATCGGGGAGTTAGAGCATACGCTGACGACAGAGAGCTTTCTGTCGCGCTCTACAATTAATGGTTCCAGCAGGCTCGATAGAGCCGAGACGTCTGTCGCAGCTAGCGTGCATCGGAAAGCAGAACCTCGACGGAGGTGGCTTTCTGACAACCGGACTCAGGGGAGTGGTCAAACACCATAGTGAAGCCAGAGGGTACCAATTCAGCCCAGAGGGAGTCATTGCTATGCTTGTGATGGGAGAGGTCACTTTGCACGGTACTGACCGACCATACATGCGGAGATCTTCGGGCAGGCAGCAGGTACACCACCACGACGGAGGCAGAATCGCGATCGGAGTAGCGGCCAGAGAGGTGGTGCTAGCAGAGGATCAAGATGAGAGAGAGGAGAGGGAGGAGATGGTAGTGGGGGAAGACTTTACAAGGTCTTCCCATCACCACTAGGTGGTCCACATCAGGCTCCGAGAGCTGATAGTTGGAATCGTGGACAGGCGTGAGATTTGGATGTCCACGAGCCTGCAGAGCATGAGGTGGTAAGAGATACGCTCTACAGCTCTTCTACTTTTTTGCAGTATAATTGTTAGACTCTGTGTGTGAAATTCTTTCCTACCTGCTCCTTGTTTAAGGTGTTACCAGGGTGACACGGGGCGTCGGTGTAACCCTGTGTTGGTAAGTTAAAAGGTGTGGGACCTTTCTCTTTAGTCTATGGTGTCAAGTCCTTCACCTTTCGAGCGTGTAAAAGATTCTTGGTTGATAGACACCGACTGTGAAATCTTGTGTGACCAGATATCCTTGGGTGTTTCATCATATAGATATCCTAAAGGAGAGAATCATCGAGCCTTGTTTCTGGTGTAGGCAGTGATTCCAGTAGCGGCGTGCGATGTAGGGGTTCGGTCAGGGAGGTGAGCTACCCCCGAGAGCCTTCGGGCCGTTTGAGACCGTACGAAGGGATGGCGAGGTTCCCTACCGCCTTTCCCTAACCCCAAAGGCCGGTTTGAGTTCATAGTGTCTCCCACATGACTCACCCGAGGAGACTTGTGTGTTCTCTTATGCACGTCATCGGTGAGAGAAGACCTCGCGTGAACAGATCAAATCCTTTGGTCTGTGTGCAGTGGCGCAGAACTGTGCAAGAGTTCTTCTGGGTACGGGAGAGCCAGGTGTGGGCTTAGTACCCTGGTTTTGCTTTTTAGGGATGAAAATCTTGAAGGAGGGAATGTTTTAAGAACCTGGTTTTTGGCTATAAAAGACTTTGGAATTTTCTAGATATAATTCCAGAGTAGCGCCTTCAGACGGCGTGCGATTCCGAGTCCCGGTGTGGCCGGAATTAAATTTTCAGTGCGTTCACACTGGGAATGCCAAATAAATGAGATAACTCCTAAATGGTGATTAAGATCAGAAATCCAAGTGTACGGATGAGTCCAAAATGGTGTGTTTACCCTAGCTGCGACATAAAACATGTCGATGCGGGATGTTTGGACCCCTCACCCGTTATCGGAACGTTAAACGGTTAAATAAATAAATTAATTCATTCATTTAATGTATTAACTCAAGTATCTCTTAAAATATGGCTCGAATTAGAAAACCAATGGCACCGTTGATTCCGGAGTGTGTCGTTTACCCTAAAAGTGGTGCAAGTTTTACGGGCGCAGGTCTTCTGTGCAAAATGGCCCAAGGGGCGTTTTCGTAATTTGGTGGCCTCGGGCATTGAGTTTAATAACTTTTGAACGGGGTCTCGGATTAAAATTCTGAGACCACCGTTGTTCTTGGAAGGTGGTTTTTACCCTAGGCACGACCTAACTTTCATTGTGTTTGGGGTTTCAGATGCGGATTTAAATTGCGTTTGGGGTTTCAGACGCGGATTTAAATTGGGTTGAGTTTTTAATTAATTAAAGTTTTAATTAATTTACTTTATTTAATATCTTCTTCCCCTTCCTCACCTCTAAATACCCCTGGAGAAACCCCCCTCACCTTCAACCTCCTCTCCTCTTTCACCTCCTCCTCCTCCCTTTGGCGGACGACGACGAAGCTTTGGTTTGAGGTGTTCCGAAGTGCAATGAATGCAACAGATCTTAGCAAGCGCGTTCTTCATCGAAAAAAAAGATTCAAGTTTCCAGTAGGATTCCTTCTATTTATCAGTTCTGATTTAATTTTGAATTTGAAAATCCATTGTTATCCCTTGTCCCTTTGTTTTGGTTAATATTGTTGACGGTCGCATGAACACGGCCATCAACCCATGCTGAAAATCGTGTTTCTTCATCATAATATTCAACTATTCTCTGGGTTCTTAGACGCTTACAATTAAGAGCATTGAATATTTAAGGGTTTTTCCATTAGAGGCAGGCCAAGCAATGATCTGAAATTGCTAGAATGGTCACAGATTAGTTTTTTATCTTTTTTTCTAATAACCGAAGGAGTCCTGGTGGTCCGCGAAAGGGACCACCAGATCTCCGGCCGGCCGTAGCGGCGTTGGGTGTCGACCGGAGCGGACGGCGTAGATCTAGGAGTAGCCGAGTGGGTCAGTAAGGAGCTCTGGCTGGCCGGTGCAGCCGGCGGAGCGACCGAGGAGGCGCTGGGTCGCAGTTTCAGTGCGGTCGAGCAGGGGCGAGGCCGGGCTTCGGAGGGTAGTGTCGACGGAACCAGCGGCGCAGCTAGGTGGTGGTGGTGCTAAGGCGGCACAAGCACCCGGTGTCGCGACGGTACGCTTAGTAGGGTAGGTCTCCGGCGATGGCCCATCGCGGTCGAGGGAAAAACACATGCGATGGGAGAGGCTGACCTAGACCCACATGCTATGGGTCTCTCTCTCTGACCTGGTAAAAGGAGTGGGGCGTGATGTTCTGCTGGGGAAGAAGACTCAATCAATAATAAAAGGGAAAAGGTTAATTGAAAAAATAAGCAGGTAATCTCTCCTTTGATTGGAGAGAGGTTTTAAAAAAATGGGAGTATGAATTGTGTGTGCCGCGTGGTGGGTGGGAAGGAGAAAAGTTAACAAATTAATAAAAATAAAAATAAATATCATATTACTATTATTAATAAGTGGTTTTTCTGAGGTAAAACCACCATACAGTGTTCTTTTGACACATCGTATGCGGCTGCGTAGTCCTAACAATGAGACGGTCTTTTTGAGTCCAATATTGGATACTTAATTCAGAGTTGAGGTGTGTCCCGCACGGGTCGTCGTTCGAGCTTTGTGCAACGTTTTATAACTTTTTCATCGGACGTCTGTTCGGGGCGTGCGAGCAGTCGATTTTGGGTGTTTTTCTGAGCGCATCACATTGGCACAGTCTTCCCGCTTTAATTCCGCACGCTGGTGCAGGCCCCACGAGGGCCGTTTCGGGAGTTTGCGGTGATTTCCATCTTTATCATCGGGTGTCCATTTTGGACAAGTGAATAGTCTATCTTGTGTGCTTTTTTCGAGAGGATCACAACGGTGTGATCCGTTCGTTGTGCTTCGGAACTGGGGTGTGGGTCCCACATAGAACCGCTCGTGTGCGGTGCGGAAAAATGCATCCTTTTCTCTGAATATCTGTTCCACTCAACTTATTAGTCCTTTTGACGTGTTTTCCCAAGGGGATCGCAATGTTGTGATGCACCCGACTGTTTTCTGGGCCGAGGCTCAGGACCACGGGACGCATTTTGGGCGTAAGGCGGTGTTGGAGACTTTTACGCCAGATATCCGTTGGAGGCGAGTAAGTAGTCTATCTTGCATGTTTTTCCTCGAGGATTACAATGGTGTAATCTGTTTAGGAAAGAAGAGTCTCTTACACGATCTTATTTAATGTGGAGGCATGTAAGGTGCTCCGGTGGCGGTTCTTCTTACTGTGTTCGGAAGAGAACCCTTGGCATGTGATCGTGTTCACTCTCGTGTGAGTGGAGTTTATGTTTGTAGAGATGTGGTTGACCGTGCTGGAGCTATGGAGGAAGCAGTTGGAAAAATATGTTTTCGCCCTTCGCGTGGACGCTAGGTGTCGTGTGCATGATATCCTTTGGACTAGAGATGTGGTATAATATAGGAGTATACAGGAATGCTTAGAGGTATATGATGTAGTATGTGCCTGAGAACGTTTGTGCTTGGTTTGGAGTTGGCTTGGGGCCACACATCGTGTGGGCCCCTTGTGCCTGACATGTTCTGCTTTACGTACCTTCGACCTCTTGCAACATAGAGGGTCCTCATGTTCATGATGGTTTAGACCAGTTGGGTTGAGTGGTTTCCCCTGGTTTTGTTCTAGAGTTTGGTGGTTGCACGATACCCACTCCAAGTTCTGCTGGCCAGTGTTGTATTATCTAGTAGGGATGACCATATAAGTTTCAAGTTTACCCTCCAGCAGAGACTGGGCAGTGGGTCACCCAACACTCTTTAGGTCTACCCTCCAGTAGAGACTTGGCAGTGGGTCACCCGATGGCCTCTTAGGGTCTACCCTCCAGCAGGGCTGGGCAGTGGGTCGCCCATCATCTAGTTCCAGGTCTACCCTCTAGCAAGGCTGGGAAGTGGGTCTCCTATCGACTTATTCCAGGTCTACCCTCAAGCGAGGTTGGGCAGTGGGTCGCCTGATGATGTATTAGGGTTTACCCTCTAGCAGGGCTCAGCAGTGGGTCACCCGATATCTGGTTAGGGTTCACCATCCAGCAGGGCTGGGCAGTGGGTCACCCGTTGACATTTCAGAATCAATCCTTTCTACTAGGCTAGTCTGTGGCTTTACTCCATGACTACCAGAGCGGGACCCTTGTTTGTACGAGTCATTGATATGATAGCTTTGACTTTGAGTTGACCTCTCGAATGTGTGACAGTGACGAGGTGTGGGTTGACGTAACCCGAAACTCTCAAGTATGAGGGGTGCTTTCCTCACCGAGACGCATCCTTGTGACACGACCTAAATCCATGCGGTTGATTCAGTGCCACCCAAAGTGGATAGTATCAAGGTGCGGTGATTTGAGCCCCTTGACTTGCAGTTTGGGGCAAACATGTGGGGTGTTGGGGCATCAATGATGTTTACTTCTGGCATTATTGGGTACTCATTTCTTAGGCTGAGCTACGGGATGGAGATCCCCTTACGATCTTGTTTTAGTTTCTTTTTTGAGCATACAGATATGTATATACCTTGTTTCCGATACCCATTTCTTGGGTTTTGGTTACTCTTCTTCCAAGAGAGGAGAGGACGCGCGGGGTATGCCACGTTCTTTTCGTGTCTAGATTCTCGTGGCTGGATGAGTATACACTCTTTCTATAGGTAGCGAAGACTCAACGAGAAGTTCATCTTCTCACCGTTTCCAGATCCTTGTGTCTGGACGAGTCTATCTCCTTTCTCTTGTTGGGTTGAGCTGGACTCTCTATTATTACATTACTGCACTCTCGGTTGTACTACTCTACTTTTCATGTTCAATCTACTTCTCACCCTTCGGTACCTCCTTTGTTGCTCCCTCGAGCCTTCGGGGTATCCTAAGGAGTATTTTTATACTCACCCCTGCTTGAGATTTTCCCACACTTGGTGTGCCCTTACAGACGGTGGACAGTTTGGTCATGACTTCAGTAGAGCTTAGGAGTTAGGGAGTGTGGACCACATGCGGTGGTCATAGTCAGGTTTGAGGTGTGGGACCCTCCCAGCTGTTTACTATTGTTTCACCTATTTCTGGGTTGCGGCACTTTTTGGTTGGGCGCGTGTTTTTCCCCTTTTATTTTCAGTTTACCTTCAACTTGTACTTTGTACTGTTTAGAGGTTGATGCACATCTGTGGTTTATTTATAGAAGTTGTACTTTACTATGCTTGTCTTTTCATTTACTCTACACTTTTGCATTGAGTGTGTTGTGTGTGAGTGTACAGGTACTTGGGAAAATGCCTCCCCAAGTTGTTGTGCCTTCGGCTCTGGTTTCCAACCCCTGGCCTATGGAGGCGGGCTTGGGGTAGTTGCGGCTTGAGCCAAGGTAGGGTCGGGTCATGACAGTTTTCTTATTACCTTCATTTATGATGAATCGATGGTCTTTTTCAGACCTCTTTGGTTTATGGATTTGTAGTTTGTCAAGTATCGCGTGATCATTCACATTTTTATGATAACTTATATTTTCCCCTCTCTAACATTATTTTTCCATTATGATTTTCTTCCACTTTCATATTTACACTTCCCAGTAATTTTTCCCTACTTGGAAACCAAGTTATTCGTTATTCTATATGACCTTCGTACTTTCCTTTTCTCTATAATCAAATAGATTCTTCGTTAAACCTTTTTATGATGCAGGGTTTCATGAAAGGTATTTTCAAATTTCAATCCTTTTATTAAAGTGATAAATTTGAAATTGAGAGAACAAAATTTATTAAAGGGGGTGGGGAATGTAACACCCAAATATTTTTAAAATAATATCACTTTTTTAGATAGCGTACAAGATACCCAACACTAAGTATAAGATGAAAAAAATATTATTATTTAAATATAAACATTATAAACTAGCCATTAAATTTGAAGGTATGAATATTATTAACAAATAATATATATATATATATATATTTACTACTGAAAATATATTAATTGATACATTTTTAGGAAATATTCAATCAACATTTAGTAAAGTGATTTTATTCTTCAAAAATATATCTTCATCACAAATGATTTTTATTTCTTCTTAAAAATATATTTTATAATTAATTTTGATAGATTTTTGAAAATTAATTTGATAAAATCATCTTAAATTTCTAAATCACTATACCAAAATTATCTTTGGGGGAAATTTTAAAAAATTTCTGATTTTTTTAATTTTTCTATGAATAGTGAAAATTATAGGTTTTTATAAAATGACATTTCCTATCAATAAATTAAGTTATTTAAAAGTATCAATATTATTATATTTTATTTGAATTAAAATATCTATTATTTATTTATATTTAATTAAATTAATTACATCTGAATCATCTTATACATGTTTTTTGTATAAACTTTTTTAGGCTTAAAACACATTTCTCTAAAAATTGTTTTAAAATGCAAAATATTTCTCCATTTATGTAAATTATATTTTTAATTATGAGGAATGAGTTAAATTAAATGTATAGATTATATGTCTATAAATTTGAATTTAAATTAATATGATGTTTATTACTATTCATAAAGTTAATATAATATTATCTAATACTTCATAAATACTTTTATTGAAAACCGTTTTTTTCATCGAATTAGTGGGTTTTATTTTAAATTAAATTATAAAGATTATATGAATTTTTTAATAATAGGGATTAAATATTTGTTATAATAATAATAATTATTCTATAATAAGGTAAACATTTATTTTGGTCATAATTAATAATGATAATAGTAAAAATATTTTACCATGATTAAGGTGAAAACATGTTTACTGTGGATTTAAACTAAAATGAAAAGTGTGGAAGTGTAATAAAATATTGTATAAATTATATTTTAAAGATATATTTTTTAATTTTTCACTTATATTTATAAAAAATGTTCCAATTTTTGTCTTCTTTTCAAGTGTAAAATGTGGGTATAACTTTTATTTTCAAATATTCCAGGTGTGTCATCTCTCTCACTTATAAATGGAATCCCCCACTCCTCTCCTCAACACACCTGAAAAGTAATTTTTGTAGAAAATAACTAACAAAATACCATCCTAACATTCCTCTGAATTTCTTATAAGTCTTATTTGTTATTATCAAACCTCTTAAAAAGGATTTTGGTGTCAACCTATGGCGGACTTCCAAAGAACATGTATTGATCTTAACTGAGAAATTTTTTGTTTTCTTCTTTCATATTATTAAAATAATATTTTTTAATTATGATATAATATCATAATTTTAGTCTATATAATTATATTTTATAATTTCAATGAAATTTACATAATCCACCTCATGTTCTATCAAATGGGAATCAAAACCATCATTCATGTGTATGAAAGATTACCCCCTCGTGAAATGATGTAATATGTTTTCCATCATTACCACTCATAGAATTTCATGATTATGTGTTTAGTTTTTATATATTATAAATATGAAATAATTATAATTATTAAAATATAATATATAATAAATATTCTTACCATTCTATTAATTTAAAGATGATAATGCCATTTGTGTGTACGTATAGACTATCGACTCCCTGAAGAGATGTGATTCAAATTTCCTCACCACATTACATGGATGATATATATAAATGTATTAAAGTAAATAATATTATTTTTGTTATATAATTATCATTATGGTAATTTTAAATAATAATTAACTTCTTTTGATAATGACGGTTGGAAAATGGAAATGTTGTTAATGCGTACGTATGACTTATCGTCTCAATGATTGTAACAAAGTTCATTTTTCATAACATTATTCATTTTTAAGTTTAAAATTATAATTTATGAATTAAAATTAAAATTATTTATTTATTACTATTCTAGAGATGATGGAACAATGACCCCATTTTCTATGGTTAATAAACTACATCCTTTTAAAAAATATGCCCCAACCATTGTCAAAACGAATGACTTGGACTTCACTAATTAAATAATTCAATATATAATTAAAATAAATGGTTTATGTATATGGTATTAATCATAAAAAAGTTTATTAAGAAGTTAAATAATATATATAATAATATTATAGAGGATTTAAATGACATACATGAAAATATGGACTCGAGGTAAGCGTTTCTTGTCTTACTTTTATTTATCTGATATATATTTCATATTCACCAATAATTTTTTCTCTATGGTGTATATAATTCCCATGAATTTTTATTATAATTATTTTTATGATTTTTTTTGGATTTAAAAATCCATATGATTTTCTCCTTATCATGAGGTTTTGATGCAGAGATTATAAAAGTAGTAAGTGACTTCTTCTCAATTTCCTTTCATTAATTCATATGTTAATGTCACACACCAATTTTTTTATAAGGAAACTATACTACCTCTTTTTCATGTTATAACATTAATCCTTCAAAATTAATGGTATTCTAAATCTTTAAATGAATTATTTTATCCAAGGGGATTTGAATTGAAAGCTACCACATGATAATGATTTTCTTAACCCAATTTATATTAGTTAGGTTATAAATTGCCTTTATTGACTTTGTTATGGCATGAATTTGTATAAATTTATCTCTAACTCTTTTATTAATAATTTAAATGTTTTTATATTTCAATTTATTACACATAATCTCTCTACTGATTAACTCTAAAATCTATTATACAATACTTGAAGCGTTATTCATCCCAAATTCTCTTTCATTGGGATATACAATTAAAAAAGTGAGTCTATTTTATTTTATAAGTTGTAGATATTGATCCATTAGCATGTTATATAATTAATATCATTATTTTCATGATATTTAATGATTTATTTGAATTTATTGTTTCTTGGGGATTATAATTGGAAAGATCACTAAAGTGGTAAAGGATTTCTGTTATAATATCTTTTCTTTTCAGGATTATGTATGTTCAATGTTCCTTTGGATGAAATCATATGCACTTATTTTCATGAACCACACATATTTTCTTCTCTTTTGAATATTCATTTGGTTTGAACATTTAATATCTATTTCTTCCCTTTTATTAAAAATTTTTCAAGTAATTCAATAGTAATTGATACAGATATTGTATCTCATTTTTGATCAGGAATGTTTCTCTCCAATATTAATGTTTTCTAAAATGTGTCAAAATGGTTTATTTTATAAAAACAAAATATTTTCAAGGAAATTATACAAGACCGTTAACCCAATTTTAAAAGGTTTTAAAAAAGAAATTTCTTATCATTTTCCAAATGTGTAACCTTTAACTCCCTTCACAAAATGTTAAAAAGAATGTCTACTTTACCATTAACAACATAAACAGATATTCCCACCATAATTTCCATTATTTCACTTGAAGTTTGCATTTTATGTTTCCAAGATTATTTCCAAATAATTTTTTTTCACAATATTTTATGAATCTTTTGTTTTTAAAAGTAATTTTCAAAGTGATATTATCCTCCAGAATTCAATTAATGAACCTTTAATGGTATCTCCATTCATCGATGCTAAAAACCTTAACTATAATTATGCTATACTTGGAATATTTTTTAATGATACCATCCCCATTCTATATATGTTTCAATTATTATTGTTTTAATGATATTTTCATGGAAATAATACTATTTCAATAGGTTAATCCACTACTACAAATATGGATTTTATCAGTGCTAAAAATGGCCATTAACAGCGCAAGAAAAAGTTCTATTAATGCTGGTGAAGATAAAGGGGGGGTACCCTTTATCAGCACTCCAAAAAGTGCTGATAAAAGGGTTTTTTATCAGCGCTTTCTTTTTAGCGTTGATAAAACCCCCTTTTATCATCACTTTTTTTAGCACTGATAAAAATAAAAATAAATATTGCCAATCTCGGGGGGGGGTGCTTTTTACAGTGCTTAATCCCCCATTTATCAGCGCTTTCCCTGCACCCTCTAACGCCTGCACGCACCGCCTACACCCTTTATCGGCGCTATCCCCTCTGAATCATCCTTGCATGTACGCCCCTACCTCCACCCGAATTTGATCTCGAGACCTCCCCCCTACACACCTAAATACTTTACCACTCCCCTATATTGATTTGTTCTCTTATTTATGATATATTTATTTATTTATATATATATTTAGTTATATTTTTTCGTATAGTAATATATATTTATATTAATATATATATATAGTTATTTTAATATATATATAGTTATTTTAATATATATATATAGTTATATTAATATATATATAGTTAGTTTAATATATAGTTATATAAATATTCATATATTGTTATTTGAAATAAAAATGATATTAGTTATTATTTAGATAAAGCTAATATATTTTATATGTAAATATGTTTAATTATTTATTTAAAAAAATTTAATTTTTAGGTGTGAATATATAAAAAATATGTACATATAATTATATATTTGATAATAAATAGCAATGCGTTTCAAAAAATGATAAAATTTCAAAGTCATAATATCAATATGAATGTAATACCTTGGAATAAATTCAGTCCCCACCAAAAAAAGCCAATAACACCCCCTTAAACGAGGCTGAAAATCCACAAAATGTTAACAAATCGGGGTACCCCAACAAAAAACTCAGTTTTGGAGGTCTTCTGGGCCTCTTTTGGCCTTGATAAAACCTTGACTGTGGTCACCCATAGTCATAAAGATGTAGATCTTGTTGCAGGATTCGATTTGATATGTGGTAGAGCTCAAACGGACACCCGGATCAAAAGTTATGTCCGTTTGAATTTTGAGTTGCGTTTTCAACATATTTTGGATCTTTTTTTATTTTTTTAGTCTTCAAATTTTTATTAAATGACTATTAATCTATAATAATTATCAAATTATTAATTAAAAATATTTTTGTTAATTTTTTTATAAGTCATTTTCACTAAATATCTTATATATTAAGTATAATAAGTGTAAATGTATATTTATACTTATCTAAAATATATTTAAAGGGGTACTTTTATCATAGTTTTTTTAGCACTGATAAAGGTACCCTTTATCAGTGTTTTTTTAGCACTGATAAAGCCCCCCCCCCTTATCAGCTCTTTTTTGTTAGTTCTGATAAAGGGGTGGCACTGGCCTTGCCCAGTTTTGTGGTAGTGATCATGTTATGAATGGATTTATGGTTGATTATATAAGTTTCATGATGAGGTATAAGATATAAATAATTTATTCATGAAATGGTAACTGATAATTATATATTATAAATGTATGATAATGATATATCTTATATGATGGGTGCACATAGATATCATCATGTTAGATAGATATAACTTATATGATGGGTACACCATGATACTATCGAGTGATATCATTATAGCTTATGTGATTGGTGCGTCGAGATAGAAAACCAATACATTGGGTAATGTATCTTCTGTTAATTTGAAAGAATGATAGAGTTATAAAAGGTTTTATCCTAGGGATTTAACTAGGAACTAATAATTTCTAACATGGTTTCATAATGGGTTATTAAGATAATGTTCCAAGATACCAACATGTTTCCTTTATGATTACTATAGGTTTTTAATGATTACATCGATCAATATTGGCATCACATGGATCATGATTATTGATTATTATTAATCTTTCCTTTGTTAAGGCTTTATATCATGTTTCATAATTGTTGATCTCGATATTTATGGGTATAAATATTCTTGTGTTATGATCTTGTACTTTGATTTTGTAATAATACCCTTATTCACTACTCAAGACCACTAATTAAATTCAATTGTTAATGATTATATTTACCCTTACTAAGTATTTGATCTCACACTTATTATTTTCCCTTTTATCTATGACATTAGGAATGATTTAAAATTAATTATGTCTAGAAGGGTTTAATATGGATGATGATGATGGATTCATGTAAAATATAAAAAGGTGGGTATTGTGGGAAAAATAATCTATTGATTTCATGGGAATTTTGATGTAATATTGTCTCCTAATTCTATAAAAAAACAAAACCTAAATGGTCATATGGTATGTAAGTGACCCAATATTTAATTTTTTATATGTTTGGGATTGGAAAAAAATTGGGTCATGTTTATTTTTATCAAGCAATAAATGTAAAGATTGCATTTTTAGCAAAAGATCTTGGAGTGTGCGTTCTGAGATGTTATAAGGTAATTGATATTTTTTCTTTTAAAATAAGTTGGTTGAGTTTCTTATATTAAATGAAGATTCAGAGACTCTCGTCCACCTTATTTACAAATAAAAATGGAATATCCCAAGGCAAATCATTGGTAAAAATAAAAACCTTATCTTTATGATCCTCAAGATGAAACATTAATTATTTAGATTCAATGTGTTCCATACTATATAATGGAATAAACATGACTCTCATCCTGAAAAGTAATTTTATATAGAAATCAAATTACCTATGAGTTAATAAACTTGAGAAATAATCTATAAAAAAATAGGATGCCCACTCACCACCACTGGAGGATAACCTTCCAGGCATGGATCAATGGAATTAATAAATAACTCTAACAGCTGAGAAGAGATTGTCTCATCTCGAGGAAAATAGTAACTCCCCAACCTTTTATCCCACTCTCTATAGAATATGTGATTGTCTCCATCAAGAGAAATGGTATATTCTTAGTGATGATATAAATTTATTTGGATTTTATAGATAATAATCCAATCAATTACAGTGACAAGATCAAATATATGTATTCCATGAAATAATAATCAACACATGGTTTCATAGTCAGTAATAATCATCAAAACTCAAGATATAAAAATTCATGCTTAAATATCTTTCTAAAATGAGGGGAAAGAGTCGCAAAAAAAGGTATAAGCTCCAAATGAAATAATAACATATATATGTGATTCAATAAGTTATATGAATGAGTTTAACCTATATCTTATAATTTCATAACCAAATAATATGTTTTCAGCACTATACCAATAGATATAGCTAGTCATTCCCCTCACACCTCTAGTGTAAACTAAGATGTATATTGACACCCAACCTCATCCTTCCATTTCTTCTCCAAATACGAATCACCCTTGGCATGGGGTTTATATACCTAAACTTTTTCTATGTTTGGACTAAATTGGGATCCCTAGTTGAATGTTGATCCAACTACAATACCCTTTGATGATATGTTATATAAATACTAAAGATGACCATATTTGAAGTATTTTTGGCACATCTTGTGTTCATCCATACAATTAGGCATGGGGTATCTCTTTTCCTACAATGCTAACAGACAACCTGGCTTTACCTTAATGTCTATTGAACACTCCCTATACCACCTAAATGATGATCACCACAATTCATTTTCTGACTGAAAACAAATCTTTGGATACCTATCACTTTCACTTATGTTCTTAATGTCCTATATTCTCGACTATGTTTGCCTTAACCATAATAGATTTTTTTTAAACCTCTATGGAGGTGGGTAGGAACATAAAATATCATACTAGAATTAATATCTACCCTTAAACCCAATTTAAATATTCTTGTTTTGAGATATTCATTGTAAAAAATCTCTGGTGGAAGGTGCACGGACTCAATAAACTGAGTGGCATCCTCTATGATAAAATGATCACCCTTCTCCAGGGTAATAGACTCATATGTTATCACCTATCATAGAGTCTCAGGAAATAATAATTATTTAAATCTTTCATGAAGGTAGTGTATGTTAGATCCTTGTGAAACATATCTTTCATAATATATTCCCAAACATTTCTTCCCATCCCTCTGAGAATATAATTAGAAAAGTTGACAATAGAGTCTTATTTAGTTTTTAAAAAGTGGAAAGTCCTATAGATCTATTTGATCCATTTTAACGCACCCTATAAACCCTTATTACCACATAATATATGTGGATTATTCTTAGAAAATTATAAATCATACCTTTCATTCTTGTTCAAAATTCATGAGTTACCCCATAGAATGGATCATATATGTGATTGTTTCCACCAGATCTAGATCATATGTATAAATCACTTATTAGTATTTATCTATAACCACCTATCTATAAATCTTAATTATTATTATTATAGGATTTACAAAATAAAAATAAGAATAAATAAGCAATATAGAAGAAAATTTTAATTCTTTCATAAAAAAATTAAATAACTGAAGGGAAAAGGTTATAACTTTAAACAAGAACTCCAGAAAATACTGGACTTCCCATGGTAACTCAAGCCCTTCCATGATAGTGATCTATCTAGGAAAACTCCCCATTACCTCTCAAGTAGTAATAGTCCAAACTTTAGCTTAAAGACTACCCCAATACACAATAGGGAGATACATTTGATTGAGCCCAATCATTAATAAAACATGAGCCTATGATACCAATTTATAATAGATGAAATCGAGTAAAGATAAAAAAAAATAACTAAATTAGACCAGTATAAGGCCCAAATAACATTATTTATCACCATAGTCAGTAAATAATGTTCTGGGTAAAACAAAAAGGGATGATGATAATAATTTCACCCTGAAATAACATTTTATATATAGAAACAAATTGAGTACCAAATCAGAAAGATATAATATATCATTCATCAAAACAAAAACTATAAAGGTCACATAAAATATCTAGATAATAGTATGTTATAAAACAATATAATTCCCATCAACAACATTAAACCCAAAACAACCCGGGGTTATATCACCATGTGATTGTAAGTCACCTTTATCCCATCCCACTTATAGTAAAAATATTACAGGAGTATTCATCTACACAATGGTCTTCCCATTACCGGGGTCCTATAAAAAATAAAGCTACATAATATAAAAGTAAAAAGTATGGTGTGGCTAATAAATCATTGTATGAAACCACAAAATAATCTATAAAGTGTCTAACCATATTTATCTATTCATTTTTATTAAATATATATATTTGTGACTATTTAAAAGAAATCATTTTAAAAAAATAAATCATCATTTTTTTTTAAAAAATCCATTCCTTTCAAAATAATTTCATATTAAAATTTATAAACAATATGACATATCACATATTCAATAACATAAATAGTGTGATAAAACATTTTCAAGCATCAATAACCATATTATAAAAAAATCATATTGAATGATAATGGATTTAATGAAAACCCAAAGCATCTAAAAAGTGAAATAGAAAACATATGCATATACACAACTAAACAACTAATACACATAAAGGAACACAACCTACAATATGTGATTCCTGAATTTCAAGAACCTTTATTTATCAAAAAGGATACACCCTAGTAACAATGACATCAAGGGAACCTCCTCTAATGATAGTTAATTCTACCAGGGATCATAATTTTTTAGTTTTTCCCCATTCCCAATGGTTTACCAATGTTTTATTACATTATTATTATGTTAAAGGGAAACAAAAAAAATTATTAACAAATACAAGATATTAGCCAAGGCCATGTTTTGTAAACATTTTCAAGTAATAATCCAATTAAATTCCAATAACACAATTATATAAATAAATTTTTATAGTGATACCAAAACACTCCCATCATTGAAAAAATATTTAAATTTTAAATATATATTTTTATAAAATATAACAAACATTTTATGTGACTCGTATGGTTTCCATAAAAAACCCTTTCTAAAAATATTCACATATCCCTCAAATATCAAATCCATTTCAAAAATACAATTTTAAAATTAAGACCAAAGGAATGATCTATTAGAAATTAAGTCATCCCAATGGTTATGACCTATACAGCTACCTAAAGAATGGATAAAACATTGTTTATTTCTTGTTTGGTGATGGTAAATGAAGATTCTAGGTCCTTACAAACATTGATCTAATATAATCACAAAAAAATCTTTATTATAACATACAAATAGTCCAATAAGTTTCCATCAATTAAATAAGACGAGTGATCAAGAAGAATTTTCTAGAATATAGGATACATAAATAGAAAAACCAAAAATACCTCACAGAGATCCACTAAGAACAATCAAGGATCATCAAGGAATTTAAGGATAGATCCTATAGAGTGTAATGGAAGGACTAGTTCATGTTAATGAGGATTTAGGAGGTGATTAAGGGTTAACAAACCATGGTAATTGAGTTAATTATCAATTTTAATAACTTTGGATTGATCCATAGGGTTTTTAAAATAGTTTTCAACCAAGTAATGACCACTATCATTTAAAAAATAAATCTCATGGTTTCTTAGAGAATGTCGCAAGATTAAAAAAAAACTATGATCTAGTCATTGAAATCCTTAGTAAAAAATCCTAAACTTACACATGGTATGCATAGAGATCCATATGGTTTTTTAAATCCATTCTCAAACCATGTAAAAAATACAAAAGAATATCACAGAACCATATCACATGTTTACAACATGGTTAACACTAAACGTGCACCTAAACTGAATAATAGGATAGTTTCTTATGAAACATCAAATGCCTAGTTTTCACTCCCAAAAGCCACTAGAAACCTAAAAATAGGTTGAATAAGAATTCAATTACTTATAATTATGAACCATATAGAATAAAAATGATGAATTTATAAAACCAGTGATTAACATTTTGAAATCTGAGGAATATTTTATTAATAATATTTATTTTGTTTCTTTATTTTTTAATTTAATTTTCAATGAGGGAAATTTTGGTTTAGATAAAATTTAAAATTAGATCAATATACTATTTTTAAAAATAAACCAAATAATTTCATTAAAATTAAAAACATATATAATGATTTATATTACAAAATATTTGTGCTTAAAAATCACTTTTTTTAATAATGTATTTTTACTCATCTGATGATCTAATGATAAAATTAATTTTTCAAACACACAATTTTTTTAAAAAATTTGATTTAAATTTTTGAATAAGTATTTCTAAATTAGTTAATAAGTCTCATTTTATTTTGATGAATTAAAAATTAATTACTTATATAAAAAAAGTTATAAATCTAAAAACCGAAAATAATAAAAGCGAAAAAACTATGAGAAAAATACATAAAGAAATATTTAAAAACATGGTTTAAGGGAATATTAGTGGGGTAATATACATTAATACTTACCCCAATACATTATTTTTCACTTTTTATTTACAATATATGTGAAAATATGTGCTCCATTTATATTAAAATGAAATATTTTCAAAAGGATTTCCACTTCACCTATAAAAGTAGCTCAACTCCACCCCATTTGTTCACTAATTCTATGTAATTAACTTGACTAAAAAACTTATCTATTATATCTTTACTATATATATAAATTTTATAGAAAATCCATTCTTTATAAAAAATGATATGTTGTATTAATGTGTTACCAAAGGTAGAACATACAAATAGAGAGGTAATATCTTCAACAGAGATCTCTAAATTCTATAATTCATTCATCACCTCAAATCTATTATATACTAAAAATTGGTATAAAATATGTTTTTTATTATTATGAAATTTTATTATAGTAATGGAATATAAATTTAATAACTTCCTAAAAAACAATTTAAAAAATATAGATGTCCCCATGATGATGTGAAGAGTACCACTTCAATAAATGGCTTGCTTGGTTTTTCATCACCACATTACTTTTACGATTTTAAATTTATATTTAATTGATTCATTTGATATTTAAAATATTATTAAAATTATATAACTAAAACCATTATGTACGTCCAAACCACCACCCTTATAAAAGTGACATATTTCATTGTTCACTCTAATGTATTGAAATGTATCTAATTATCTTCAAATATGGATCACCAAATTTATAAAATCTAAATAATATCATGGGATTAAATGATAGTTATTTTTTCTAAAATAATATCATTGTGCTTTTATGCATCGTCACCCTAGTTTGGGGCATGAGTGAAGTTACACCCTATTGTAGGGACTATGTGAAGTCTCACCCAAATTTATATGCTTCGGTGAAGGCTTTATCTAGCTAGGGGTCTGAGTTAAGGCTCACCTAATGGTGTGGGAAAAGGATTTTCCTTGTAGTGTCCTAGGTGAATATTGTCTCTAGTTTATTTGATTGGTTAAATAATTACCCTAATATAAGGTCCAAGGTAATGGATCAGCCTACTAGGGTTTCACCTGTATAGCTATATAAAATAGAGCTATATAATTTGATTCATGAGATTACTAGTGCATGTGGAACTCTTGTGAAACGCTCTAAAGTGGATAGGGTTTATAGATCAAAAGTTTATTTACAAAAAGTATTCTTCAACATGTTCCACCATATTATTAGATCCCCAAGTAATTATTTCTATTGCATTCAAATATTGAAGTCTCTACATGGGAGGATGGATGTCTGTGGAACACTGATATTGTAAAAAACCCATGATTCTAGCAATTACATTTCCTTTATTTAATACCATGTGAGTAGCATGTCTTCTATGGAACAGTGAACTAAAATGAAAAACCATTCTACCATAATAAAATTATTAAATATTACCATTACATTATAGTTGTTAAGTGTGTGTGTGAATCATTGAAAGTAACCACTTTATAAAAACTATATAAATATGTATAATAAAACAATGACCATTTTATTCACCTAACATGTAGTTTTATTAAAATTTATTTTTATGAGCATGTAACATCACATCACATTTTCAGGTACTTTTGATGTTTCTAAGTACCTCTATTTTGGAGTTGTGACTTGGGGTGTGTTTGGATGAACTTTTAAATAAAACTAAAGGACAGTGAGTTGTGCACAGTTTGCGTACAGTTTGACAAATCGTGCGACTAAACTGTGTCAACCATGCAGAACTGGACAGAGAGGTCTGCACGGTTTGTGAATGGTTTGGCAGACCGTGCGACCAAACTGTGCCAACCTTGCAAACCTGGACAGTGGGTTCCGCACGGTTGGTGCACGGTTTTCCTAACCATGTTCTTTTGTCCAGGTAATCGTGCACATAGTTTTTTAATTAAAAAAATCCTTCTTAAAACCACCTGAACCCCCATTACTTCTATATTTTTGACCTTGTATTGGGATAGAAACATTCTAGGTGTTTACAAAGCCTCTCGGAGAGATTCCAAGGGGATTCGAAATTCTTTCATCGAGATTGAAGGCTTGGATTGAAGATCCACTCTCCTCCTGGTAAGTAGATTTCAACCTATTACTTCTCCCGTTCTTTCATCTATATTTCCTTGATCTTTTCATGGGATATTTACATCATTTTATGTGGATTTAAACCTATGAGTCTAGATATAGATCTAGGATTGTCGATCTAGATCTATTTTTACAAGAGCTTGATGTCATTGATCTTTTTTTTGGTTTTAAGGATTTAGATCCAGAACTTGATCGACAACATTGTGTCGCTCAGTTTTTGGGGTTTCTCATTGGGATAACTATTATCAATAAATCAAGTTAGGTGGTTCCATCCTAACTTTCCAAATTGATTATCCTTGTATTTATTAATTTATTTCAATTTTTGATTTAAATTCAATTTCTCCAATTTGCTTTCAATTAAATTGATAAAAATTCGATTCCAATGAATCAAGGTATTTGAAATGGTTTTGGCATGAAAATTTGGAAAACCCCCCATTCTTTTGATTTGGGTGTGTTTATAAAAATTTTCTGATTTAAATTGTTTAATTTAAATTGTGGATTTGATGGAAATGATTTCAATTAAATTGTTTAATTTAATTGTGAAAAATAAATTGTATGATGCCAGGTGCTAGTTGATAACATGTGGGGATCAGGAATGACCTTCGGGATATGTCAGGTTCAGCTCGGTTATCGGGTTACCAGGGTATCTGGGCTGGTTCGTGACAAAATGGCATCAGGAGGAGATTAAGCATCTTGCCTTGATGACAGTATGCATTTGATTATTCTTATCGGGACTTAAGAGGTAGTTGCGATTGAGTGCCTGGACATCTCTCACCGCAATGAACCCCAATTCACCAGGGGTGGTTAGGGAAAGAAAACTTGTGGATTAGTTCTAGTATTTCCCCTATTTTAATTTGGATAGAGTGGAATCTAAATCTTGTTTATCTATTCTATTAAGAATAGTTTTCCTCATTTCTCAGTTGGAATGTTTATCTAATGTCGTCTTTATTATCTACTGATGTTTTGTAACATCATGCCTCTAAGAAGACGTATGAATAAAATCCAGGAAGGGGATACAACTGAACCATAGTGTGTGAATCCTCATATGGACCCAAGCCTAGTTGAGGTGATTGTGCACACTATCCATGTTCAGGAATATGCACCACCTATAATCCCTGTTCTATCTCTAGATGTGGAAATTGGGGGGGGGGGGTACTCTTTAAAATTATTCCCAATAGATATTTCACAAAAAAAAACACCATTTTCAAAGGCTTCAATGATCCTCAACATGATAAGGAATGGTTGTGTAGGATTTAAAATCTGTTTGAGTTCTTGGAGACACCTGATGTGATCAAGGTGAAGTGTGCCACCTTCGTGCTGGAGGGACCAAGTAGAAGATGGTGGGACACGATGGTAATGGCTGGGAAACATGAGGGTTTGGAGTGAAAAGACATTAGGGTTCTTTTAACTAACCAATTCTATCCATAATCAATGGTGTTGGCCAAGGTTGTGGAGTTTTTCAAGCTTGAGTAAGCCAACAAAACTGTGACTGAGTACTCAAATCATTTTTCTAAGTTGGTATAGTTTTCTCCTGAGATTATATCTAATGAGGAGATAAAGGCCTGACGATTCAAGTTGGGACTTCAATCAGATATTAGTTCTCAGGTTTTCTTACTAAAGCTACCCACTTATGCTGATGTGCTGGATAGGGCGATGATGGTTGAGATGGAACTGGTAGGAAATTCAGGGCTGGAGGAAGTTCCTTTACCTCCTAGTGGCAGTGTTGGTTCCTTTAAAGGAAAATGGAAGTGCAGTGTTTCTCATGGTATTTCTTGACAACAGAGTCATTCCAGACCTCCGATAGCACTAGGAGGGGCTACATTAACTTTCTATAAGTGTGGGAATTCAGGACATTCTAAGAGGGTTTCCACTAAGGAACGGAAGAATTGTAGCTCTTGCAGACGTTTAGGGAACATACAAAGATTATTCCATAACTTCTCTACTCCAGATAGGGGAACAAGATCATCAGAACCTCTAAAAACTGCAGGGCAATAAAATGCTTCAAGTACAAAAGGGTTCCATCCACAGGCATCCGGAACGAAGCTTCTTCATGCAATGGAAGAGTCGCCAGAGCTAGCTGATACAGGTCCTACAACTATGAGAGGTACCATTATTATAGCTTAATCTTTAGTGACCACTCTTTTTGATACTCATGCATCTCACTCTTTTATTTCAACCCATATTGTTAATATGCTTAATCTACCTATGGAGATTTTATCTTATGTGATGGATATTACTACACCCCTTGGTATAATGGGAGAGAAGGGTCTTCGTAGTCCTTCTTGTGTCTTCTCTCTATCAGATGTTGATCATGCTTGGAGTTTTCTTCGTTCTCGACATGAAATATTTTTCCATCATATTTGGGATGGATTGGCTCATTGCCAATAAATCCTGGATCAATTGTTATCTTTGACGATTATACCTTAATACACCCGGTGGTGTGCCTCTTGTTTTTCAATGAGAATGGGACCCAAGGTCAAGCAGAGCTGGACCCTCTTATGTAGAGTTGGATAATGTTATATCAGTGTTTTATTTTGATCTAAAGAGAGATTTAATGTGTGGTGATCTTCCTTCAGTCCTCATTGAGTTTCCTGATGTGTTTCCTTCTGACTTATCAGTTTTCCACCGGTAAGGGAGGTTGATTTTTCTATTGACTTAATGCCTGGTACTCAACTGGTTTTTATTTAGTCTTATCAAATGGCTCCAGCTGAACTAAAATAACTGAAGTCATAGTTAAAAGATCTTCTTGGGAAAATATTTATACGCCTGAGTGTGTCACCTTGGGTAGCACTAGTTCTCTTTACCAAGAAGGTTGATGGTTCTCTTCGCTTATGTGTTGATTATCGAAAGCTCAATTGAGTTACGGTAAATAAAAAATATCCATTACCATGAATTGATGATTTTTTTGATCAATTGAAAGGGGAAAAGTGGTTTTCAAAAATTTATCTTCGATCTGGTTCTCATCAGTTGAGGATAAAAGAATCTGACATTCATAAGACCGCTTTTCGGAGTAGGTATGGCCATTATGGGTACCTTGTTATGCCCTTCGGCCTAACAAATTCTCTTACAGTTTTCATGGATTTGATGAACGAGGTTTTCCATGAGTATCTAAATACTTTTATGGTAGTCTTTGTGGATGAAATTCTTGTTTAATCCAAGTCCGAGGAGGATCATGTGCATCATCTTAGAACAGTTCTGAGTATTCTAAGGAATCACCGAAATTATGTTAAGCTTTCAAAGTGCGATTTATGGATTTGGGAAGTAAATTTATTGGGACATTTTATGTCATAACAAGGAATATCAGTTTATCTTGAGAAGTTGAAGGCTGTTATGACTTGGGAACAACTACAAAATATTTTTGAGATTCAGAACTTCTTGGGATTATCAGGATATCATCGCCGATTTGTTAAAGACTTCTCAAAGTTAGTTTCTCCAATGACTGCTCTAAATCAAAAGGGAGTGAAGTTTTCTTGGAATGATAAATGTCAGAGTTATTTTGTTGAGCTAAAGCGTATTTTGACTACTACGTCAGTGTTAAATCTTTCTGAGGATGGGATAGGTTACGTGGTCTTTTGTGATGCATCGGGTTCAGGTTTGGGATGTGTCCTTATGCAAGGTAATAATGTTGTTGCCTATGGATCTCATCATCTTAAGAATCATGAGAAGAACTGTCCTACCCATGACCTTGAACTTGCAGCTATAATGCACGAAATTAAGTGTTGGAGACATTACCTTTATAGAGAAAGGTTTACTGTGTATTCAGACCACAACAGTTTGAGTTATATCTTCTCTCAAAAAGATTTAAATCTCCGTCAAAGGTGTTGGGTGGAGTACCTACAATATATCGACTTTGAAATTGCCTATACCCCGGGGAAAGGGAATGTAGTTGCAGATGCATTAAGTAGGAAACTTCCATCAGTGTCTGTGAAAGAATATTCAGAAGAGTGGATCTTGATGGCTCTTTTTGCTCAGTTGCATATTGGAGTTCAGTGGAAGGGGAATGAAGTTTCTTTAGCCAGTGTCCAGTTGAAATCTTCTCTTATCGAGTTAATTCTTCAGGAAAAAGAACATGATGATGAATTCCTTAGCATTAGGGACTCTCTTTATAGTGGGGAGACCGACACCCAGTGGTCGTTCTCCAAAGAGGGTGTTCTGTGTTATCGAAACTGTTACATTGTGCCGTTATTGGCAAGGAAGGATGTGATGGGGGATTTCCATAACTCTTAGTGGGTTGTGCACCCATGAACCATGAAGATGTTCTATGACCTACGGCGACAGTTCTGGTGGCTAGGTATGAGACGAGACATTGCTAAGTTTGTATCTCGTTGTTATACATGTCAACAGGTGAAAGACAATCACCAGAAACCTTCGGGTTTTCTTTAAACACTTCCAGTCCCTACATGGAAGTGGGATGAAATATCTATGGACTTTGTGGTTAGGTTACCTCAAACCCAGAGGAAGAAGAATGTGATATGGGTTGTGATCGACGGACTGACCAAGATGGTTCACTTTATACCTATTCGAGATACAACCAAAGTTGAGGAGTTGGTAAATATCTATGTGAAAGAAATTATTTGTTTTGACGGAGTTTTGTATGCTATAGTCTCTGAAAGGGATCCTTGGTTTACTTATTACTTTTGGAGAGGCCTTCAGGAGGCACTGGAATCTCAGGTCCGTTTGAGCATGGCCTACCATCCACAGTCAGATGGATAGATAGAGAGAGCTATTTAGATCCTTGAGGATATGCTCCACGCATGTGTTCTCGACTTTGGTGGGTTTTGGGATGATCATCTGGGGCTAGTTGAGTTTTCTTATAACAACATTTATCAGTCTATGATAAAAATGGCTCCTTTTGAGGAATTGTATAGCCATCCTTGTAAATCTCATTTATGTTGGTCAAATATTGGTGAAAGTTCCTTGGTATGTCCGAGTTTGGTCCAAGAGACGACAGCTAAGATCCAGTTGATTCGTCAGAGAATGTTGATAGCACAGAGTCAGTACAAGTCTTATGCTGATCATCGTCGTAGACCTTTAGAGTTATCAGTTGGTGACCATGTGTTCTTGAAAGTTTCACCTTGATTAGTTCATCGATGGCTTGGGAGGAAAGGTAAGCTTGGTAATCATTTTATGGGACCTTTCTAGGTTGTTGGTCATGTAGGGAAAGTTTCTTACCATCACATCTGTGAAAGTATCTATCTGATCTATCTCATGTTTTGAGCTGGAGTGATCTTGAGATTGAACCACATTTCTCAGTGACTAAACAACCAGTCGAGGTTGTTTATTATGATACCAAGGTACTTCGTGGGAGAATGATACCTCTGGTCCGTGTACTATGGCAGCATGGTTCTGATTCTCATGATAAGTGGGAAAGGGAGGCACTAAGGAGAGATCAGTGGCCTCATCTTTTTGACATGCAGGTTTCTTCATAGTCTTTTTGGGGATAGAAAGATCCTATGGTGGGGAGGTTGTAACATCACTTTACATTTTTAGGTACTTTTTATGTTTCTAAGTACCTCTGTTTTGGAGTAGTGACTTTGGGTGCGTTTGGGTGAAATTTTAAGGAAAACTAAAGGACAGTGAGTTGTGGACGGTTTGTGCACGGTTTGAAAAACTGTGTGACCAAACTGTGCCAACCATACAGAACTAGATAGAGAGGTCTGAACGGTTTGTGCACAGTTTGACAGACCATGCGACCAAACCGTGCCAACCTTGCAAACCTGGATAGTGGGTTTCGCATGGTTGGTGCACGTTTTGCCTAACCGTGCGCTTCTGTCCTGGTAACCATGAGCGCGGTTTTTTAATTCCGAAAATCCTTCTTAAAACCACCTGAACCCCTAGGACTTCTATATTTCCACCTTGGCTTGGGCTTGAAACATTCTACGTGTTCCCAAAGCCTCCTGGAGAGATTCCAAGTGGATCCGAACTTCTTCCTTCGAGATTGAAGGCTCAGATTGAGGATCCTCTCTCCTCCTAGTAAGTGGATTTCAACCTGTTACTTCTCCCATTCTTTCCACTATTTTTCCTTGATCTCTTCATGGGTGATTTCCACCATTTTCCATGGACTTAAACATATGAGTTGAGATCTAGATCTAGGATTGTGGATCAAGATCTAGTTTTACAATATCTTGTTGTTGTTGATCTTTTTTTGGTTTTATGTATTTAGATCCAGAACTTGATCGATGACGTTGTGCTACTCGGTTTTTGGGGTTTCTCTTTGGGCTAACTCCTATCAATAAATCAAGGTATGTGGTTCTATCATGACTTGCCAAATTGATTATCCTTGTATTTCTTAATTTATTTCACCTATTGATTTAAATTCAATTGCTAAAATTTTCTTTCAATTAAATTGATAAAAAGTAGATTCCAATGAATCGAGGTATTTAAAATGGTTTTGGCATGAAAATTTGGAAAACCCCCATTTCAATTGATTTGGTTGTGTTTATGGAAATTTACTGATTTAAATTTTTTAATTTAAATTGTTGATTTCATGGAAATGATTTCAATTAAATTAATGAATTTAATTGTGAAAATAAATTGTGTGATGATGGAATTAGTTTTGATTGGATTTCAAACTGGTGATAATGGCTTAAAATGATTTGATTGAAACCCATTGGTTTTATCTTGTGGAAATAAATGTTATTGAATGAAACCTGTTTTGGATTTAAATGGAAAGGAATTGACATTTTTGAAATGGAAGAATGGGATTGATCATATTTTAAGCAGTCTTAAAATAGTTTGCCCATCATGTAAGAGCACATGCAAGTCTTAGGTAGTTAGTTAGTTATTTGGATACACTCTACACTATGAAAATGTTCTAAAACATACTTGCGGAGGGTCACATCCCTGATGGGTTGGTGACGAGTATCATTTGGCTAGTGTCATAGAGACGTGTGTATACACATTTTTCTGAGTTCACATAGAGAGTGCAGAATCCTATAACTGGTTAATACTATTGTAGCTTTTGGCAGATGACCATGTTTCTCACTTGTTTATTTATATTTGAGATATAAATGTATGCCAATACTTTTGAACTCATTTACATGCCTTCTAAATTTATATAAACTATTTTATATAAATGTTTTATTTAAGCCATTGTTTTAAAATTATTACATCATTTATAAAATCATTACTTAAAATATTTATTTCCATCATTTGAAAATATATAGCATGTTTTGTTTAAATATTATTTTGAATTACAAAACCTTTTTATTTTAAAATTGAAAGGTTTTCTTTGGATAAGGTATATTCGGCATCTGTTACAGAATCTTTGGTGGTATCCTACTGGGCTTAGGCTCGCACCCTACTTTTGCCTTCGGGTGTTTGTAGACTTTCTTCTTATAGGTCCAAGCAAAGGGAAGGGACTCTTGGAGGTGGATCTATATTTTGATCTTTGGTCTTGGTAAGTTGTGTGCTGAGGGACCTTGGGGATGTTTTCCCATTTTCAGTAATTGGGTTGTAGTACTTTGGGCTTTCTATGCCTCTTTGTATTCTGGTACATTACTCCCAATGGAATTTCTTTTATTTATGCATACTACCTTGTTTCTTTTCTTCCGCATTGTTGGTGGAAAAATTATTCCCACTTGCATGTTGTGTGATGTCAGGTGCTAGTCACCAACCCATGGGGATCGAGAATGCCCTTCGGGATATGTCAGGGCCGACTCAGTTATTAGGTTACCAGGGTACCCAGTCTGGTTCGTGAGAGAACACTTATATTAAAATAATTTTTTTTAAATTTAAGAATTTAAATAATATAAAATGATTCAAATGATTTTAAATAGAATGATCAAATTAAGTAATGTATCCAATTTCTTTTTATGCGTAAAATTATGTTCCCAAATTAAATATTAGTTACCATAATAAATCTTTCATTTTTTAATGAATAATACATTTCAATATGCTAATTATTTTTTAAATTAGATGAATATATTTTAAATTATGAGCCTATTATTATATTGAAACATATATACAATTGAATTGACTATCATTTTGATTCATAATCAATGTTAAATAATATTAACACCACTTTATGAAAAATTACTTTTCACTACAAAAAAGAGATTTTCAACACCTCATATGTATTAATTTAAAAGTTTAATTTCTCTAGTCAAGATATTGAATTAGGTTAACTAGAGACCCAATTTGGATTCATATCAACTAAATTTTTTATTAAGGTCATCTTATATTTTTTTTAACAAAATAATTATTTTGATAAAATTTTAATCAAGATTAATATGGGATGAAATCTGTAAATAAACTATCTAGTATTTTTAATGGTTAAATGTCACATACACCATTTAAAAATATTTTATAGTTATTAAAGTTATACCCAAATTTATATACTATCATTTTCACAACTAATCACCTAACTCACCAAATGCACCTAACACCCCATGTGATTCCATTTTTACCCCTTACCTAACTCTATTTTTTTCATGAAAAAACTCTTCTCTTTCACATATAAAATGAGGTCACCCCCACCATTTCTATCATCCCGCTCCCTTAAAAAGGACTTGATCTGAACATGACCTTTCATATACCTTTTATAATACCTCCCATTACATTTATAAGGGTCTATGGAGTCCTCCCATTCTTTAATAAGATACTTATCAAGGTAAGGGATCTCCACCTAATTTTTTTTGATTCATATACTTTTTTTTATAAAACCTTTGAGATTAAATTGATTATGAATTCATGTGATAATAATAAACACCTCAATTTATAAATTATTCCTCAATTATGAGATATTATCATTCATTATCATTAGAACCATTATATAAAACATTTTTTATATCTTGTATTTCACATAAAACACTCCTTAATAATCTCCCACTCTTTCAAATTAAAGCACTTCATTTATTATAAGACTTTTACTTCTATATGATTATGAATCCACAAATTTATAATGAATAATTTACTATCCACATGATTTCATATTAATGAGAGAAATTTATTTTATCATTAATACATTTAATAATTACTTTTATATAGTCGTCATACTACCAAAACCATTCATTGATATTTCGTCTTCATGTTTCGAATACTAAACTCTATTATAATTTAACGTTATCCATATAGGTGATGTCTAAAACATTTCAGGGATATAAAACTATTTTCAATTGTTTGACTAATATTTATATGTTTTTTATATAGGATGTTGTAGGGTGATTAACAAAAAAAATTCAACGTATAAGTTTCATCGACTCAATTTTCAATTTATTGGGTCATTTCCTTTCATACATGAATATAATTTTCAATATTTTTTAAACTTACCTTTACCTTAATTTTTTAGAATTTATATATTTAAACTAGTGATATTACATCTAATTATAAATATCCAATTCATTGATTAAATTTTTTCAAAAATAATAGTGTATTATTGGTAAGAATAACACCCATTATTACCACTAAATCTTTTAATCAAAGAATATATTTTATTTCCATCAAATGTTATATTTTTGTATTTGGAATACTAATATGGATTTTTTCTATGATTCTCATATTTCTCTTTACCTATTTTCAATAGTAATAATTAATAATCTTTTTATGAATTTTACTTTCAATAAATGATATTTCAAAATATTTACAAAATAAGGATTTCCATTTTTCAAGAACCTAATGATTTATCTTCGATTCCACCATTTTTTGATAAAAAATATTTCTTTAAATAATCCTTAATTTGATACGCTTTAAAATAAAGTTTTCAAAACTTAAATCTTCCCATTCTAAAAAAGGTATTTGAACATAATTTTCACGTCAACTTTTATAAATATGTTTGAATGGTTTTGTTAAACAAAATTGTGTTTTAACTTCTATTTTTCCTATAAGTTTTATCACTCATGATGTGATGTTTCAATCATCCCCTCTATTTTATTATGACATAATCACTATGGAAAATTATTATTTTTTTGATATTTTATTTTTATGTTCACTGTATAAATATAATATTTTAGCCGCGGTTTTAAACACTGCTAAACCGTTTCACGATAGTTTTGGGAAACTACCACTAAATCATTTGTTGCAAATAATTTATCAGTATTGTTAAAAACCACAACAAAACAATTTAATGATGGTTATTAAGAAACCAAGAGAATAAATTAGTATAGGCCTTTAATTTTGTTATTTTTTATTAACATAATTTAAGATTTTAATGATTATTTATTAGTAGTATATATATTATATTATATTATATTATTAACTATTTATAAAGTTATTATTTATTTTATATTTATTTATTTATTTATTGTTTATTTATTTATTACCATACATATTCCATATATGAAATTCAGCATATATAGGTGTTGAGTGAAATATAACCCCTTAACTCTTGAGTTTTCTACAAATATTTCCACCACTCCATCAATCTCTTCAAGTTGAGATGAAACAAAATTTAATATATATATATATATATATAGACATATATATATATATATGTTGAGCAATGTATTGTTTTTAAACAAATCAAAATAATGTTTTTTAAAGGGGGAGATTATTTTAAATAATACTCTGTCTCTTTATGATGATTTTGATGCTCACAAATACCCTTAATTATTTACTAATTATTTCGTTGAGTATTTTGCAGGAATTTATTTTATATAACGAGATTTTATACTTCATTTATTCCGAGATCAATTTTAGCGTATTCTGGAATCACTGTAGCGCGAGATCAATTTTAGCGTATTCTGGAATCACTGTAGCGCGAGATCAATTTTAGCGCGTACTGGAATCACTGTTCATACCCTACGTTGATGAACGTAACGTATGGATGAAAAGTTTACTTTTTATGTTATTTTGAAACGTATGGTTAATGAACCTTACGTTGTTGAAAAGTATGGAAGAAGAACATTACGTTTGGAAGGAACCTTACGTTTTCGTTGTTGAAAAGTATGGAAGAGAAACCGTACGTTAGTTTTCAGTGTTGAGTTTGTTTCTCAAAAGTATGGATCATCAACCTTACTTTTATAATCAACCGTACGTTCTTTGGAGAGTTGAAGCAAGACAAAGTATGGATGATCAACCCTACGTTTGAATGCTGAAGAGAAAGTATGTATGTTCAACCTTACGTTCTGAACCTTACGTTCTGAACCTTACGTTTGTGAACCCTACGTTTGGAGCCACGTCATCAACCCTACGTTTGGCGTCGGGATATTCTTGACAGACGATATTTCCTTTTGAATTAGTCAATCAAGCGGATTATTAGGCGGATTTCGAGCTGATTCTTAAATACGACTTTGACTGAATCAGAGACGGTTTACAACGGATTAATGATTGATTTAAACAGAGCTTTTTATGCCGATTCTTCAGGGGAGTTACAACGGCTCTGTTATTTCATTTAATATCGCGAATCTAAAGGAGATTTTCATGGATCTATTTATGCGGAAGATTTTCTCATATTTGAATATATATGTTCTATCTTGGAAACTTCGGAGATATATATATGCACAGGAAAGTGTGTGATATAGATTGATCTTTTGACGAGCAAGAAAACAGAGACTGTGTGAAAGCGTTCTTTTCTGGTGATCGAGAAGAAGCGTAAGACCTTTATTACTGAAGGAAGATCTTGATAGCAGATTCACGTGTTCTACATCGACTACCTGTTGTGAATCTACTGCTGCTGAAGTTGTGAAGTTTCTGGTAATATCTATTGCAACTGGATCGACTCAGAACTGTTTTTGATTACGGATCTTTATTTTCTGAAGACGACGATCTATCTACTGTCAATTGCATTCTGTTGCAATTGTGAAGAACAACTGGAGAAGTGTTTCTTTATCGAAACCTTTTTTATTTTTGAGTGATCAGCTTCTCGTTCTAAGCTGTGTGGGTTCGTGTTTGAACCAGGAAGGCTGTGTTTGCCTGAATCTTGTAAAGGTGTCAACTGCCTGTACTCAGTTGTGGACGGGTCTGTGGAAACGAGGACCAGATAGTGAAAATCGCCAAGCTCGTGGATTTGAGCGTTGGTGGAGTGGACTAGGGGCCTTCTGTTCCCCGAACCACTATACATCCGTGTGTTCATGCTTTTACTTTTTCCGCTGCATATTTAATCGTGCAAAAGCATAGTGAACAGAATTTGTCTAAATTGAAGAGATTGTAATAATTTGAAAAAGACACAATTCACCCCCCTCTTGTGTATAATCCGTAGATTCAGATCCAACAATTGGTATCAGAGGAGGAGCTTCTTATTTCTAAAGTCCTATCAAGCTAGAAGTATTTAAAGATTATACATAGTGTATCATGGCTGATATGAGAGAGGGAATGTCAATGGTCAGAGCACCTTACTTTAATGGAGATAATTATGGCTGCTGGAAATCACGTATGATTATTTATCTGAAAAATCTTGGTTACAGAGTCTATTCAAAGATTCTGACTCCCTATGAAATTCCTGAAAATCCCGATACATGGAGTGCTGCTACAGAGGCTGAGTATGACATAAATTCAAAAGCTATGAATGCAATCATCTGTGGTCTAGGACCAGACGAATTTAACAGAGTATCTCAATGCCCGACTGCATATGAAATGTGGCAAACAATAGCTGTTGCTTATGAAGGAACAGATAATGTAAGACAGATGAGATATGCAACTCCTAAGTTAAAATTCGATACTTTCAGAATGATTGAAGGAGAGAGCATCACTCAGATGAATGGAAGATTGACAGAAATTGTCAATAATATAACAGCTTTAGGAGAACCAATCAAGCAGGCTGATCAAGCGTTGAAGGTACTGAGAGTACTTCCTACTCGATGGAATGGAATCTCTGCAGCAATCAGACAATCAACTTCTGTTAAAGATCTAACTATGAGAGAACTGATTGGTACACTGATGATGTACGAAGCTGAAATGCAAGATGAGGTAAATGAGCATAAAGTCTACATAAAAAGGGAAAATACTGCTTTGAAAGTGACTTCTCAACAAAAGGATAGAAAGATGAAGAACAAAGAAGTGAGTGCTAAATCAGAAAGCTCTGATTCTTCAAATTCGGATGAAGAACTGGCATAGCTAGCCAGAAAATTCAGAAAGTTTTATAGTAAGAAGAAAGACTTCAAGAAATCCTTTAAAAAGGATAGCAAGGAAGTGAGATGTTATGAATGCAAAAAGATGGGACATATCAGACCAGATTGCCCAAAATTGAAAGATGCAAAGAAGAAGAAATTCTTCAAAAGAGATGATTATGAGCAGAAAGACAAGAAAGCTATGAAAGCTACTTGGAGTGTTTCTGAAGACTCAAGTAATTCTTCTGAATCAAGCTCAGAGAAGGAGGAATCCAATTTAAAAGCAAATATGTGTTTCATGGCTGAAACTGATGAGGTACACTCATACTATTCCTCTGACTCAAATAATGAATCAAACTCTGAAACAAGCCTCTCAAATAAAAAACTTGCAGCTTACTGCAATATGCTTGAAGATAGGTATGACTCATTATTTAATAAATATAAATCTATAAAGAACTTGTACAAAGCTATTTCAGATGAGAGAAATACTTTGCTAAAACAACATAAGGAATTAATTGACAAATACAATTCTGCTGACTCAAATAAAATTAGTTTTGAATCAAAAATAAAAACTCTACAGGATGAAGTAGAATCTTATAAAACGGCTGCATTAATTTTTACAAAAGGAGAAAACACCTTAAATGAGATACTTGGAAAAACTGTAATTAAAAAGGAAAGGTTTGGAATTGGAAGTAAAGGAGAAAAACCTAAGTTATACAAAAATTATTTTGTTCCTAGCACTAAACAGGTTATTTGTAACTTCTGTGGAACAAGAGGTCATATAGCTAAAAACTGTTTTCTAAGACAACCTCAGATATGTGGAATTAAGAAAGCTTATATTTCCAACGATCTATATGATTCAATCAATTTTAAGAAAACAAAGCAAATCTGGATACCCAGATCACTGCTTGCTAACACTCCTGGACCCAACAAAATATGGGTACCAAAGCAATTTGTTTGAATGTCTTTGCTGGTAGCAGGTCACCAAAGAAAGAAAGAAATATGGTATATGGACAGTGGCTGCTCAAGACACATGAGTGGAACTTCAGCTAATTTCTCTTCTCTTACTCGAAAGGAAGGAGGACTTGTCACCTTTGGTGACAATGCCAAAGGAAAGATAATTGGTATTGGAACAGTTGGAGATCCAGAGACAGTCTCAATCAACAAAGTACTTTATGTACAAGGGTTAAAACACAATCTGATAAGTATCTCTCAACTCTGTGATGATGGATACACTGTTGATTTTACTAACAATAGTTGTACTGTTTCTAAAGATAAACTGTTTAAGTTTAGAGCACCCAGAACTGATAATGTTTATACTTTGGATTTGTATTCCTTGTGTAAACAACAAGTAAACTGCTTAACTGCTAATATAAGTGAATCCTGGATCTGGCATAGAAGACTTGGTCATTGCAATATATATGCTTTACATAAATTATCTAAGAAACATTTAGTTTCTGATTTGCCTAGTCTCAAATTTGAAAATGACAGATTCTGTGATGCATGTCAGCTTGGCAAGCAACACAAATCATCATTCAAATCTGTTAATAAAGTTGCTACAACTAAACCTCTAGAACTTATCCATATGGATTTGTTTGGACCTTCAAGAGTAGCAAGTTTAGCTGGTAAATTATATGTTTATGTATTAGTTGATGATTATTCTAGATTTACTTGGATTTTCTTTTTGAAATTTAAAAGTGAAGCTTTTAGTTTATTTGAAGGTTTTTGTAAATCTATTCAAAATGAAAAAGGTTTTAATATAATCTCATTGAGAAGTGATCATGGTGGAGAATTTGAGAACCAGGAATTTAATTCCTTTTGCTCAAACATGGGTATTAAACACACCTTCTCTGCTCCAAGAACACCTCAACAGAATGGGATTGTAGAAAGAAGAAATAGAACTATTCAAGAAATGGCTAGAACTATGTTAAATGAATATAGCCTACCTATATATTTCTGGGCAGAAGCTGTTAATACAGCTTGTTATATAATGAATAGAATTTTAATAAGACCTATTTTGAAAAAGACACCCTATGAACTATGGAATAACAGAAAACCTAAAGTAAATTACTTTAAAGTTTTTGGATGCAAGGTTTACATCTTGAATACCAAAGATAATCTTGGTAAATTTGATCCAAAATCTGATAAAGGTATTTTCTTAGGATATTCTGCAACCTCCAAAGCTTATAGAGTCTATAATAAAAAGTCAAGGATTGTTGAAGAATCAGTTCATGTGAAATTTGATGAATCTGATCCTTTTGAGAAAAGGATAGAACAAATAGATGAACCTGATTCTAATGAAAACATGAGACCTGAGAATTTAAAGAATGATTTTGAAAATGATATAAAAGAAATTCAGTCCAGTTCAGAAGAACATGATACTGAAGAGCCTTTGAATGTAATGCCTAGACAGTCTAGAACCTCAAAGAATCACCCTTTAGAATCTGTGATAGGTGACTTAGAGACTGGTATTCAAACTAGAAGAAACTTTGGAAACATAGTTGAATTCTCTGCTTTCCTATCCCAACAAGAACCTAAGACCATAGAAGAAGCCTTAGATGATGAGAGCTGGGTAATAGCAATGCAAGATGAATTGAACCAGTTTAAGAGAAATAAGGTTTGGGAATTAGTTGAAAGACCACATGATTATCCAGTAATAGGAACTAAATGGGTCTTTAGGAATAAACAGGATGATCAAGGGATAATAACTAGAAATAAAGCAAGATTAGTAGCTAAAGGATATAATCAAGAAGAAGGAATAGATTATGATGAGACCTTTGCACCTGTAGCCAGGTTAGAAGCCATTAGAATCCTTTTAGCCTATGCATCTTATATGAATTTTAAATTATTTCAGATGGATGTTAAATCTGCCTTTTTAAATGGTTATTTAATGGAGGAAGTTTATGTTGAGCAACCTCCTGGTTTTGAAAATTCTCAAAAACCAGATTCTGTTTTCAAACTTACTAAAGCTCTTTATGGCCTTAAACAAGCACCAAGAGCTTGGTATGAAAGACTAAGTTCTTTTCTTTTGAAAAATGATTTTACTGTTGGACTAGCAGATCCAACACTCTTTAAGAAAACTGTGAAAAATAATGTTTTGTTGGTTCAAATTTATGTTGATGATGTAATTTTTGGATCGACCAATAAAATTATTTGTCATGAATTTTCAGAATTAATGCAAAAAGAATTTGAAATGAGTATGATGGGAGAATTAAATTTCTTTTTGGGTCTTCAAATATTTCAAAAAGATTTTGGAAATATTCTAAATCAATGCAAATACATTACTGATTTACTTAAGAAATTTGGACTTGAAAACAGCAAGACATTTACAACTCCTATGTGTACTAATATAAAACTTGATTTGGATGAAACTGGAAAATCAGTGGACAACAAGTTATATAGAGGTATGATTGGTAGTTTGTTATATCTTACTGCTAGTAGACCAGATATAATGTATTCAGTATGTCTTTGTGCTCGATTTCAATCAAATCCCAAAGAATCTCATTTAACTGCTGTTAAACGAATTTTTAGATATTTAAAAGGTACTATTTATCAATCTCTGCTTTATCCAAAAACCTCTGATTTTAATTTAATTTCATATTCAGATGCAGACTTTGGAAGCTGTAGATTAGATAGGAAGAGTACTTCAGGAACATGTCACTTTTTAGGAAAGTCTTTAGTATCATGGTCTAGTAAGAAACAACACTCAGTTGCCCTGTCAACAGCCGAGGCAGAATATGTGTCTGCAGGTAGTTGCTGTGCACAGGTGTTGTGGATGAAAAACACTCTTATGGACTTTGGATTAAATTTCAATAATACACCTATTTTATGTGATAATACTAGTGCAATTAATATTTCAAAAAATCCTATTAGTCATTCTAGAACTAAGCACATTGATATAAGACATCACTTTTTAAGAGATCATGTGTTAAAAAAGGATATATTTTTGGAATTTGTAAATACAGAAAATCAATTAGCAGATATTTTTACTAAACCACTTCCCACGGCAAGGTTTGAATTTATTAAGGGGGAGTTAGGTTTATTTAATTTTAAATAGTTTCTTTTTAATCTTATTCTGTTTTCGAATTCTACTTAATTTCTGTTTCTCGCTATAAGCTATTTTATTTTGTTTTAAATAAAAGTAATGATTAGTGATTACACGGGAATCAAGGCTGTCAGAACCGTTTCACCTTCTAAATTGTTTTCACCTTTTTCGGAAACCCTTTCGAAAACCTAAAACCGCACATCTGCTCCAAAACCCTTTTCTGAATCTTCAAACCCTAAACTTACGAACCTTCAGAAATCGTTGTTGAAATGGCAAAGACTAAGCGTCCAGATGAAGCCGAGAGCAGTGCTGCAAAGAAATCTAAAGTAGTTGGTCGGAAGATACTGCAAGGTAAAGTCATCGATTTAGAATGGCTGTTTGAAACTAATTTGCTGTTGAAGCAAGCGTTGTCGTTTCAAAGACTTGAGCAAGCTTTTAATAGTGAAAACTCTGAGTTTCTATATGAGGCAGAAATGAGACATTTCTTTAGAACTGTTCAGTTTAGCCTTGGAGATACGGAGGACAGTTTGTTGGCTCAAATAGAGGATAAGGACTTTTCCATATCATCTGTAGAGATAAGTCAAATTCTTAACTGCCCTCATGAAGGAGTTTTTCATTTCGATTTACGGAATATTGGAGATTCTGTACATAAGTCTGAAGACATTATGTCTTTTCTGTTTGGAACCAAAGTGATAAAGAAGATGTTTATTAAAGATTTGGAGCCCGATCAGAAAATCTTGGTAAAGTTTGTTCAGACTGGTTTAGCACCAAGGATGGCTGAGATGGAGAAAATTCTGTACCCTGACATGTATATAATGTATCTTTTGATGAGTGATATTAAGTTTAATTTTCCTCGGTTTATGATAAGATATCTGAGATACTGCTGTCAGAGTGAAGCAAGAATGACCTTTTTCCCATATGGAAGGTTCATTTCTTTGTTGTTGTTTAAAAGAGGAATGATCAGATTGGTAAGTGCTAGGGTGAAATGTCACCACAGTAATGTTTTTAATGCTGGAACTTTGAGGAAAGTCGGATATTTCTGGAGCACAATTAAAGGAAAACTCTTACCTGTTGGAGCTGAGGAAGACTCGGAGAGTGCTCAGGCTCAACCGGCTAAGTCCAAAGAGGGACAAGCAGAATCAAGGATTAGTACAGTGGCAAGGAGAATTCGCTTTGAGATGGAGGAAGTTGAGGAAGAGAGAAGTCAGGAAGGACTTCAATCTAGAAGGAAGAGGTTAATTGATGAAGAAATTATCTCTCCTACCTTGAAATCTTCTGAACCTGTAATTTCTTATTCATTTGTGAGAGAAGCTGTTGTGGAGAGGACTGCACCGATAGAGGAACCAGTAGCTCAACCGGAAATTCAGCTAGAACCTCAAACTGCTGCTGTGGCTGTTGAAGAAGCAATTCCACAAGAACAACTTATGGAGGCAGTGCCTGGTGAAGAAGTGGCCCGACCTCAAGAAGTTCATGAAAATATTGTTCTTGATCATTCAGTAGAAGTCAGAGAGACTACTGTTCGTGATGAACACACTTCTGAAGTTAATACAGAGGTACTTCAGGAAGATTTTTCAGTGGAAGAGTTTCAGGCTTCAAAGAATAGTTCAGTGGATCAACCTTTTCAGGACAAAGAACAATCAGATGCAGATTCTTTACCCCTTGTCCTGCTTCGTCAATCTGATTCTGGACATGAGAATCAAGCACAGGGTGCCCCTGATTCGAGAAAAGAAGAAGTTGTTGAGTTGTACAAGCGTATCTCTCAGTTGGAATCTGAGAATGTTAGTCTCAGAAGTTCTCTGAACTTGGAGCAGTTAAAGTTTCAGAAGCTGAAAGAATCTACTGTTTCAAGACAGGAAGTAGATTTGTTTAAAACTGATATGTTGCATGCTGTTGATCAGTTGAAATCAGAGATGGTAACGAAAGATGATTTGTCTGAGATGAAAATTTACATGGAGAATAAATTTGAGTCTGTTGCAAACAATGCTGTGAGTGGATCAGGTTCTTCACCTGATTTGATTCGAAGATTTCAAGCAATTACAGGAGCACTAAGCAATATGAGTGACAGATTACACGATCTTCAGTGTAATAGTGCCCCTTTGTCAGTTTTGCTGGATAATCAGAAATTTTTGGTAGATCAGTTGACATCTGGAGAGCAACCGATTAGGATTCTTTTGAATCAGTTATCAGAAAAGCTGGCTCTTTTTGTTGAAAAAGAAGAAAGAATGCATGAGTTTTTCAGAGTTAATTTGATTGAAGATATTCATATGACTCAGGAGAACAGAGATCTTATCATCAAGTTAGGAGATGGGATGATGAAGAGGCTTCGAGAACAGTTTACAGAGATCAAGACCGCAATTCAAAGGAGATAGACACCTTTTTCCCTGTCTTATCCCTAAACCTTGATTCCTCTGTATATCACTGTCGTAGCTTCTGAATAAAAATTCTTTTCTTATCTTTTTTGTTTTATTATTTATTGATTTATGATTAAGTTATCCAGTATACAAAATTCACTTATTCATATCCAGTTAATTATAGCATTTACTTATAGTTCAGTGCAATATTGAATGTGTTCAAATCCGTAATTTTTCATTCTTTTTGATATCACAAAAAGGGGGAGAATTTGGATAAACACAACATTTAAATTCATTCGTTTCCTATGAAGAAATTTGGATATATAGGAGCATTTGGATATATACGACATTTATCTTTTATCTATTTGAAAATTTATTTTTATGGGAGAGTTATGGGGGAGAAATTTTATAGTTAAATATTGTTTTAATCCTTTCAAAATTCTAAAATTTTATAAAACTTTTTTTTCAATCAAGATTGCAATTAAATTAGTTCTATTATTTTATGGGTTTTGTGATCATCAAAAAGGGGGAGATTGTTGAGCAATGTATTGTTTTTAAACAAATCAAAATAATGTTTTTTAAAGGGGGAGATTATTTTAAATAATACTCTGTCTCTTTATGACGATTTTGATGCTCACAAATACCCTTAATTATTTACTAATTATTTCGTTGAGTATTTTGCAGGAATTTATTTTATATAAAGAGATTTTATACTTCATTTATTCCGAGATCAATTTTAGCGTATTCTGGAATCACTGTAGCGCGAGATCAATTTTAGCGTATTCTGGAATCACTGTAGCGCGAGATCAATTTTAGCGCGTACTGGAATCACTGTTCATACCCTACGTTGATGAACGTAACGTATGGATGAAAAGTTTACTTTTTATGTTATTTTGAAACGTATGGTTAATGAACCTTACGTTGTTGAAAAGTATGGAAGAAGAACATTACGTTTGGAAGGAACCTTACGTTTTCGTTGTTGAAAAGTATGGAAGAGAAACCGTACGTTAGTTTTCAGTGTTGAGTTTGTTTCTCAAAAGTATGGATCATCAACCTTACTTTTATAATCAACCGTACGTTCTTTGGAGAGTTGAAGCAAGACAAAGTATGGATGATCAACCCTACGTTTGAATGCTGAAGAGAAAGTATGTATGTTCAACCTTACGTTCTGAACCTTACGTTCTGAACCTTACGTTTGTGAACCCTACGTTTGGAGCCACGTCATCAACCCTACGTTTGGCGTCGGGATATTCTTGACAGACGATATTTCCTTTTGAATTAGTCAATCAAGCGGATTATTAGGCGGATTTCGAGCTGATTCTTAAATACGACTTTGACTGAATCAGAGACGGTTTACAACGGATTAATGATTGATTTAAACAGAGCTTTTTATGCCGATTCTTCAGGGGAGTTACAACGGCTCTGTTATTTCATTTAATATCGCGAATCTAAAGGAGATTTTCATGGATCTATTTATGCGGAAGATTTTCTCATATTTGAATATATATGTTCTATCTTGGAAACTTCGGAGATATATATATGCACAGGAAAGTGTGTGATATAGATTGATCTTTTGACGAGCAAGAAAACAGAGACTGTGTGAAAGCGTTCTTTTCTGGTGATCGAGAAGAAGCGTAAGACCTTTATTACTGAAGGAAGATCTTGATAGCAGATTCACGTGTTCTACATCGACTACCTGTTGTGAATCTACTGCTGCTGAAGTTGTGAAGTTTCTGGTAATATCTATTGCAACTGGATCGACTCAGAACTGTTTTTGATTACGGATCTTTATTTTCTGAAGACGACGATCTATCTACTGTCAATTGCATTCTGTTGCAATTGTGAAGAACAACTGGAGAAGTGTTTCTTTATCGAAACCTTTTTTATTTTTGAGTGATCAGCTTCTCGTTCTAAGCTGTGTGGGTTCGTGTTTGAACCAGGAAGGCTGTGTTTGCCTGAATCTTGTAAAGGTGTCAACTGCCTGTACTCAGTTGTGGACGGGTCTGTGGAAACGAGGACCAGATAGTGAAAATCGCCAAGCTCGTGGATTTGAGCGTTGGTGGAGTGGACTAGGGGCCTTCTGTTCCCCGAACCACTATACATCCGTGTGTTCATGCTTTTACTTTTTCCGCTGCATATTTAATCGTGCAAAAGCATAGTGAACAGAATTTGTCTAAATTGAAGAGATTGTAATAATTTGAAAAAGACACAATTCACCCCCCTCTTGTGTATAATCCGTAGATTCAGATCCAACAATATATACATATAATATTAAAGAATTAAAATAAGTTAAAAATACAAAAACAAGTAATATATAAGAAATAAATAAAAAATAAAAAATAAAAAATATATAATTATTATATAAAAATGATTTATAAATGAATATATAACCATTTAATAATATATAAATAAATAAATAATTCTACAAAAATTATTTAATAATAATTAATAATTAATAAAAAATAATTAATAAAAAATAATTAATAATTAAATTATAAATAAATATATTATAAATTATAAATTATAACTAAATAAATAAATAAAGAGTAATGAATAAATAATGAAGAAATAATATATTCATAATACAGAAAAAGTTTATATAAGATATATAAATATTAAATTAAAAAATAAAAGTTTTTAAATAATAAAGATAAAATATGAAATAATAAATAAAAATAATAAAAAATATATAATGAATATATAATAAATAAATACTAAAAAAATAAGTTAATGATGATTTAATTAAAAAATAACAAAAAATTAAAAATAAATTAACAATTAATATATAAATTAGAAGAAAATTACATAAAATAATAAACATATTATGAAAAACTAATATATTAATAAGGAAAAATAATTCGATATAAAATAAATTAGTAGTAAAAAAATAAATTGATATTGAAAAAAAATTGTAGTAAATATATAGTAAATAAATAAATAATAAATAAACAAATAATGAATAGTTATATAAATAAATTATAATGATACATAAATAATAAATTAATAAAAAATCAATAATAAATAATAATTATATAATAAATAATAAATTAAAAATAAGTAATAAATTAATATAAAATAAATACGTAATAATTAATTAATTAATAATAATAATAATTAATTACAAATGATTGAATAATAAATGATAAATAATTAATGGGTATAAATATCTATGAATATGTATTAATATAATGAAATTTACCTAAAAAAATTTATATAAGCACAAATTTATATTATATAAATATATATAAACATATACATATATATAATTTTATATTAAAATAAATATATATAAACATGAAGAAATAAAAATAACAATATATATACCCATATAATATATAAAAATATATAAACAAAAATACGTATAAATATTTACCGATGTTTATAAATATAGAAAAATATTCAGAAACACTCACATATATATATCCAACCATATATAGAATTATATATAATTAAATAAATATTTATAAAAATATATAGGTTATATATATATAAATATATAAATATATATATATATATATTAGATAAAAAATCACCAAAAGAGGAGAAAACAAAAAAATATGCACCATCAAATCAATTGTAATTTATCTTTCTGGAGTAATATCATATATAATAAAGCAAACATATGAAGACATTAATAAATGAAGTTAAAATCACATCGAATGTTCAAAAATCATAGTTTATGAACAAAAAAATCAGTTTTGGAGGTTATAAACTCTTTTACCTTGAAAAATAGTAATAAGGGTCACCATCTGGTCAATAAGGAATACAAATCATTCTATACATTGATTTAATATGTTGTAGATCCTAAATGGACACCCGAATCAAAAATTATGGTCATATGTGGTTGATATTTTATTTTAAATTTCTCTTAGAACTATAATAAATTCTATTTTATCCATTATTACAAATTTATTATCTATTTTTTATATCACACTTCAGAAGATTTTTTTTGACTATTTGTGTAGCTAAATTAATCACCTATATCAAATGTTATAGTCATTTGATGATGAAGTCTGATTTTGAAATTATCGAGGAATAAATTTATGTCTTAAATAACTACTAAAAAATAATGAAAAAAATTATAATTAAAAAAATACAATTAATTAAAATTGTAAATAACATAAATTATATGATTATAAATAAATAGTAATAATAAATGAGAATTAAATATTAAATATTTAATATATTTACATTAATTTAGAAGCTATTTTAAAGAACCACCATGAAAAAAATAAGAAAATCATATTTAGAGTTATTTTTTCAAAATTCACCACCAAAAATATATAAAAATATAACAAATAAAATTTACATTTACTGATAGTTTTAAAAAAATATGATAACAACTGCTAATAATTTTATTCTTATTATGTTATGTTTTTTGAATGTATAAGAAACCCGTAGTTTTTCCATGGGTTCAATAAGATATGTTTACAATTTATTTTAACGGGCACATATATGTTTGAATGATGATGGGTGGGATCCAATATCAAACTCTAATGCATTGGATTCTGTTTATTCATCTTAAGATATTTTGGCATTTACATAATGATTTTGTTCAAACACGATTGAGATGATGGGTTTTCTCACATTTTTAGATGTTGACATAATGATTTTGTTCACATATTCATGGGAATAATGGATTTTTAAACATATTTTATCAAATGCTTATGGATTTTACACATTTCCATATTGTTTATCAAGTTATGTTTTTAAGATGTATTTAATTTCCATTAAATGCATTTGTTTCAATATTGATCCATATTTTTAAAATATTCCACACCCTTATGTCATGAAAATTTTATTTAGGAGCCATATAATATCTTTTATGGATTAAAATTGATCCCTTTATGAAAGTATATTTCTCTAACATATTTTATGATTTTCATTAATGGTCTTTCAATATTTTACTTTTTTATTTATATATTCATCATATTTTCCTTTAGGTTTATGATCTATTAATTTATGATATTATTTACTTATTATGAAATTGAACTCACTCCATTCATATGTTTCAACTCCCTAGGTAGTGAATATTGTTATGTCATATAAGGTATCTAGAAAAGGTTCTATAGGAGAATGATTATAAGTAAATATTTCCAATTATTGTAAATTAAGATATTTATGTAACTAATTTTGAAGACAATAAATATTTCGGTCCTTGGGTTATATGATAGTTCTGAGATTATTTAATAAAATAATGAGATTATTTTATTATTTATGTCAAGTTTAGATTGGGTCACTATAGAGATCATTTTTCAAATCCTCTTTAAATTGTATATATCAAAAATACGAGGCATGGGGGTTTATTTATTGACTGCTGACAAGCTAGGTAAATGACTCAAATATTATACATGGGTATATAGCACATACACACACACAAAATCATGAGAGTCGGTAGGGAATGAAACTATGGTTTATGAGGGAATGCACATGTGTAGGTAAAATTACAATGCGTAAAAATGACATAGATATATGGACCTAGGTGTGTTCATGAATTTGAAAAAAAATTAATCATAGAAGGATTACTTAAAATGGTTATAAATATTGATTAGTATGTCAGTACTAACACTATAATGTATCAAATTATATCTTTCGATGTGGAATTCACCATCATACTATAGAGTATCCATATAGATGGTGTTTTCAAGGCCCAAAAAATGCCAATAAGACCATAAAAATTGGTATTATGACTTTATCCCCAATTTTCATTAGTAATGGATAAAATACCAACCCTAATCATAGAGGAAATTTCTCATCACGATGTATCATAATAGGAAATATTTTTATGAAATATATATCCCTTAATATGTGAAATTTCATGCAACACTTGGAGATCCCGCTATGATCGTCTCCTTGTATATGGTTGATTTTTTTCTTGTAGTTGAATTTGGTCATCTGATTGAGGACTATATCATTATATAAATCCATACTTTTCATAGATAAATATTACATATTATAAGATGAATATTCAACACATAACATTATGATATATTCCTGAATCATAAAGGTCTACTATCATTGGAATCTTGCATACATAAAAAAACTAATTATCGATAAATCTAAATCATCTCCCACTTATCTATTTACAACTACCACACTACATAGACATACCATTCTTGAAATAATTATTTATGTATTGGGGAAGGGAATCACAATAAAGGGTGTGCATAGATTCTCGGTAAGGGTAAACAAATGATATATCAATTACCAATTAATCATAATGTGAGCATAAGGGTATAAGAACATGAGATTGATATTTGAAGAAAATACCTAACATGTCATAGATTATAATATTTAATCATGTAATAAATCATGGAAGTTCATAATACTATTATCAAAATGTTATAAAAGAACATAAACCATAAGAAAAAAAAATTATCAAAAGACATAAGTTACTGGAATACACATAAGTATATAAAATCATTTCTTTACTCAAGGATCACTTCCAAGATAATCATATTGGATTGGTTTCAGTATACATTTTCACATACCCTTAATAAAGCTTCCCTCCCTAGACTATCATTATAGTTAAATTACCTTACCGAACTGGGTTTACTCTCCATTCAAGTCCTTATCATGAGATTTCCATCATTACCCAATGAATTGGAGGTATTTATAATTCTAGTCGCAACCATAACAAAATTAAAATCATGGATATATTCCCTATAAGTCGTTAAAAAAATCATTATATCATAACTCCTGTAATGAAAATTGGTTTCATAAGCACTTCAACATTTCATCATAATATATCCCATTGAAAATAAAATTATTTTATAAATATCTTGAATCATAATCCAAAACCATATAGATAATGAATAATGTTAGTATCATTGGATCATACCACCAGTAAAGCTTATGTAATATCAATAGATGTCGCATTGGATGAAAAATTCCATTAAACAATCTCTCGAATACTTATTGTGGAATATAAAATTTTTATTTTGAATATAATTATTTCACATACAAAAAATTTCAAAAATAATATATAAAAAATGTTATTTAAAAATTAAAATGAAAACTTGTATAGGCTTCTTCGAAATATAGACTGGTCTAGTAGTCTAGAAATTATATACAAGTTGTGTATGTTAAAAAAAATTCCTTTCAGTTTTTTGATAAAAATTTAAAAGTATCTCATTCAAAAAAATAGTTGAAATATTTTTTAGCCATTTTTTAAAAATTAAATCATGGAAAAAATTTCAACCATAATATAAGGAAAATAATACAATTCTTAAAAATATTTATATAAAACATGGATATGGGATAAAAATTAATTTCGACCAAAGAGAGAAGTAAAATAGGGTTTTATTAGAAATATTCCCTCTGTATATTGAGTATTTAAAGAGTGTAAAATTATATTAAAATATTTAATCTCTGTAAATAACTATAATAGATTAATATTCATGAGATTATGTAGAGATAATTCATAAAATACAACCATCTTAAACTTAATCATAAACAATCCTGATAAATAATCTGATTAAATTTATATATCATACCTCAAGTTCAATAGTCTTTAAAAGTACTCTAAAATTATGTATAATAAATTTAATTTTATTATATTTATATTCTAGAATAATTTACATACTTATCGTATTATATATTATCCACTTATTTTATTTCAAAACACATTTATTAATAATTCATTTTTAAAATTATTATTTAATAGTGTTAATTATTTCATTGTTCCTTGAAATTTATGTTATGTAGTTCTTTTCATTGTAATTTATTCTTGGTTCCATCATCTCAAGATTTTGAACCATGATATTTATATAATATATACTCATTATATATATAGTTAGAGTCGTCTATAAAATTTAGACTAGAAAAATGATTTACAGAGTTCATAGAGACGGTTGGTCATGCATATGCATGAACACCATTTAAATGTTTTGATGGATGAAACATAAGAAAGGTAAATAATATTAAACCATTAATAATAATAATAATATAATAAATAACATATATATTTATTAAATAAATAATTATAACTATTCAAATAATGTGGTGATGAAAAACAAGTTACACCGATACGTGGAGGCGATAAGTCTCATATATGCACAAGAAAAGTTATCATTTTCCATTAGATGGAAAGATGGTGGATAATGGTTGTTTTATCATACAAAAATAAAAATTATATTTAATATTATTTATTGGATATTTTAAATTGGAAACCACAAATTTAGAGAATGTATAAGAATAAATAAAATCAAAAAAACATGGTTAAGACTAATAACTATTTACTGAGAAACCCATTTTGGATTGAACCTTATTCCTTGAAGGGATTATATTTTGGAAATACCATAATCTATATAATGTGTTAAATTAAGTTATAAAGGTATTATGATATGTCCTAACTAATATATAAGGATAAAAATGTGTGAGGATGAGAGGAGAAAAAATTTCCTTTAATAAGCGAGGGGATGGGTACTCTTGGGATTACATAAATTATTAAATAAATATAAATATATTATTAGGTTCAAATGGATATAAAATGATAAAATCATAATATAGGATTAATAAGAGTCTTAATAATATCATAAAATAAAATTTTTATATTTTTTGGTGTTTTTTAACACTCATCTCTTTGTTTTAATCCCCGATAACCCTTTTGACAATTCCAATTATATCAAAGATCTGTACTCTTTAATGGTCAAGGATGATACCATAAAAGGCAAATTGACATAAAAATGGATCATGGATGATATTTTATACCATATTACATTCACCATTAAAATTATAGGATTCTTATGAATTTTAATCATTTCATAAAATATGTATTTTTTATAAAATCATATTAATGTCATTTTTTGAAATATTCATTTACATTGAATTTAATGTCATAAATGTAGTTATAGAATTAAAATATAATCCATTAAATTATCAAAAAATTTGTTATAATAATATGAATAATTCATGTGACATAATAATTCATCGAAATCGTTTTACATTAAATGTTTTATTAATCATTTATTTTATTTTTATATTAATGGAATAAATATTATGTCGTTGTTGGGTAAGAATTCAAGGAAATTATTCAATCAATAAAAAAATAAATTACAATGTTAAAATTTTTTATTTATATTTTAAATAAACATCTATGAATTTATATATCAACTTTTATCCTTATGAAAAAATTGAGATATATTAAATCGAGGAGAATGAAATATTCTATTTATTTTTTTCTTGAATTAATATAAAATTCGTTATCAATGAAAATTTTCACCAATTTGAAATATTTTAAATAATTATATGATTATTGGTGTAATATACTCATCTAATAGGATAAATTAATGTTTTAGAGAAATTATAAAGCCTCATCCCAATGTTTTATCCATGTTTTACCTGTTTTTTTCTTACAAGAATAATTATTTTTTACCATTTTTACTACTTATTATTACCAAAAATGAATGTGTAATATTAAAAAAAATTATATTCTGATTGAAAATATTGATTCCATTTTATAAAATTCATTTGAAAGAAGTGGAATAATTTATTTTAAAATCTAACATGAAAAACACGATGAAAATTGGTTTTTTAGAAAAAATGGTTTCATATGTATAAGATATTTAATACCAAAATAATAAAAGAAATTAATGATAATTATATTAATTGGTATACTAATAATACGAATCAAATAATGTTACATTTAAACAAAATGGGACATTGTAAATTCTTAAATTGAAAAGTTTTTTTTAATAAAATTCATTGTTTCTCATTATTCATAAAAAAAAATCATTTTTTATAATCTATAAAAAAATTAATCTAATATAATTTTGATGTAATGATATAAAAAAATAACTTCATTTTTTAAATAAATATCATAAAAGTGGTTGAAATTTATTATATAATTTTCTCAAAAAATTAGGAAAACTTATTTTTAAAGAATATAATTATATTACTAAAAATAACGTACTTAATATAAATATATTAAATTTACCTAAAACCTTTAAATTTTATTTTTTTGGAAAATTGGTTATTTTTTTCAATATTTCAATTTTACATAAAGATTAAAAAGGTATACTATATTACAATTCATTTAGACTTGGTGTTCTGTGTATCACAAGTTATCAATGAACTTAAATTTATTTGAAGAGAAATATATATTTTAAAATCAATAGGTGTTACATTATAGCCCATGTAAAATTTATTTAAACCATTAAATTCCATTAACCTAATACATAAAAATGAGGATGTCTCTATTTCATCACATCCTCAGGTTCCCAAGTAGCTTCTTTGATTTTCTAATTCTTCCAGAGAACTTTAACTTGGAGAGTAGTCTTTTAATGTAACATCTTATCTCTATGGACTAATAATTTGAAGATTTTTTCTTCATATTAAATATTATTCTCTAGTTATACAACAACTATGTTCTATACATAATAGGTATCAGTTATGTACTTTTTTAGAAGAGATACATGGAACACATCATTAACTTGAGACAAGTTTGGTGAAAGTGGAATGTTATAAGAAATCATCCCTACTCTATCAAGAATATTTAAGGGTCCAATATACCTAGGGTTATAAATTCAATTCATTATAATTCCCATGTCATTTTTTCATGAATAAATTAACTAGAATACCATCTAACAAATTTCAAATTCTATAATTTTAGGATTATTGTCTGGATAACTATTCTATCAACACTAAGCTTCCCTATTGTGTTACCTAATAGATCTATGTTTCTCTTCCATTTTCCCAGTTATCTCAGGTAATAATAGATAAAATTATCTATATTTACCCCAACATGTTGAATTTATACACCTCTTTTCCTAAAGGGGATCATGAATAGATATCTGAATACTTGAGTGAAATCTATTTTTATAGGAAAACATGACTATAGGAAATTGTTGATCCAAACTAACATTATAATCCATAAATAATGTTCTCATCTTATAATATAGGGTTTTAATGGTTATCTTAGACTGACCATATATCTACTAATTAAAATTAGTACTAAAACACAATAATAAATCTAGATTTTACTATACATTGACAAAACTTCAAGGTGAACAACATATCTCACTCAGATATAGTCAAATGTAGTACTCCATGGATCCATACCACTTTATTAATATATATTCTAGAAATATATTCAATAGATAAATCATATCTAATTGAAATGAAGTGTGAATACTTTATAGAGAGATAAACTAAAACCCAAATAACATTATGGCCATTAAATTTTTTGGGAGTCCAATGAAAATTTCAATGGTTATTTTTTCACATTTTATATTCTAGTATGGATAATGGTTATAAAATCCCTTTAGAATTATTTATCTCATCCTTAAATTGTACACATATCAAGAACCAAGATACATACTTTACCAATGTCTCATGTCATGTTGTTCTCCTGTAAATACCCTCTCATATCTCTACACAAATTCAAACTTATAAGATGAATAAATAATATTTATCTATGAGATTCACCAAATAGATCATTATTTTAGTCTACTATTAATGTAAAACATACATGGTTCATAAATTCTATCATTCCATCATAATCAAGGTTGAACTTAAGGAAATTTTACTCCATCTTTTCTAGCTCTAGATCTTCCTTTTACACCTATTTAATATTCATAAGGATAGATGGTTGACCAAAAATTTGAGAAAGATAATATTACTCCCCTTACAATAATATGTGATGGTCTATATTTTTAGAAAATATAAATATTTTATCTTTTTTATCCTCATCATAAATAAGCTAGCATGGTCATTTCAACATAGGGTATCTTCCACATCATTCAATTTTCCAGAGTGGTAATGTATCAAGTATTCATAATATTTATTCAAATATAACCATATTCTCTAGTGAATAGTTATTTCTTTCAGAGTAAATATATTCTCAAATATTTAATAATCAATATATATACATATCACCTTTCTATGTAAAGATAATTCCTCAATTACATTAATTCAAAAATTACCATAGAAAACTCCAAAACATGATTTTGGTAATTTTTCTTATTAAACATAAATTTTCATCATAAATAATCTATAACCATATCATTATACATGAGGAAAGCCATATTAAATTCTATAAAACACAACTATATATCTTAAACCCTTCTCTACTATAGGGTGGTATATGAATATGTGGGTTGATGAACCTTATCTTCAGTTCCTTGATAATTTACTCATATTCAATAATACAATGGAACATGAATCCCTTTCAATTTATATTAGTCAGTATATTATTCATCTATGTGAAATTATTAAAAAATTATAATATCCATTAAAACCAAGAAAACTATATATTTCATCCATAGTGGTTGTTCAAGTGCAACATTAAAGAACATTTTTCTTTGAAGGATCTACCTATATACCCTTTAATGAGACCATATGACCCAAAAAAGAAACATTATATATCCAAAATACACACTTGGTAAATTATAAAAAAAATATCATTAATTATGGTCTTTATTTAAACATAACTTTATGATTTAGAATAATACTTGTAATATCTTTTTAAAAAAAATAAAAAAAGACTCTTAAAATATCCATATATTTAATGTTTATTTTCTCCCTAACCATCTGAGATAAATTAATATTTTTTAATCAAGACCCACATAATGGATTAAATTTCTATTGAATGTTAATATTTAATATCACAATAATATATCATCTTGGATTGGTTCATTATAACAAAAATTCCATTCCTTCCAAGTCAATTGACGTGTGATTTATGAAATAAAAGTCAATCCATGGGTAAGATAATATATAATTCAAATAGTAAGATAATTATAATATTTTCTAGAAGTGCACTCCCACAAAAATAAATTATAGGATAATCATAGACAAAAGATACAATCATCATAACATTATGAGTATTCACTTCCAATAAAAAATTTAATCATTGGAGTGGTATTGTGATACCCATAGAAAACATTATAGATATAAATCAGTTGGTAGATATATAATCAAATAAGATATTAACAGTTCTGGAGTGGATTGTAAGTGTACCTTTCACTACTTCATTATCCTTACCACATCAAAAATTGTGATCATGTGATATGTACCTTATCATATAAAATTAAGATTTTTCTGATGTCGATCATCATCATTAAACTTCAAATTTTACCATTGGTTATCATAATGTCGATAATCCTTATATTTGAAACTCTAGGGTGTGGGAGTTGAGTCTAGAGATTATTTTTATCAATCATTATATGTCTTATTCTACCCATTTGTTTTTTATTCGGTTTCGAGATGACCTTTCTTTCCACACATATAACATTTACCATTCAATAAATAGAATCTATTCTATATTTCATTCCACACATCAAGCACTAAAGAAATCTCATCTTATTACCTCTATGGTTTTTTTAAATTAATTTAAATTCCATAATTATTTTTCTTATGAAAACCATGAGGTTGATGGGTAAATTTAATTTCTATTTCAAACATTATACCACATAAAATGATTTATTCATATCTACTGAATTCCTTAAAAGAAAACACCCTTTAGAGACATTTTTTAATCTATTTAATCCGCATAAAAATCTGTTAACATTATATTAATCTTAGATGAAAATACCAAAATAATTTTATTGTGTTGAATATTTTTCCTCATATGTACAAATGATTCATCATCCTTATTAATTAGATCAAGGAATTTCGTCTCTATTTTTGGATAAATAATATAAGGAAAGTAATTATAAAAAAATTGATCATAAAATAATCTTACTCCGTAGAGTATATTTAATATTGATGACTCATATTCTGGATAAGATTCCACTATTAATCTAATTATCCTTACAAATGATAAATAACCAAAAGTAACACTTTCATGTTATGAATATTATGGGACAAAAAGTATATTTTCCTTGGTATTTATCTATTTATCATAAACTAGTGGATTTGCAGTCTCAATAAATAATGGTGTATGTTTCCTCATAAAGGAATCAATAGAATGGTTCTCCCTCCTTCACTTCTATCTAATTTTAGAAAGATTTGTGGAATTAAAAATGTTTCATGCACATGATAACAAGATTTTTCAATCGAACTCTTATAACATTGGTTACTCATGAGTAAAATCCTTTTATTTCCCATCATATTCAAAATTAAGACATTTACATTAGGCTATTACCATTCACTATGGAAAAAAAACATTGTGTGGTAAATAGTAATCATAATTGTAAAACCTCATAATCTCTAACTCACCAAAGCAGCATGATGTTTTCTTATACGCAAACTTATCCTTATGTTTCTCAATAATTGTTTCTCAAACTAGTTTAAAAATGTAAATAAAATTTTCTATCATACTAACTATATCAAAACATACATTTCATACATAATTATTACATATTATAAGATTATTATTAAATACATAACATTACAATATATGATATAATCATATATTTCTTGTATATTTGGAAACATGGATACATAAAAAAATTTGTAAGAGATATAAATTTTTTCCCAATTAGTTCTTAAAAACTAGAACCGTTCTTAGATATGTTATACTTAAAGTCTTTCTTCATATCCTAGGGATGGTAAATGTAATAAAGGGTCATCTTAGATAACTATTAATGGTAAACATGAGAGATATCAATGAACACATAATCACTAAAAATAAAAAAGTTATGATAATATGAGCTTAACATTTGATGAACATACCCATTATATCATAGATCAAAATCTTGAATCATGGAATAAATCTTAGTAGTTTATAAGACCTAGTTTATAAAGTAATCATAGAAAATGATCCATGAGATCATAAAATTATCATAATACAAAATTTTGTGGCATAAACTTATACATAGGAAACAATTTATTTAGTCAAGCCTCAATACCATTATTATCTTATTGTATTGGCTCAACTCACCATCCAATCATATCCTTAGTTAAGGTTTCGTCTTAAGACAATTGTAGTGCATAATATCCCTTATGGAATTGTGTTTACTCCCCATTCAAGTCCTTATTATCTCATGAGATATCCAAATTTACCCAATAAATTAAAGAGATATAAAATTTTAATACCACCCATCATAGAATAAAAATATTATATATGTGTTCCACAATATCATTAAAAATTCATTATAACACAAATTTTTTAAAAAATAGTTTTCATTAAAATATCAACATTTCATTATAGTATAAATCATGGACAATAAACGAGTTTCATAAGAATATATTCATAATAATCATAAACCATATGAAGAAAAAATAAGGGTGATATCATTTTATCATATACCTTGTAAATATTAAGTAATATAAAAAAGTTAATATTAGTTTAAAATTTCTTTAAAATCCCTCTAGAATATTTCTTCAAGAAAAAACCCATTTCATTTCGAAATCACTTTTATAAAGCAAAAAAATATATAATGGAAAAAATTTCTTTGTAAATAAACATTGATACATGTATAGTATTATTTAAAAAATTGAGTGGTGAGGATAATAAGATATTTTTTTAATGCCTTTTATATTAAAATAAGGATTCATTTCATATTTTTTTATAAAAACTCAAAAGTACCCAATTTAGAAAATGAAATAAAGATTTATTATAATTTTTTTATTAAAATTAATTAATGGGTAATAAAAATGTAAAAAATAATATAAGTTTATTAAAAAAATAAATCCATTTACAGAAATCATAGATATATAAGAAAAAGGATTTTCAACAAAATAGATAAATAGGCTCACTTTTCCTTAAAATAATATTTAAATATATTAAGTATTTAAAAAGAGTGATATGAAATGAAAACTTGTAGTCTCAGAAAATATAAATTATAAAATAAAACTAATGGTATTATAGATATATGAGTCATAAAATACCATCATTTGAAACATAACCATAAACAATCTCGTTAAACAATGAGATTGTAATATAAATATAATTCCTAAAGTTACACTAGTTTAAAAAGAACTCTGAAAACATGTATAATAAATTTAAATTTATTATAATTATATAATACAATCATTTACATACTTATAATATCATATATTACCCATTTATCTCATTTCAACACCCATTTATTAATAATTTCTTATTAAAATCATTGTTTCCATGTGTTAACTATTTATTTTTTCATGGATGTTTCTATTCTCCATTTCCATTCCTTTTACATCAATCAAGATTCTGTAATACATATAGTGATAACCCTGGTATAAATATAATATATATTAATTATATATTTATATATATATAGTCACCCATTAAATGTAGAGTAGAAAAATGATTTGCACCATTAATGTAGACAGTATGCCCTACATACTGATGATGCTTGTTTCTATTTTTCATTGGATGGAATGAAATAAAGTTAACAATAATTATCCTTAAAATAATCATAATAATGTCATAAATGACATATATATTTATTAAATCTATCATTATAACCATCAAAGTGAATTGGTGAGGAAAAATGAATTAACCCACTACGTGGAGATAGTAAGTTGTACATATGTATGAACAGTGTTTTTACTCTTTGTAGGATAGAAGGAATATGGATAATAGTTGTACCAATAAAAAAATAACAATTAATTATAATTTATACACTAAATTCTTTATTTTATAATGTATTCAATTGATTTATAGGAGGTAGAAGATGAAATAAAATTGAAAACACTCATTTAAAGGTTATACCTCTTCATTTAGAATCTTTTTTTGTACAACTTAAGCCTTCAAAGGATGGTTTTTTGGAAAGAAAATAATCTCTAGGATGTGATGAAGGAATTTAGTAATGTATTATTGTAGGTATTTTCTGATATAGAAGGATCAAAATGATTGAGATAGAGTAGAGAATAGGTTCCCTTTTATAAATGAAGGGAGGGGCATTCTAGGAATTACATAAAGTATTCAATTATTTTAAATTAATTTTCTGGTTCAAGTGGATCCAAATTTATATAATTCAAATATAAGATGAGTATGGGCCTAAATTATTTCATCCAATAATATTTAGAAAATTTTACGTGCTTTTTAACACTTATCTATTTGTTTTAATCCACTGTTAACCCATTTGAAAATTACTAATTATCAATGTTTTGTACTATTTTAGGGTCAAGAATGTTACCATAAAAGGAAAATTGACAACAAAATGGGTTATTATTGATATTTTCAACCATATACCAATAAATTTTCCATATAAAATAATTTTGTGGATTTTTATTAATTTAATAAATGATTTATTTTTATAAAATATCATTGTTCTTATTTAAGGAAATATTCATTTATATTGACATTAAAGTCATCATGATAGTTATTTAATTTGAATAAAAACCTTTCGCACATATATAATATTTTATAGTTATCATAAAAATATGTGGAACACAATAATTAATCCATGTTGTATTACTTTTAAAACATTAAAAATCATTTATTTTATTTTTATATTAATTGATTAAATACTATATCGGTGTTGTGTAACTTTTTAAAATCATTATTCAGTTACTAAAATTAAAAAAATTAAAATTATAATAGTTTTTTTGTTCAAATAAATATCTGGAACTAAATTTATTCTCTCAAATCATTATATACAATTTTTAGAGATATTAAAGTCAAGAGAGTTGCATTTTATATTTATTATTTTATTAAAATAATATAATTCTCATAATAAAAAAATCTCATCAAATTGAAATATATTATAAACATGGATGAAAATGTCCAAACTTCATTCATCCAGTAGGATAAAGGAATTTTTTAGAGATATTTTAGATCCTTATCTGAAATTTTTAACCCTATTTTAAATGTTTTACCCCTATTGTGGTAAAAAATTTATTACCTTTGTTAATGTTATCTATTTTAAAAAATTAATTTAGCCTATTTACTAATTTTTTTACAAAATTATTCCAAATATTCAATCCATTTTATCAAATTAAATTCAAATAAGTGGATTTATTTAATTTAAAATCAAACATGAAAATGTGATGAATAAAAGATTTCTAGAAATAACTTTTTCTTATGTATAAAAACTTTTTACACCAAAATTCAACATAATATTAATTATAATGACATTAAATATATTATTCATAATATAAATGAAGTATTTTTTACTTTTAAAAAAATTATTATGTAAATTCTTTAAACTAAAATTCGGTTTTCAATAAAAATTAGTATTTTTCACTATTCATTAAATGATCAATATTTTCAGAATTCATTCAAAAATTAACACTTATTTATTTTTGGAAATAATGTAGTTTTTTCCAATTAATTTTCTAAAATATGGAATAATTGATTATATTAATATATCAAAAAATAAACATTAACCATTTCTGAGGAAAATGTATTTTTTAATGAAAATAATGACTTTACTAAAAATTGTGTACTTATTTATCAATATTTTTTTATATAAATCCTTTAAATATTTTTTTTCAAATTATTTTCTTCATATTCAATTTTCCAATTTAATAGCTATGATACAACGATATATTATATTACGATTCATTTAGACTTTAGGTTGGGTTTATTTTAAGAAATATAATAAACAAAATTTATTTTAGGAGAAATATATAACATAAATTATAGGGTTGTCACATCATAACCTTTATAAAAATATATCCAGAAAAAAAAAATTTCTTTTCTAGCACATATAAAAATACAAGAATACAAAAATATTAATACATACCAAAAAAATAAATATTAGTTGTGAAAATTTCCTAGTAGAATACCACAATGAATATATACTATTCCTTCTATATGAGAATCCTAAACAAGAGTTTCAAAAAATGGGTAATATTTTATTTGTAGTTAATTTTTGGAAAAATAAATATTAGTTTGGGTGATCTATTTCATTCCAAAAAAACTATACTTATACAATAAATTGGAATTCTTATATTCTATATTTTTAAAACAATCCTTTAAATATAGATATATTTATAATGATATAAAAACATATTTTTCATTAGTTCTTCCAAAAAAAATCTCTTATTCAGATTTATAATGACATAGTTATAATTTTTTCATTTAACTTCACCCCTTGTAAAATCATTTATTCAGAGTCCAAAATATAAATATGAGGTAAAAGGTAAAAAAGAATACAATATAGGTAACATGTATTGTAATATTAGAAATTGAACGATAAGAACTAATATTTACTATAACAATAATATTTGTACTAATTCAGAAACATCATCTATTTTGAACACATCAGTATACCAAAGTAAAAAAAGTAACTTACATAAAAATAATATCATGATATCAAATATTCCACATAATTGGAAATAAATTATTCTACCTTCAAAACAAATGAGACAATACTATAAATTCCTAGGTGGAACTAGCTACTGACCTATATTGAGTTATTATAAAAAACTATTATATTACTCTAACTATAATACCTAGGAGTATATCCCTATAGACAATGAAATTTTTTAACCATGGGATACAATAAAGTGCGAAATAATTACTAGTATTACAGATGTATCTCAATTTACTACATAAATACCATTGGTTTCTTAAGATGTCTATAAATATAGGTGATGAGAAAGTATGATATCACATCCCAAAATTAATGTAATACAATAATAAAAAACTCATATCACCTCTAAGAAATCATTAAATAAACCCTCCCATTTAAATATGATATACAATAATAACTCAATCATATAAGAAAATACTCATAATGGAAAGGGCCAAAAATAAAGGGGTAATTATTTCAATGGTTTTTATTTATACCATTGAAACATAAAGATCATTTGGAACGTAAGACTTTATTTTAAAAAAATAGTTGAATTATTAAGACAATGTTATTGGACAAATCACGAATTGTAATATTATTGAAACAGAATATTGAAAAAAAATCCATTATGAAAAATATTTCCAAAAAATAATAATTACAATAAATAAACCAATGAACTAATTAAACTAGAAATAAAAAATAAAACCGTGTTTTAAACAAATAAGATTTATTAAATATTTAAAATTATACTTTTAATAACTTTAGTTGGTATAAAAATTTATATATAAATCATTTATTTTAGAATAATCAATTCTAGACATTTTATCCAATACATAGTTTGCATAAATTTATAAATAGAATAAAAATACACTTCAATTATTAAATCCACATTATTATTTTAGGAAAGATGAAAAACAAGATATATCATTGAAAAAACCAACATATATATAATAATTCATAAATGTATATCTATGGACATGATTTTATAGCCATAAGAACCAGATTTTCATACAAATAAATGGCCAGAGTATTGAATTAATTACATAAAATACTTAAAATTGATGTATAGGTGAAATTAATTCATTTAATTGTGTAATATATGGATAATAAATCACATTTATAAAACAAATCATTCCTAAAACTAAGATTTTGAGTTATTCTAATTATTATAGATTTCCATCATAGCCCTTAGTGATAGAATGAATGAAGGAAAATACCAAGGAGGTAGTAAGCAGAGGGATAGAGAAGTAAGATGGTATTTATAATAGAGAATAATTAAGAATCAAACGATAAAGAAATAAAGAGAAAATAAGAAGAATCAGATTCACCCATTGTGGTTTATAGCTGTCACTAAAATGGATTTGGAAACAAAATAAGCCTATCAAAAAAATGAAGAAAACAAAAAATAAAATTACTAGATAATTTTAATTATTTAGTATCAGGGATTTAGAAACTATTAACTCTTAATTTGAGAATAATTTTAATCTACCTACAGCATATTCATGGTTTAGTTTCAAGAGTCTTGTAACCTTGATCCAACTGTGGGTCAATTATTGAAGTCCAACTATATTAGTAGCATGATTGTTATGTGTAACGACCCAATGATTTATCAATGAAATTACCTTATTATAATAATTCATTATAATATAATCATATAATATTACTTATATAACACAATAAAAATCTTATAAATGGATAAAAAGTGAAATAAAAGATATCTCTAGAAGTTAAAGAACACATACCGATGAAATAGTAACTTGACATTTGGAATAGTAATATGACCCTTATGATTAGTAAACCAGCCAATGTAATAGTAACCCCCTAATGAAATTATAAATAAAATATATCCATATTATATGTGAAACTATGATATAATTATATCATATTCTAAGTAAATAATTTTTTTTAAAATTATTAATAAAGTCTTGGTATTTTTGTAAGTCTTGTATATTTAATTAAAATTTTGTGATTAATTTAATAAATTAAAAGAAAATTTATTTTCCGAAAATCAATTCATTAAATTATTATTTTGATGTATTATGATTATATGATAATTTTAATAGATCTTAATTAAATTTTCAATGCGTTAGAAAAGCAATTTTAATTTTAAAATTTTTATTTTTAAGAAAAAAATATGATTTAAATTAAAAATTAAACATATCATATTTATATAATTATTTTAATATAATTGAGTTTATTTTTTAATTATACGCATTAAAATATGTTTGGGGTTAATTTTCAGTATTTTTCTAAAATACATGAATTTTTTATGAATAGTAAAATATGATGATTTATGATAAATTTTAAAACCCAAATTTCGGCATCATGCTTGAGTCATGGATGATGTAAATGGAAATTGGTTTGAACTCAAATACTATATTTACTATTTTTTCTGACAATAATTAATACTACTCATAGCCTTGAGCAAAAATATTAAACTAATGACTAAAATAATGGAAAACCCATCCTCTCCTCCACTATAAATACTACCCCTCTTTACATCTTATCTTCACTCCTCTCAAGCCTTGTGCCTAGTTTAAATTCTAATAAAATCTCTCCCTAATACCCTCTACCACTTCTAAAAGACCTTTATCTCTTCAAAATAAAAAACCATCTTCCCTAAAGAGGTTCTCGTGGAAGATATACTCAAGAGGTAAATTCCTCTTTTCATTTATTTTATTTTGTTTTAAGTTCCTTTTTTTATTTTTCATTCATCACCTCCTTTCATACAAATTTTATGATAACTACATTAACTTAAATGTACTATTTTATTTTTGATAATTTAATAATTCATCACCATCTCTCTTTTCCCCACCTTTTATCCTAGAAATGAAAACACCATCCGAGAGATGTTAATTTCTCACATTCAAGGACGATGGGATTTTAATTTCTATTACCATATTCAATTCTAGTAATGAATCAATTTTGATGGTTTAACCATACTATAATATATGTGATATTTCTAATTTAAGGTTATGGAATATTTTGTACACATGATATTGATATATAAAGCCAAATGTGTTCGATGTGATCAAAAATATGCCAATTAACCAAAAAGATTATCATTATAGTTTAATATAATTATTCATATTCACTCCAAATAACCAAATGAAATTTATAAACATGTATTATTCTTGATGTTCACTAATAAAATATAAATCCAAGTCTAGACAACCATTATCATCTTACATGTTTATCCTCACATGTATATAAGTAATCCAATCATGAAAACCAAGGAAACAAACGCTACCAGGCCATGAAATTGAACCTATTAACTATATAAAAGGTAATTAATGAACATAATAAGGTTATACTAAATCAATTTCATGAATAAAAGGTTATGAAAATAGTAATTAATTAATGTAATCTTGTTGTCCAAGACATTAAGATCAAGTGAAGGACACCATCAGACTTAATATAAGGGATTCTACCTGGAACTTCTTTATTCCTTTGGGTTTCTCTATCATTATGTTTACCCAAATGAGTTTATCTATTATTTTTGTTTACATATTATAAATTTTTTGTTCGTTCTCAAAAATTTTGTATCAAGGTCCATTTATCTTTCTCATTATGGGATATAGATGTTTTTAAGAGGTTCCCTCCTCAATACTTCCTGATTAGAAAACCCGTTTAAGGGAACTTCTTGAATTTTTACCCAATTTCAAGTATACACTATAATCTGATTTAGGACATCATATTTTTATAAAATAATTATTTTTATTATGAAAACCATCTTGGTTCACTTCTGGTTTTATATAAAATATTATCCCCTTTTCTATTTTAAATTATCTTTATTATTTTCCTTAATACCCCAATAAAATGTTTTAATGTTAAAATTTATTAAATAATCTTATTACATATTTTCAGTTATATTTTAAATCACTCACCATGATATATGAATAAATTAACATATGAATGTACATGTATGTATTAATTATTTTCTTTCATGGACACTTTTATGATACACCCATTTATTATGCTTTGTGTTATGATTATGATACTTATTTCATTCCATCGGTACCCTTATGTTTATGTATGATTGATTATGTATGATTATTTGTGTTTAATTAATATTCATGAATATGTTATGATGGGTAGGCCTAGATAGAACTCCAATTCATTGGGTAAAGCTGAGTCTCATGAGATGTTATGTGTAATGGTCTTGGTGGTTAGCCATGACTCATGCTACCATGTGCAGCGGTCTTGATGGTTAACCTTGACTTGTGGTCCTCAAAGTGAAATTGTCCTTGAATCATGAAAAATTTATATTTTATGTTGATTACACATTACTATTACTCCATGTTAATATGATCCCATATATATATGTTATGATTTCATATGTTCCATGCCTTTTTATATCATTATTTATAGCCTTATAACCCATGTGCTAATGCATTATTAGATTTTAGCTCATCTCATTGTCCATGTTATCCCTAGTTTATCCTATGAATATGTATGAGCACAATTAAATTTAGGAGCTCTTTTTCAAGAATGAATAATGAAATTTTTTATTTAGTCCCATGTTGTTAGTTTTACGTACCTAGTCTTTTAAGGCACTGGACTTTATGATCCTTATCTTGTAATATGATGTTTTATTTTAATTAAAATCATGTAATGTTATGTGTAAAAGGATAGGGTCACTATAGTTGGTATCATAGGATGGACTAGTTATTTTTTGACATTAGGAATAGATATCTTTAGTGAGAACCTTAGAGATAAGACTAAGTTTAATAAAACATCCCTAAATTTTTGTATGTATAGAGTAAGTGGTTTATCAAGAAAATAAATCCATATCTTGATACGAACAAGTGGATATAGCTATAGCACATATGTATCGACGGTTAAATACCAAAAACACCGCTTTGAGATAGACTCGAATGGGAACTAGTGTACGAAAATAGGCATTGCTTCACTCCTAGTTTGACACTCCTAGGGGATTTGTCTTGGTAAATTCATAAGATTGGTACAAACAATTATTAAGGGAACAAAAAAGAGAATACCATAAGAATATATGTTAAGTAATAGATTAAGGATAACATATATTTAAACCTATGGAATCAGAAGTTGGGATATACCTATCCTTTACAAGTTGAACATTTTATGTTCAAAGTTTCCTTTATGCTTAATAGATAAGTATTCAAGACCTCTAATTGTACATTATTTTTCTTAGTTAATGGTTGGAAATAGAATAACACATGCCAAAAATCAATGTGACAGAAAATGGGAATATTTCCCTAATGATATTCGAAATATGATTAGAACGGGTTCTCAAAACATCATGACATTATTTGATTAGTTGGCTCAAGTTATAAATAATAACTTTAATCAATGTGGAACACCCTCCTCCTCCAAGGAAAGATAAATTTTTTGTTTAATCCTTCATGTGGAAAATTCCTCCCATGTGTAGTGGATATTTTTATCCCCTCCTCATGGAAAAGTTCATTAACTCCATTGAAAAGATATTCTTCATCCTTGAGGGCTTAGAAGAAGAGAAAGTCATGTTAGTGGTCTATCATTTTGATGGGGAAGCTGATCAGTGGTGGAAATTGATTGAGAATACGGAGTTCGAGGAGGAAATTGATTTCATGGATTCTGAGGAATTCAATAAAATGTTTTTCAATAAATAGTTTCCTTGAACCCTCAATCTAAATATGGAAAGAGTGTTCCTCAGACTTAAGCAGATATAAGATGATTCCATCGGGGTGTATGAAGCAAACCTCACAAGACTTGAAAGATATGCCTTTATCTTTTTCATGAACTCTGAAATAAAGGTGGATTGCTTATTTATCAGACTAAAGATGGGTATACACATATAGTTGGAGATTTTTAACTTTGATTGTTATGAGGATATTGTATGTTATTCCCTCAAGGTTGAAATGGAGATCAAAGACTCTCGATGGTCTCATGGGCCCGGTGAAAAAATGGAAAATGGATACTAATATGGGTCGTTCAAAAAATAAATACCATTTTGGAAAGAAGATATAACATCCCACATGTTAAAATTGGGGGAATAATCATCCTAGGAACTATTTAAAGGGAACCAGGAATTGCTTCAAATGTAGAAGAATGGAATATATTGCTTATAAATTCTAGATGGATATGAATAATCCAACTAATGATGAAAAAGAAAGGAAGTTTCAGATTAACGCTCAACCTCTAGTGTAGTGTTTCAAATTTAAGGAGAATGGGAATTATGGGAACAATTTCCCTAAGCCAAGGGTTGTCATAACCTCCAATGAAACAAGGAACGGATTATACTATAACTACTGCTATGGTTGAGTTGGACAACGATGTGGTGATAGGTACACTAGTTATTCATTCAATAATAGTGAATGCACTATTTGATTCTGGTTCTATGCATTCCTCCATATCTTTCAAGTTTAGTAGAACTATTCAAACACCACATAGAAATTTTGAGGATAAGTTTTCTGTGAGAACAACAGATGTGACAATTACTGCATCCAATGAATATAACTCCTCCCCAACAAATGTTTGTGTCCTGATCCACCCATTAATTTTTTTCATACTTCCTTTAGAGGATTTCGATGTTATCTTGGGCATGTATTGGCTATCTATGAAAAAACCAACATCAATTATCACTACTACAAATAACCCTTTTATCAGTGAAAAAAATGGCCTTTAACAGCTCTAGAAAATAATTGTTAAAGCTGATGAAGATAAAGGGGGTCCCCTTTATCAATGCTTCTTTTTAGCACTAATAAAGACCCTTTTGAGTGCTAAAAAAAGCGCTGATAAAAGGGGTATTTTATCAGTTTTTTTTAGCGCTGATAAAAGTAAAAAAAATTAAAAATTTTAAAAAATCCTGCCAATAGAGGGGGGTTTTATAGAGCTTGAGACCCCCTTTTAACAGCACTTTACAGCCCCACCAACGCCTGCATGCACCCCCCTCCACCCTATATCAGCGCTACACCCACCCCCTTTATCAGCACTAGCCCCCAAATCCACCACCATGTGCACGCCCTTGCCTCCACTAAGATTTGATCTCAAGACCTCCCCCTTGTGCGCCTAAAGCCTTTACAACTCTACCATATTTATTTGTTCTCTAGTTAATGAAATATCTATTTATTTATATATATATTTAGTTATATTTATTCATATAGTAATATATAGTTATATTAATATATATATATAGTTATATTAATATATATTTATAGTGATACTAATATACATATTTATAGTTATATCAATATATATATGTAGTTATATTAATATATATATATATATAGTTAGATTAATATATAGGTATATAAATATTTATATATTGGTATTTTAAATAAAATGGATATTAGTTATTATTTAGATAAAGCTAATATATTTTATATGTAAATGGTATATAAATATTTATATATTGGAAACTCAATCTGAAAATTTGAATGAGACTTCAAGACCCCTGTAGGTCAAGTGAAATTTTCATTGTTCCTAAAGGCTTATCATGGATGAAAAGTTATAAGGGGGAGGTTTTAATGGCCTGTGTTTTCAATACAAGGTATAATTCCATGGGAAATTGATATTTTGGCATTTAGTGGATTGGCCATTCTTTTAACTGAGCTTCAAAACATAATATGTAGTTATATTAATATATATATAGTTCGCTTAATATAGTTATATTATATATATATAGTTATATTAATATATATATATATATATACTTATATTAATATATATATTTATAGTGATATTAATATATATATTTATAGTGATATTAATATATATATTTATCGTTATATCAATATATATATAGTTATATTAATATATATATAGTTATATTAATATATAGGTATATAAATATTTATATATTGGTATTTTAAATAAAATGGATATTAGTTATTATTTAGATAAAGATAATATATTTTATATGCAAATGGTATATAAATATTTATATATTGGAAACTCAATGTGACTATTTGAATGAGACTTCAGGACCCCTATAGGTCATGTGAAATTTTCATTGTTCCTAAAGGCTTCTCATGGATGATAAGTTCTAAGGGGGGAGGTTGTAATGACCTTTGTTTTCAATACAAGGTATAATTCCATGGGAAATTGAAATTTTGGCATTTAGTGGATTGTCCATTCTTTTAACTGAGCTTTAAAACATAATATGTAGTTATATTAATATATATATATATAGTTAGATTAATATAGTTTTATTATATATATATAGTTATATTAATATATATATAGTTATATTAATATATATATTTATAGTGATATTAATATATATATATTTATAGTGATATTAATATATATATTTATAGTTATATCAATAAATATATGTAGTTATATTAATATATATATTGTTAGATTAATATATAGGTATATAAATATTTATATATTGTTATTTTAAATACAATTGATATTAGTTATTATTTAGACAAATCTAATATATTTTATATGTAAATATATATTATTATTTATATTTATAATTAAATTTTTATGTGTGAATATATAAAAAATATGTATTTATTGTCATATATTTGATTATAAATAGTATTTCATTATAAAAAATGATAAAATTTCAAAGACATAATATCAATATGAATGTAATACCTTGGAATAAATTCAGTCCTCCACCAAAAAAATCCAATAATACCCCCTTAAACGAGGCTAAAAATCCACAAAATGTTAAAAAAAATAGGGGTATCCCGACTAAAAACACCATTTTTAGGCCTTATAGGCCTTTTTTGGCCTTGAAAAAACCTCTATCGGGGTCCTCTCAGGTCACAAGGGTTTAGAGCTCGTTGCAGGCTTCGATTTGATATGTGGTAGAGCTCAAACGGACACCCAGATCAAAATTTATGGCCGTTTGATGTTCAAGTTGTGTTTTCAACATATTTTGGATCCTTTTTTATTTTTTTATTTTTTTAGTCTTCAAATTGTTATTAAATGACTATTACTCCATAAAAATTAGCAAATTATTAATTAAAAATAATTTTTTAATTTTCTTATAAGCCATTTTCACTAAATATCTTATATATTAAGTGTGACTATATATTTATAATTATCTAAAATTACATTTAAAATTACATTTAAAAAATATATATTATATTTATATCAATACAACTATATCTATATATTAATATATTAATATATTTTTTTTAATGAATTTTATTTTGGAAGTACACCCTTTATCAGCGCTTTTAAAAAAATCACTGATAAAGACCTCCCTTTATCAGTGATACAAAAAAAATGTTGATAAAGGGGTACCCTTTAACAGCGCTAAAAAAAGTGCTCTTAAAGGGGGTACCTTTATCAGCGCTAAAAAAGTAGATATAAAGAGTTACTTTTATCAGCGCTTTTTTTAGCACTAATAAAGGTACCACCCTTTATCAACGCTTTTTTATTAGCGCTGATAAAGGGTGGTGCTGGCCTTGCCCCATTTTGTGGTAGTGTATCTGGAAAGAGAGATAACTCTTCACATCTCCATGCATACTGTAATTATTTACAAGTGTAATGAGGAGGATGGATCTCCTTTAGAATCCTTGTCTCATGTGTGGATATTACAGCCTTATGAGAAAGCATGCATAGCATAAATTATTGAGACAAAGGATAGAATCATGCTCGAAGACATGCCGATCGTGAGGGATTACACTTATGTATTCCCAGAAGAATTGCTTGGCCTTCCTCCGGATCAAGAGGTAGAGTTATCAATTTAAATTTTTCATGTATCTCTCCCTATATCAAATACACCTTATATAATGGTCATCATAGAGCTGGAAGATCAGAATAAGTAGTTATAGGAGAATCTGGAGAATGGTTTTATACACCCGATTGCTTCTCCATGGGGGACGCCAAACCTCTTTGTCAAGAAGAATGATGGATTAAAGTGCCTCTGCATTTATTATCATGAGTTAAATAAAATAAAAATAAAGTACATGTATCCCCTACCTAGGATATATGATTTTTTGATCAGAAATATGGGGATAGTTATTTCTCTAAGATGGACCTTTGATTGGGATATCTCCAATTAAAGGCGATGAAGGAATATATTCCCTAGACTACCTTTCGAATGAGGTAAGGACACTATGGGTTCATAATGATGCCCTTCAGACTCACTAATACTCTAACAATATATATGTATTTAATGAATATCGTCCTTAGATATTATCTCGACAAATTTTTGGTAGTCTTTTTTGATGAAATTCTAATATACTTGAAGATCAAGGAGGAACAAGAGGATAATTTTAATACGGTGCTGATGACTTTGAGAAGGGAGAAACATTGTGCAATGTACAATAAATTTGAGTTATGGATGGAGAAAGTATCAGTATTAGAGAATGTTATCACCAACAAACGGATATATGTGGACCCTTCCAAGACAAACGCAATTGAAGAGTGGCTCAAGACATTATCTCTAATAAAGATTCACATCTTTTTGGGTTTATCTAGGTTTCATCAGCGATTTGTGAAGAAATTTTCATGATTGTAAAACCCAATAAAAAAGCTTTCATAGAAGGTGGTGATGTTTTTATGGACTCAATAATGTGAGTAATGCTTTGAGGATCTCAAAAAGAGGCTTATCACTATTCCAGTACTCAAACTCCCCAATAGTGGAGAACTCTTTGTGGTGTACAGTGATTCTTAAAAGAAAGGATTAGGTTGTGTACTGATAAAAAATGATAAAGTGATAGCCTCCACCTCAAGCTAGATAAAAATGCATGATCAACACTATCCCATGCATGTTATGGATTCGGCGGCTATGATATTTGTGTTTAAAATATGGCAGAATTATCTTTATGGGGAGAAGTGTGAGATATATACTGATCCCAAGAGTCTCATATATATATTAAAACATAAGAAGTTGAATATGTGTCATTGTGGAAGGTTAGATCTCATCAAGGACTATGACTGCTCAATCCACTACCATCCTGGTAAGGAAAATAAGGTGGTGGATTATCTAAGTAGAAAGGATCTTGCATCTTTATCAATGATGAGAATTTAAAAGGATATAATCATCATATATTTGAAGAGGATGGACATGGGAATCATTATGGAAGGAACACTATCAATCATTTATCAAATGATTCCTCAACCATCTATCATTGAAAAAATAAAGGATGCTCAAAGAAAAGATATGGAAAGTCAGGAAAGGGTGGAAGCCATTAGATATGGGAAATCCTCTGAGCTTAAGATTGATGAGGAATGAGTTGTAATATTTGTCTCACAATTATGTGTACCATCCCATCCATAGATAAAGAAGGTGATTTTAAATGACGTACATATCTCAATATTCTCTATTCATCTAGGGAGCACAAAGATGTATCAAGATATCTGATAGATCTTTTGGTGGGACAATAAGAAGAAGAAGATTGATGAGTATACATCAAAGTGCCAGGTATGTCAGCAAGTGAGGGCTAAAAGATAGAAATCCTAGGGGATGATGCAACTACTAACCATACCAACATGGAAGTGGGAGAACATCACCACAGACTTTTTCATTGGACTTCCAAGGACATCCATAGGAAACAATGTTATATGGGTCATTATGAATCATCTTACAAAGACAACTAACTTAATCACAATTCAAGAGGACTTGTCATTAGATCAACTTACATGGATATATATCAAAGTGTTAGTAAGGCTGTATGGATTACCACTATCTATTTTATCCGATAGAGATATAAGGTTCACCTTGATGTTCTGGGAAAGTCTCCATCATGCTCTAAGCACTGAACTAGGCTACAATACGTCCTATAATCCTCATATTGATGTTCAATCTGAGAAAACTATTCAAAAATTGAAAGACAAATTAAGAGAATGTTCTATGGTCTTCAAAGGAGTATGGGATCAACATCTTCCACTGGTCAAATTCTCAGACTACAATAGTTTTCACTCCAACATTTAAATAAAACCATATGAATCCCTTTATGGGAAAAGGTGTAGAACACTGACATATTGGGATGAATTCGGTGAGCATAAGCTAATAGGAATTGAAATGGTCGATGAAATGGTGGAGAAGGTGAAAAAAATTAAGCAGCCCATCAAGAAAACCCAAAGTCAACAAAATATTTACGCAGACAATCATTGATGGGAACTTGAATTCAATGTTGGAGACATGGTATTCTTCTTCATATCTCCATGGAATAAGGTCATGAGATTTCGGAAGAAAGGAAAGATATGTCCCGGGTACATCAACCCCTTATAGATCTGTGATCGTGTAGGAGTTGTGGAATGTCAACTAGCACTTCAACCTACCATGTATAAAGTACACAATGTCTTCCATGTATCCCTCTTAAGGAATTACATACCAGATCTATCACTTGTACTGACTTTAGAGGTGGTATAGTTGGAGAATGATATTTCTTATGAGGAGAAACTACTGAAGATCTAGGATTGTAGAGATAATGTTCTACAAAACAATACTAATCACCTATTCAAAGTATTATGGTGGAACCGTAGGTACAAGGATGCAACATAGGAACAAGAGGAGGTAATAATGGAAAAGTACCCACACTTGTTTACATTCTAGAATGTAAAATGAAATTTTGAGGGTTAAATTTTGTAAGGGGGGGAATGTAATGACCCGATGTTTTTTTAATTAAATTACTTTCATATATTTATGTATTATATTATAATCATAAAATTTTACTTATATAAAACAATAAAAATCGTATAAATGATGAATGAGTGAAATAAAAGGTATCTCTAGAAGTTAAGGAACGCATACTGATGAAATAGTAACTTGACCTTTGGAATAGTAATGTGACTCTTATAAATAGTAAACATTCCAATGTAATAGTAACCCCACCAATGAAAGTATAAAGAAATTTAATCCATCTTATATGTGACACTATGATATAATTACACCATATTATAAGTAAATAATTTTTTAGAGAATTATTAATAAACTGTTGGTATTTTTTAAGTCTTGTACAATTAATTACAATTTTGTGATTAATTTATAAAACAAAAAGAAATTTTATTTTCCTAAAATGAATTAATAAATTATTATTTTTATGAATTATGATTATATGATAATTTTAAGAGACCTTAATTAAATTTTCAAAGTGTTAGAAAAGCAGTTTTAATTTTAAAATTTGTATTTTCCAAGAAAATTATGGTTTTAAATAAAAATTAAATTTCACATATTTATAAAATCATTTTCATAAAATGGAGTTGAATTTTTATTTCTACATGTCAAAAAATGGTTGGGGTGATTTTTTGGTACTTTTCGGAAATACTTGAATTTTTTATGAATAATAAAATATGATAATTGTTTATAAATGCTAAAACATGAATTTAAACATCATGATTGAGTCATGGATGATGTAAATGGAATTTGATTCTAAATCACATGTTATCTCTAATTTTTTTGTCAAAATAATCAATACTATTAATTGTCTTGAGCAAAAATATTAAACTAATGATTAAAATAATGGGAAACTCGTCCTCTGCTCCACTATAAATACATCCCCTTTTTACCTCTTCTCATTACTCCTCTCATGCCTTGTTACTATTCAAAATTATGCTCAAATAACTCCCTAATAACTTCTCCCACGTCCAAAATACCTTAGTATCTTCAAAATACCAAATCATCTCCTCAAAAGAGGTTTTTAAGGAAGATATACTCAAGAGTTAAATTTATCTATTCATTTCTTTTGTTTTCTTTCAAGTTCCTTTCTTTTTTTATTTCTTCACCTTCTTTCATCAAAATGTTACGATAAAAAAATTACATTAAATCTGTTATAATGTTTTATGATAATGGAATAATTCATCATCATCCATCCTTTCCCCTCTTTTATTATAGAAATAAAAACACCATCCGAGATGTGTTTTTTTCTCACATTCAAGGATGATGGGTTTTCAATTTCTATTACCATCTTAAATTCTGGTCATGAAACTGTTTTTATAGTTGAAACAGACTATAATATATGTAATATGTCTAATTTAAGGTTCTGTAAACTTTTTTACACATGATATTAATTTATAAAGCAAAATGTGTTCGATGTGATAAAAATAGTCAATTAATCAAAATAATAATCATTAAAGTTTTATATAATGATTCATCTTCACTCCAAATAACCAAATGAATTTTATAACCATTTAATCTTATGTATGTTCACTAATAACATATAACTCCATTTCTAGAAAACCATGCTAATCTTACATTTTTATCATCACATGTATATAAGTAATCAAATCATGAAAGCCAAGAAAACAAACGATCCCAAATAATGAAATTGAACCTCTTTACCCATCTAAAAGGCTAGTAATGAAATTAATAAGGTTATAATAAATCAATTTCATGAATAATAGGTTATATAAATATTAATTTTTAAATGTAATTTGGTTATCCAGGACATATAGATTAAGTGAATGACCCCATTGGGCTTAAGGTAAGGGATTATACCCAAACCTCCATTATTCCTTCAGGTTGCTATATTTTTTTTATATCCAATTGATGTTATCTGTTAATTTTATGTACTTGTTATAAATGTTTTCTAAATACTCCAAACTCTTTTATAATGGTCTATTCATCTTTCTCTTTCAAGGATATACATTTTTTAAAGTGGTTCTCTCCTCAATACTTCCTGATTAGCAAACCTGTTTAAGGGAGCACCCCAAATTCTTACCCAATTTCAGGTGAAATCTATCATCTATTTTAAGCCACCATTTATTTTTATAAAATAACTATTTTTATCATTAAAACATTCTTGGTTCACTTTTGGTTTTATATAAAATAATATTCCCCTTTCTTTTTTAAACTCTCTTTAGTATTTTCCTTAAAACTGCACTAAAATGTTTTACTGATAAAATTTTTAAAATACTATTCCTATAAGTTGTAACTTCTATTTGAAATCACATAACATGATATATTTCTACTTTCCCATATAAATGTACATGTTTTTCTTAATTTCTTTCTTTCATGGACACTTATATGATATGCCAATTTATTATTCTTTGTGACAAGATTATGTAACTCATTTCTTTCCATGAGTGTCATTATGTTTAGGTATGATTGATTATGTATGATTATTTATATAGAAATCATATTAATGAACATGTTTTTATGGATTTTACTAGATATTTCTCCAATTGATTTGGTAAATAGGAGTATCATGAGAGGTTATGTGCAACAGTATTGGCTGTTAGCCTTGACTCATGATACCATGTGAAACAGTCTTGGTGGTTAACCTTGACTTATTCTCCTATATGTGAAACATGCCTTGACTCATGATAAATTCATGTTTTATATTTCTACTGCAATATCATGACTCCATTTTTATATTATTATATGTTTATATGTCATGATTCCATATTTTATATGCCTTATTATATCATTATGTCATTCCTTCAAACCCATGTGCTAAAACTTTATTCATATGTTTATTCTCTTTCTGGGATTTTATCTCTTCCCTTTGTTCATGTTATCCCCATGTTATCCTATGAATATGTATGAGTACAATTGAAGTTAGGATCTCTTTATAAAGAAAAAATAATGAAATGTTTTATTTAGTCCCTTATTTTTAGTTTTATGTACATAGTCTTCCAAGACACCATCCTTTATGATACATGGATTGTAATATGATGCTTTATAATGCTTAAAATCATGTAATGTTATGTGTAAAAGAATAGGGTATCTATATAATGAATTGTTGGGGTAACCATGAACCCTAAATTTTCACCTTGGAAATAGTTCAAAATTTAAAACATTTCCCTCCTAACCTCGTAGAAAATAATATAATAAATAAATAATTTAAAACACAAAGAAAAATGGTTACGTCATGGGTTTAACACTTCTACTCTATTCTATATATATTATAATAATATTATTTGGAACTATGGAAATAGTGGATACATAAATACAATTGGGAATTGATGTGTGGGTGTTGGATTATATGTTTTATGAGTCTTCCAATTGATATTGTGGGATTTTTTTTCAAGATATTACTTTAATTTGGTTTTATTGTTTCATGTATTGTTTGAGGATTATGATTGGTATTATCTATTTATTTTATTTTTTTATTATGTAGTTAAATCATTCATTAATTTTTCATTGGGTAAAGAGATGGAATTTTAATTAATAGTGAAGATGGATGGAATCTAATTCAAAAGGAAGTGGTGTAACACCCCTATCCATCTCACTATATAACCAATTGTGTGAGCAGATCATAATGTGACCTAAGCATGACTCCCTATATTCCACAGGTTTCCGACAAGCCATAGGGGTGTAACATGGTACATTGGTATGACTATACCTCCTATATCAGAGTACATAGTATCAATTTAATTAAAATAAATCAACCATTAAAATAATTATTTAGATTAAAGAATAACAGACATATTGTATTAGTAACACTTGAAATGTGACAAAGGCCTTAACAACCATGTTTTACATACAATACCACCCACTAGGGTGGTTAAAAATACATATCAGAATAAAATAAAAATACAAAATTAATCAACTACATCCCTGAGAATAATCTCATCCAGTCTATTGATACAAACCAAGCTATCCTAATTAACTTTTCTATCTTGTGCCACAACCAAAAAATGTGCCAAAAATAAATATATAAGAGAAACTTAGTTACCCATGTACAATGTCGTCCTGATTCAGGTGTGAGTAAAACATAGTAGGCCACCACGAAAGGTATCAAAAAATATAGTCTGGTTATATAATGTAAAAAATAAGTGGTAGATATTGGTGTTAATTGTTTTTTAAAAAAATTAATATTATTCATAATAGTAAACATAGCGACCCTTGAGTTTTGAGTTGACACTCGAGGTCAGACCAACCTACGTCAATTCATTGCTGGAGATATCTGATTTGGTCATAAGGCCAAGCCAAACATAATCATAATTACATTATTTTTAATGATTTAATATAACTCTATCAAGTTGTGGATCCTCTTTTGTCAGGCCAAGTCACCCCATTTCAATAGAAAATCTCCCTTCCTAGGATGAATCACATTTAACATGTCCTGAAACGGTAGTCCTTTCCCTCATGCCATTAAAAATCACTCATAAATTATTCTAGTACAATCCAAATATCCTCCCTATAAAATTCAATAATTGTGTATCTTACACTTATGTTGTTCATATCTAATGAATCTAACCCTCAGGTGGTCTGTGACTCATATATATTTCTCTCAGGTAAAAACTTAACCATATACCTTGACCTTAGTGGTCACATAGGGTTCTCTCTAGAATCAAACATAAAAAACAACAAAAATATCACCCTTAGGCATCAATTGACTATGAAACTTACCCTCAATAGGTTTGAATCCCATGAATCTAACCCTCAGGTGGTCCATGACACAGACAAATTTCCCTTAGGTGTGAACAGAACCATAAACCTCTCCCTCAGGAATCAGATATAGTACACTCAAGAACCATTCACAACTACATATTGTGAAAGTAAATAATATCAAAAAACATAAAACAAATATCCCTCAAGAATCAATCATAGATAATTCGACTAAGATAAAATAAGAAAGAGAAACACATGGCTAAGCACAAATAATATCAAACATATATTCATAATTCATAAAGATTAATTCATCCAATTATATATAATCTTATAAATTTTAATTTCATAAGTTTGGGATATAAATTTTTTTCAAGATGATATCAATCCCATTTCATTTATCATTTTAACACCAAGTTCATTTCATTCCAGAAGCCAAAAAACACTATATAAACATGCTAAGACGATTACACATCATCAAACCATTTATATTCCATGTGATTATATTTGAAGAAATCACCTCACATCACTATTTATTTCAAGGTATTAAATTTATATAGTTATCAAATGATAGGGATATAATAAATTTTAACCAAATTATCAATAATTACAAAAATTATAACAATTTTATTTATCCTTTCATTAGGAAATAAATAATGTTATAGATATAATCAAATTTATCATGTTTGGATAGATCCATATCAAAATAAGTTCGCAATTTTTATACTATACTAACTCACATCGTTAAAGATAAGTATAAACAATAAACATTTTATTCAAGAGTGCCCCTGACTTATTCTGCAAAGGTTCCCAATATAAGGTCAAGTGATGGAACCCACCTTGGCTGGTCACAAGTCCATGTCTCGGTTATAATAGACCCAAAAGATCTTAATTGAGGTATATACAAGTATAATACATCAATTTATCATTATACATAGGTCATTCACATGATGTGCTAGCACGATCACACATATTTTACATATTGGGTTAATTGAAAAGAATATAAGGGAGTGTTTATAAACCACATAAGATTTACAAAGGATTTTCCCTCCTTAACGCCAAGGGACAACAATATCTTCATACTCTCATCGAGCTCATCCAGCCTCACGCATGATCAACTGATATAATCCCAAAGCTCCAATTTCCCAAATCATGCTAATCAATCATAAATTATTAACTATAGTACTTTTAATCAATTAATTAAATTCAATCCAAAAATATTGTTGATTAACACACTGGGTTTTTATGACATGAAAAAACCATCAACAAGAGGGTGTGTTCTACCCCATACATAGTAGACGAAATAGGGGGTAAAAAATCCCAAATGGATTCTTCTAATTCAACAGTATGATAAAATTAATTTAGGGGAAAACCCTTCAGAAAATAAATATAGAGTTATAACTCAATGGATCAATGCATAAACATAGGTGTATTTCATCCTCAGATCCCCTTTTTCAATGCTTCATGGAACTCCTAAATAAAAACTGGTGACTTCATCATCCTTCGGTGAAAAAATAATTTTTACCTAAAATAGAAATCTTGATAATTATTGATAATTAGGTATAAAAAACACCAAAGTAAGGAATAGGGTGATATTACTCATTGAGGCCACTAAATTAAACCTAAGTTCACTAATATTGGAAATAAAATTTGGTAGGAGAGGTTGGGAAAAACCACTCACATGCACTCCCTTCTTTACCAAATAAAAAAGGGGTCATTACCATGTTTAAAACAAAAAATTCACTCTAGAAACATTTGAATCATCACTCTATATTTCACATCATTGATTTTCAAGAAGTGGGCCTGAGTCCTCTGTTTCACATCCTAAACCTTCTATGAAACACCCCACAAACTTAATTATTGTTGTGAATAAAATTTTCAATGGGAATTACCTATTAGAACTATTTTCAATAGCATGGTAATCCCATTCCCCCGTTTTTGTTCTCCTGAACCCCTCGGGCCTTCCAGAAGAACATAAAATTCACCTCTATACACAACATTAAGATATTAAAACCCCCATAACATCATTATGATTCATGGGTTTCCAAACCACCCACCAATCATAGGATAAATTCAAATTTCCACTAGAAATATCAACTCATTAAAAAAGGTTCTTATAATATACCCACCATAAAAATTATCATCCCTAAGAATCCTCGATGAGAATTTACTAGATGAACCCAACCTACATGGGTTAGAAAATCAAAATCAACTCATTGTAGTCAAATCAAAAATGCATAAAGAGGTTTTATTATGAAACTAAAATCTTGAGAAGATTTATTCACCAATGCCTAATCCAATACTCATAATCATCACTAAACCCCTAGATGGTGCTTCTAGCACCCATCTATTTATGGGAAACCACTATCTCAATAGATATTTCATTAATATTTTCATGTTGATCCCCAAAAGAGAAATTAAATTTCCATGACCACTTTTGTACCATGAAAATCTCGTCCATCGAGGTTGTATATCAAAATACAACCCTTATGGTCCAACAACCCAATATACATGGCTTTTATCCCACCTTTAATTAACACAAAAAACACCTTCCAGTCCTCATACTATATCATGTCTCTGATTCTGAGTTGAAAAAATGAGCATTCATTACCCACATATAGGTCCCATATACACTGAACTCTCCAAATAAGGTCCCAAATAAACCAAGAAATAATCTCATCATACCCATAATGAATTTCCTAAGAAATGTCACAAAATTAGAAAGATTGTACAGGCATTTAATCCCAAAAATAACCTTCAAAATTTTTTGTCTCATGTTTCACCTCCTGAAAATTTTAATGAAATATTTCTCCACATGTTTCACACCATGAAACATGTCAAGATATAGGGATTCTCCCTTTGAAGAAAGATATGAAATAGTTTCACCCCCTGAACTAAGAAATAAATCACGGAACACCACATAAATCATGTCATAAATGGTGGATCACTATATGGGATAAGTTGTGGAATGGTAGTCACCCCATAAATCACCTTCTGACCTAACAGGAACATTATAAAAAATCATTCGGGCTGACCATGTAATAGAGAAAAATTGTTCAAAACTCAAAATAATAATTAAATAAATTAAAAATAATAAATCAACCATGTCAGGGTGTGAAAAATCTCTCAACCACATAACTTTCTTCCCATAAAATTTCACCAAGATGAAAGTGGTTCAAGAATCTAGTTCATGCCCAAACAAAACCAGAAGAAACGAGAAAAACCATGAATATTAGGATGAATTTACTCTCTATAGGTCACACCCTAACTGATTCAAGAGTAAACCGAAGCTCGAGGTTGAGGGGATAAGATGAGGGGTTTCTCCCCACAACAAAGACTAAACTAGCACTTGAGTTTCAAATCCCAACAACACCATCACCTCAATCGGGAACTAGGGAACTCATAACCCAAACTCCTTCAATATCCCTGCACAACCAAACCATACCACCAAGACTTAAACAAGAAACCCACTGAGAGGTTACCCGGTAAAATGGGACATTGGGATGAGAGAACCAGTATAACCATTTTCTTCACATTAACCAAAAACACACCCAATGAGGCTGGGAAACTTTTGAGAATTGTTTATCCCAAATAGTGAACCAAATAATAACTACAAGAATTGATTCTTCCATAGGTACTTACGTCTCTAAACGAACATAGCTAAACCGATTTTAACACATACAAGGTCTAAACAATCTTTAAGGAAAACACTTGATTTTAAAAATCCATATCCAGAAAAACAAGATAGCTTATATTATAATATAACCAGTCCATCAAAACTTCACAAAGAAACAATTAACATACAATAATAGAAAAACATTAAAAAAATAAAAACAATAATGAAAAGGATTTAAATTTTTCAATCCTAGCATGCAACACAATACTCAAACTGAGGCTTCACACCCCCGGTCACTCCTGACAATGTGAGAGCTCCCCCCTAAGATAGGTGGCTGGGGATCTGAGAAATGAAGCATCTTCTTCCTCATAGTTAGGCACTAGAATCCTTTGGTCATAGTGTCTTATTTAGGAAACACTTCATGTAAACCATCTCCATGTGACTCAGAAAGATATAATGATGGAACATCTTCAGAGGTAGGCGAAATGATGGCTTCAAGTTCCCTAAACGTGCACACTAATGGGACACCACAGAATGGTTCAATGAAATCGATGTCAGAACCACTGTATAGGAATATTTAGGAATATGTACCTCTGATATGCGCTACTCAACAGATGGGGAACCATCATAAGATCCAACCACCACTCACTTCACAACAAGAACTAGCTCATCCAAAAAAATTCATCCACCAACTTCTTGAAAAATCTTTCACCTGATGAGACCAATTTCTCTGAAATATCATAATTAAGGCCCCAAACAAAAAGTGGAGCTTTCAATTTATCTTACGATGCTACCTTCAAAGAAAAGGGAACCAACTCTCTAAAGTGGTCAATGTAAGATTTTACTAACCGTTGTCCTTACCAAACATTCTGTAACTTTGCTTACTTCTACAAATTCACCTCCACAAGTAAGAACCCTTAGATGAAAGTGGCCGCAAAACACTTTCCATTTCATCCCAACTTACATCACGGATGGGGAAACCAACTTCCACTGGTCCAAAAACTGGACCCTCAAAAAATCATACAATAGTATGAACCCTAACCACCTCAAGAGTTCCCAAGATCCTAAATATGTTCCCCACTTCCTCAATCCACTCTGATACTTCTAATGAACCCCGATCACCATGAAGGATAGGAAACATCTAAGAAGTACCAAAAACTAGGCATGACTCATTGTAAACTTTGGACACTATTCCGGGAGGCATTTTATTAACCAAATATAGAACAAAGAGCCAAAACCAATATCAAACTAAATAAATATTAATAAAATCACCTTCATCTAGAAACAACCAAACAAATATAAACACAGTCAAAAAAATTCATTCAAAATCACTATTTTTATATAATTTTTAAAACTTCATTCTTACAAGGACAATTTCCAAAAACCAACCCCACTTTTTAAAACCAAATTCAATATCCTAAAATAATTTCCCCTTTCAAATCAATTCAGAAAAACAAGGCCAATCCTTTAATTTAAAATACAAACCCAAGAAATCCCATGAACCGTTGCACATGTGTTTAGCTGTTTCCCTTCATATGTTCCAACTTACACATTCCATACACATACCCCCACCTGTAAAAACATTCATAAGAAATATCATGGTCCTCCCCAAGAAATTTAAAATAGAGCATCTTCAGTCTAAAACTATTTTCATTTAATTTTTTTAAACCCACTTTTCCAATTTAAAACCATTTGATGAAATAACTTTCATTCCCAAAACCATTTTCATTTTCAAAATCCCTTACACCAACCAGAACAGAATGAAGAAAAACTTACACAAAAAGTTAGAAGGAAATACTAGCATTCATGCCCAACCAGGTGAAATGGTAGTGATCCGTGCATCATGTAGTCAATAACACTAAGAGGAAATTAAACTTGTAACTTAGGATCCACATCGGTCACCACTACATATGGGGTCACAGTGTGACACTGAGTCACCTCTATTGACATCCCTCAATCCAAAACAAAGACAAAAGACTCAAAACAAAACTTCCCCTGGTAACTCATGTATTATCAAAAGTGGGGTTGATCAGGAATCATTTTGTAACGAACCTACTAAGACCCTAAAATCAAATCTTCATCTACCCAACAACCCAAATAACATGAACCTCCTCTGATATAATTTCATCATGAACCAACCCATGTCGATCATAAACCGATCACATGAGGAGGTTTGCAGTATAGACCAAGAGGCATTATCGATCCCCACAGGCTTCCAACTAGTGGCGCACATCAAAACATAAATTTGGAAACAATTTAAGATAAAAATAAATAACAAGAATCAAATAAATAACCCAAACCTAACAATTCCAACAATTAAACATAAATAAATAAATAGTTGGTCCTGATACATAATACACCAAACAAGCGGAAACAAAATACAAAATTGAAAATGAAACCATTCTATCATGACCTACAAGTGACCACTTGGTCACCTCTGACCACTAAACCTAACCTACCTCAACCATGAGCAGATAAACCAGGAACATGAATTAAAAAAAGAACTTGCAACTGGAAATGATAAAAAATAGTCATGAACACTGAAATGTTCAGTAGGAAAGCCAAGATAAACCACAGGATCCAAGTGTTTCCTTTCCTAACACAATCCATTAACACCATTTTCAAATACAGTTATAAAAATAGGTATTTCACTTTTTATTTAACAAATATAATCTTTCCATTTTTCTAAAATCCAACGCACGCCATGCCTTTATTTTCAAAACAATATTACCATTTCAAAACCAAAACTCAAAATAAAACCCTAGAAATAAAAAACCAGGATGTGATGTAAATAAATAAATATTTCAAGTTGAAAACTAAAATCCAAAAAAGTAAACAAGTTGATATCGACAATAACCAGGGGTGATCCAAAACAACCCTAGAAGACCCAATGACGTACTTGATTTCAGAACCACCTATCGGTGTATGGTGAATCCCCTATGTCAATAACCAACTAGCCGCCCTAACCTGGCCTCACTGGTGGAACATCCCTCTTAGATTGTCTACAAATCAATGGGGTACTAACCCATATAATCTTAGATAGAAATCAACCATCACTAAATCATCTAAAAGATGCCAAGGAACCCATGGTGTAACAATACAATGTAAGTGGGAGGCCCTCGCACGTGCGACTTAGTTTACCTGTCGTCATCGCCCTTGCCTACCCCAAACATGTACACTCTATACGATAACACATAAAGGGATATCCCCCCTATATAGGTTCCCTATAGATATATACATACAAACTTATATCATGAACTCACATCATATTATCGAAGGTTTCAATTAGTTCATCACTCCATACAACACCAAAACTGTTTTAATAAACATTTTTAAATTCTCCGCTAGGTACTCACTTTGACCAAAATGAATTCTATTATATAATCAACACAAACAATACTTTTACCAAAACACATTCTTACTAAAAAAATTCCAAATTTGTAGGGAAAATAAGAAACTTCAAAAAAAAACATGCCAAATGGGCCTTTAGTTCACAACATTCAACCATTTACCAACAACACATAGAAGCTAGTTTTAAAATAGAAACAAATATCGTATTTATACTAATGTGGCCAAAAGGGCCATTAAACCATGTTTTCAGAAAATTGTACCCAATTAAATATTTAAATGAAGATAAAACACACAAAGTATAAAAAAGGGACAAATGGGATTTTCACCATTTCAGAAACAATTTCCTTTTTATCAACACCAAACATGTCATAACCTTCTACTAACACAGAAACCATCTATTCTAAAAATAACTTGTTTCAAAAAACCAACACAACACAAACCAAACTACTTCTATAAAAATGTTTCCATGCAAAAATACCACCAAAATATTTAACAACACTATTTGAAAATAAAAACATTTATTCAAACTAAATCAGCTAGTAAAAAACATGAGAATAATTAGACAAACATTGGAAAATCTATTTTTAACCAAATCTACCAAAATAAAATGCTGCCATAAATGAACTATAATTATAATAATGGGGAAAACATGTTTCAAAATTTAATTAACAAAACCCAAGAATAATATGGATTAAAATTGGAAAAGAAGGCACGGAAAACCCTAAAAATTATCAAATAAATATTTCAAAGCTATTTTTAACAATTATAATTAATATTAAAACACTAAAATGAGTTAAATATCACGCTTTTGAAGTTTTTAATAACATTTAAAGACTAATTAAAAACACACAGGTTCTATGGTTTGTGTTGGAAAGGAAAAAAATCATAAAATGCATACCTCAACATGTGTCAAGCCAATAGAACCTCAATAGAAGGGAGATCAACACCCTATAGACCAACTGCATGCCCTAATCAATGATAAAAAAACACGAATTAAAAACCACATCATTAGGTATTAGTTAAATTTAAGGAAAAACATAATATCAAAGGGAATGAACATCATAGGGGAGGATTCCACATGACGGGGAGGAGGCAGAGGTGATGCGAAGGGGGTTCGAGTTCATGCCCAAAGACTACTGGGTAGGGGGGTCAGGTTCGCCGGAAACAAGCCGCCAAGGGAAGGGGTTTAGGTGCACCGTAGGTGGGAGGATGAGCGGTGTTTAGGATTTAGCGCAAGTGGTAGGCATGGCAAGGGTATGTCGGTTAGTCCAAGAAGGGGCAGCACTAGGGAGAGGAGGTTAGAGCAAGGGGCGCTCAGGAGGTCGATCTGTGTCATTGGCTGGGGTTGGGTGTGTCGTGCGCCAAGAGGAGAAGGGGTGGGGGTGAAGCCCCCCTAGGGTTTCAATTATTATTTATATATATATATAATAAAATAATAATAATAATAAAACTGTAATGATAATAATAATTAAATATATTAAACTAATTATAAAAAGAATCATAATAATACTAATTATGATAATAATAAAAATAATTATAATATTATTATTATTATTATTAAAAACATAATATTTTTAATATTATTATTACTAACAATTTCATAAAAATCTTTTTTATTTAATTTATCTTATTTTATTTTATTCCGCTTACCATTTAATTAATTTCTTTATTTATCCTGAATATCGGGCAGTCGCACGGTTCTCTGTAGTCAAATGTGTGGTCAATAAAGCTATTTTAGAACCTTGGAACCTGGAACTCCCCACTTATAGGGTCAATTTTTATGCCTTTTGAGTCATTTTATAAACCGTGTGCAAGTCGTGTGTTGTTACTGTAACCCACTCGGGCATCCGCGCATGCAACGTATAGTTACTCCAAACCATGTGAGATGATCGTGCAATATAGAAAAGGTATCGAAAACTAAAAATAAGAATTAAAGAAAGTAAAATTAATAAATCCACCAGGTCGGGCTTTGACATATCAAGTTATTTAAATCTCCAGTTATGTGAGGTAATAAATTTTTATCCATAATCAATGGATCCTTACATGTTCCTTCCTAAATTACTTCATCAAACACATGTGAATGTTTTATAAACTAGTCCTTAATTTGAAAATTTTAAAATTCATATAAAATTTATAATTTATCAATTATTAATATGTGAAATTAATATGAGTTATTTTATTCTTTATCAAACCTTTTTATATTTCTTGAAAAATCCTAAATTTGGTTGTCACTTTAATCTTGTTATCAGGCTATTAAATCATTTAATTGGTTCTAATTTGATGCTTTTATCTCTCCCTTTATTCATGCACCATTCCTTTCGAGGTAAGTATTTGTTATACCATTAGTTATTAGATTTATGAAAAAACACCCCACAAATCCAATTATACCTTTAGAAATTTTTTGTTTAATTAAAATTCAACCATTTTCTAAGATTCTATCAATAACCATTCTAAAAAATCTAATGATTTTATTTTGATAAAACCATTTCTTATCACTTATATGGTTATTTTTGGATAGTGTGTAAATTTTTCTAGTAGTTTTCACACTCTTGAAATGATCCTGATTTTAATTTACATGAATATTTTTAAATTTTACAAATTACAATACTTCAATGGATTCATTTAAAATAATTATTTTATATTAATGTATAAAATATGTAAAATTATCTTATTCATGTATATTATCTAAAATATCATTAATGCTTGATATTTGTTTCTCATATGACTCAACAAACTTATTGATTTCTTTTCTCCTAGTCATAAGGACTATGAAATTCACCCTATATTATGATAACATTTTTTTTAATCATGATCATATTTTTATTCATTTTCATCATAGATAAAATAATGTCAATTTTTTACCTTTTAATATACCCATGCATATAAATGATTGTAGAAGTCTTGTGAAAAATAACCATCATTATCTTAGTATTCTTATGATTTAACCTCTCAACTCTTTTTCTATACATTATTTCCCAATTTTTATTTTATCATTGTTAACAAAATTTATTTTTTAGATAATGATTTTCATCATATAGTCATCCCATATATTTTGAGAACATTTTTATATATGTTCCTTTTGTGTACTCATTTGATTATTCTTCCATTCTAGAATCCAAATCACTATTTATATGTGAGTTTATGTTACATAGTTAAACTTTTTCTTCATTTTATACAATGAAATCATTTTTATAAGTAACTTGAGGATAATTTTTATCATCAAACGTTTACCTACTATCATAAATTACTTCATTAATATATAAAAAATTATTTTCTTAAGAAATATGATATTATATTTTTTTCATTTTATATCAGATTAGTTTCTATTCTGGAAATATTTTTTTCTATAAGAACATCTTACTGGCCTTATTATGTTCATTTTTGCATCCAATTTTTCTAGACATCAAGAAATAAAATGACCAATTATTCCATAATTAATTTATTTAAAATGTATTTTATATTTATTCTTACCAATCCCTCATATGGAGTTCCTTTAAATCATGGAGAGAGTCTCAACATAGTATTCCATATACCCCTCTTAAATTAAAAAAATAAATTAACATAAAATATTTAAATTATTAAATTATTTAAAAAAAATATTTCCCATTATTGGATTTTATTTTTATAGAATCTCATTAGATCATTTTATAATTTTTGAGGGTATTGTAAATTTAATCTATAGTGAAATGATTATGATCATTATCTTCACATGTTCATTTACTGGCTTCAATCTTGTTGGGTATTGTTCTTATATGTTTTTATCATGGTTGAGTCTTCAATCCATTCTTCATATCCTTATATGGTGCTAAAAATTATTTTAAATATGATTAATAATTTATCATCTGATTTATATTTTATCATTATAACATCTACAACATGATTTCTATAAATATCAAACAATTAAACCTTTAATTTTTTGTCTCACATAAACATAATATAATGTTTTTTTCAAAATATATTATGGAATTTTTCATCCTATAACTTTTGTTGTCTATTTATAGATTAATGATGGTAGTAGATAAGTATGTAACTTATCATGTATTTTCAAATTTTTCATTCAAATTGAGACTATATTGAATACTATTCTATAACTTTGAACCCTTGAAGGATAGAATAAATAACATCAATTATATATGAGATAAGAGAGATAACCATTCATTACTTTAATAAATAAAAGAATTCCCATAAAATATTGGGATCATTCAATGAATGACCAAGTTATGTTGATATATATTTTTATCAAGAGAGATATCTAAGAGAAAATATTTTCTCTAATACCAATTGTTATGATCACTTGGGATGTGATTAAAATTTTAAGGGTTTGAGTAAATACTGATTATTTTTCTTCTTTAACAATAATATCCCTCCAAAATATTAAGTATTAATATCTAAAACTCACCACATTGATGAAACTAAAAAAGAAACAAAACTAAATTATTTAGAAAGTTATATTTAATGGTAGATGATTTCATCATTTGTGTACGGTGGACTTTATCCCCCCCCCCACACACACACAAAAATAAACATTTATACTCTAGAATAATTAGTATAAATGGGGTTATCCTTGAACTTGTTTAAAAATTACCACTAAAAATATGAAGAAAATAGTTACAACCAAAATGGAAACAACTCTTTGAATATTCACAAGCATTTTAAGTATGGGACACTATTGTACTAAAATAATATTCATTTTCTTCCACCTCACCTTGGAAAATAATAATCATGAGACATTCTAAACTCATGATTTATTTTCAGAATCATTTTATCATATTTATCTCACTTAATATATTATTAATCTATTTATCACTGTAATATTTTCACCAATGAAAACCATAAATTCAAATTAATTAAGTATTTAAATTAAAATTATAGTATAGAAATCATGATTCTAGAAGTAATAAATCATTAACATATTCATATGAATTCATTATCCATGATCCTAGGTCCATAAAAATTCCTCCAAAACTCAACTAAGAATACCTTCCATGAATCATATCATCATTTAAAAAAATACCCATTATAATGTCATTTAATTAGTTTAAAGTATTTTACACAATAGTACCCCTTGATTTCATATTCAAAAATAATTTTAATAAATCCAATTTGAAATATAGGGAATATATTTAAAATATCTTCACATTAATCCTTGTTAAATATTATATAATGTTTTTATTATGTCATGTCAAGTATATAAACATAGTGATATTTACTATTTGATAAGGAGGTATCATCAGCACATTTAATAATTTAGAAATATTAAAAAAATAATTTGAGCTAAAAAATAATTATATATCACTTGGAATCTATCATCAACTATTATGCATTCCTTATAAATTTTTATTCACTCTTACATATTACATTTTCCTTGAAGGAAAAACTTATGTATCATTTAGAGAATTATGATTTACTATTAAGTCAATTTTTTTACTATCAAAATTTAGTTTCCAACCCTAACCCTGGTATATGGAAATTTTTTTACGCTATTGAATATATTGTACCATATAGATTTTTTACCATAACATATCTCATTATAGCTAGATAATTTTTGAAATTCTGGTCATCTACTTTATAAAGGATCATATGTATGACTAAATTATTCTCACAAATACTTTAGATTTCTCTTATATATAAATTTGTTGGTTTCGATAAACTATTATTTATTTTTTGAAAATTCCTCATAACTTTATATATAGATTCCTTTTTCATTTTAACGGTAGTCTAGAACTCAAAAAAATATTCAAGAATTAAACACTATCCATATCAACACATCTCTAAAAAATACCATCCACTTGAAATTAAAATTCTCATGTATGCATTGGAAATAAATAAATCATCATCTTGAATTGGTTCGAAAGGATATTATTTGAGTTTATTACATTAGATTTTCTTTACAATAGTATTTCCTTTAGATATCATTTCACTGAATTTGAAAATATATAAACTATGTAATGATTTTTAGGATTATGAATATGTTTTAAATTTTTTGGAGTTGGAATTGATTGGTAGTTTATTTATTTTTATAAGATAATAGTGGTTAATTTTAATCATTTTTTTAGTTTTATACCTTCAGTTATAGTAGTAAATATATGAACTATTGGGGGTTGGATTCAAGTGTAACCCCAACCTTCAATACCCGTCAAAAATTGAATTTTATAGAAAAGTGTCAAGGAAAAGGTATTAAATATAATTTCAAAATTTTTAGAAACAATGAAAAAAATAAACACAATTTTACTATTTAATAGAATAATATAGGATGTGTAAGTTTGATTTTTTTACTTTAGAACATGACCTAAACAACATAAAATAAAGAAACATAGAAATTAAATATAAATAATAATAAATTACACCTTCTATGTTTCAATCAGTTATAACCACTGTGTTTTATAGATTCAAAATGGAAATATTTAATGCATGTCTCCATAGAGATGATCATTATATACAGAAGATAGAAACCATATTGATAAGAGGCATTTCATGTAACTTTTTAATAAAAGTATTTCTCTGTGAATTTCATATAATGATTCAATTGAAGATACACTACATGAAAACTATACTACTACTAATAATTTCATTATATATATACGTTTTTAATCTTTCATGGAACTGAATGATTGAATTAATATTACTCAAATATTTCTCATTTCACATTATAATCATAGGGATATGGATTATCTATAGACAGCCAACATTTTAATTTACATATACTATTCAACATTAATGTTAAAAGTTTCATTGTTAATTGTTTTTTATCTCTTTTAATTATCTTATTTGTGTGATATAATTCATATCTCGCACTTATTATTCCACCAATCAAAATAAAGTATTCTTTATGATTACATGAACAATAAAAAATGGTATGAACCTATTCTTAAAATTTAAACAATGCATTTGGGGTTGTACATCTAGGAATGAAAAACTTTGTTTTTGAAAAAGGTTATCAATCACTTAAAAGGTGATGTACATTGTTCATATCCACATATCTCTATGATTGAGGGTGTGAGGAGTAGATTAGTGAATCAAAAAACCACTAAAATCAAATTATTTTATAGTTATTATTGTTAATTTTATATTATAAAAAAATTATACCCTCTATTTTAGTCACCAAGATGAAATTTATTAATAATTATATCAAACAAATTTGTTATTATAAATTTACTCTCAAAAAATTACTATGGTTTTTATTTTAAATATTGACATTTCACCCCTCTCCCCATCTTATCAATTTATATATTATGTGTGGGACCAAATAAGAATACTCAACGCTGATGAGGTAGATTCTTAGAATTATGTTCTCTAATATCACAAATTATATAAAATTATGGTTATCTTAGTCGATATATATTGAGAAAGTGCTTTATATATTTTTTATTCATTAAGAAAAAATGGTTAGTTCTCATATTTTATTAAATTGTAAACTTAGTAGTAGTTAGATACCATATACATATGAAAAAATATTAGAAATGAAATATATTCTTTATTAATCTATAATTAGTAATTTTATGTATGATATGATATATTATAGACATGATATATTTCATCAAATTCTTGTGGTTAATCATTTTCTATGAAATCATTCTAGATAACACTATAGAGTATTGGAGAATATTTTTGAACATAATAATAAATCTTATGATATATTATTGTGTTTCAATAATGGGAGAACTGTAAATAAAACCCTTATAGAATTAGATTGGAAATAAATATGGATTTGAAGAAGTCAACATCATTATATTTGATCACATTTTTAGGGGATGCATATATTTTTAGTTTAGATTGAGAATTTTGAGTTCCGTATGTACCATAAATGTTTTTTTAAGAATATATACATTCAAGGATTTGATCATGATGAATTATTGGTTTCATAAGAAAAATTTCAGTCAGGACATATACATGGTATTTGGTGATATTCAAAACTCTATTTATTTAGGAGACCATCATACTCTTTATGGATAATAAAAATATATCTATTTATGGTATCATTGATTATTAAAGTTAATAAATTTAGAGATGATGAAAAATAATTTACATAATGTTAAATACCAAGCTTTCAATATGATTGCATAGTTGGAAATTTTCAAAACTTCAATTATAGGGAATATTTTTATAAACCCTCCCCAAATGAGGTCGATTAGTTTTGGTGGAGATAATTGTTTTTTTAGAAAGGTTTATAGAATTTTTATCTATTTATTTAAAAATATGAAGAAATAGATTTTTTTATGTGATACATTTAAAAAAATTAGGGATAATTACTCTTGTTTGTGACGGTTTGGAGTGTGTTATTTCTAACTCAAGGTGAATAATTGTAAAATAGGCACATATATATATATATCAAAGTATGTTTATATTTTTTGTTTTATAATATTTTTTATTTTTATTCATCTCATTATTTGGTTGATTTTTTAATATCATTCCATTTAGATGGTTTCCCTCAAATCTGAATAGTTTATTCACATGGGAAATGTTTTTTCCCACAATCCTTGTCGTTATTCTGCAAAACTAAGACACAACCTCCATAACCAAATATGCCTATTATTATACATCTATAAATATTATTATGTTGGGGTATATTAATAAATAAATAAATTCATAACAACACATAGACTTAACATTATACTATATTCAATAATAACTTCTTCATCATCTTTATCATAATTTATTCCTAAAGAGAAAACCATAAATTTTTTGATTAATAGATCATGAATTATCCCACATTTATCATTAAATATTACATGAATTCATATATTTATTAAAAAATATATAGTGATTAATGTCTTCAACATCATTTTTTCTTAAATCAATAGTTCAATATAGAATATCACATTTGGATATTATTTTATTTTTATTCATTTATTCATTGTTGTTTGGGTTATTTTATTGAAGGTAGAAGTATGAATATATAAATATTTTAAATACTAATTCAAATATGAAAAATTACTTTTCTATGAAATAAATTTTAATCTTCAATGTTTTATTTGTTATGGTAAACAATCATAACCAAACAATAGGGCTTATCATATTATAGATCAATCAATATCAACAATGTTGATCTTGATTATCCAAGAATATAAAAATGTTTCTTTCTTAAAAATTTTGATAAAATAGAATGGACTATTTATCAATAAAACTAAACAATCATATAATATTATAGAGGGATTTGGGAAGAATGAACTCAATACCTTGTCATATCATTCTTCTGATATTTTTTATTCATTTCCTTAATTTAAAATTTTAATCAATATATTTTTTATATAAGAAGTTTATTCATGACTAATGATTATATTTTAATCTTATTATAACTATAAGGGTTAATACCTAAGTAAATACTATGAATCCAACAATGTAACACTATAAGTAGATTAAATATCTATGTATAATTTATCTTTGGTGACTTTATAATAGATATAATGTTCTTTGCATCGTTTTAAGTGAACAACATTACCTTCTATTAATTTAAATGGTGGCGTTTGGTATACCATGATCCTTTTGTAAATATTTTTATCCTTTATATATATATATATATATATATTTCAAATTTCATAAATATATATAATAATTATTTCAATATTTTATATAAAGGATTTTCTTATGAAAAATCCAAATATGATAGTGTTAAATTTCAAAATTTTAAATAAGGTCTTAATATGATCTAACTTTTTATAATTATCTTTATTTCTTTATAGTAAAAATTCTATGTTTTTTGAATTAATAATATTTTTATCAATTTATTATTTTTGAATGTTATATATAAGGTGATTCAATTTTATTTCATCTAAATATGTAACTAGAATAATTATTTTATAATTGTTTACATTATCTAAGTAAATAAAATATATTAAAATTAACTTTCAAATTAAATTAATAAATTAAAACAATTTTTATTTTAAATAAATAAAAAAATTCTCTATAAAATAATATTTTTATTAATTTTTAAAAGGCATTAAAATTAAATTTAATGTTATCATAGGTTATAGTGATCAATTAATTTCACTGATGGAAAAAATATCATCTTTAGTCAAAAAATTTGATTGGGGAGATCATATAAAAATTATATCATGAATATAAATTGAATAGGGATAATGGAAAATATGATAACATCTATAGTGTTGTTTTTTAAATTATTTCACTCATCGGGTTATTTATTATTAAATATTTGAAGGAGAGTGATACACATATGAAAGATATATATATTATTCATCCACCTCTAAAAAATCTAAAATTGAAATCTAAAAAAATGTAGGTGGGTGAAACATGTATGAGAATGTGTTCAATATGGTTTGTAACACAAAATCCACCCTAAACAACAATGACCATCACATCAATAAGTGGAAAACAAAAATTATAAAATTTATCTTAATGAAGTTCAACCCACCTCTTACATGGTTTGTATTTTGAATGTTTTCTATTCTAAGATATTAAATAAGAACTTATAGGGAGGAGAATTAGTGTTTTAGTGTTATTAATTTTTTTATTATAATGTTAATTAATAAAGAAAATCTCACCATTTAGTGGAATGACATGCATGTGATAGTGTTATGAGACTATTCCTATCACTAAAAAAATAATAGAAAAAAATTATATGGAATAATTAGTGTCATGAAACCGATGATGATTTGAAATAAATGTCATGTCATATATAATATTATAAAAAATACTTTTTGAAGAAAATATGAAATTAAATATTTAAGAAGTTAAATGGAACAACCCTATTGTAGTTATTTATTGGTGATGAAATTTTTTCAAGAACTAAATTGAATATTAAATCAAAAATGAATTTAAAAATAAATTAAAAAATATTGATTATAACAAATTCATTCGAAACACTGGGTAATTTTTGTCATTATTCTCAATTTTGGTCTCATCTTCCCTATGATGGATTTTTTGGTAATAGTTATTTATCTATCTCCTCAACTATTCAACACATGTTATTCTATCAATATTCTCCATAATTAAATATAATAATATTTTTTTTTAATTATTTTATATCATTGATAACAAATATATGTATGTAATCAAGTTTACTAATGTTTAGTTAATCGTAATTAATTGTATTATTCTTTATTTTACTTATGTTTTGTTAATCATAATTAATTATATTATTCTTTATTTCATTATTTATTTTTATAATGTAATAATATTTACTTCCTTAATGATTTAAAACATTTTTTTTCACTTTTATTTTGTTATTTTTATATTTAAAATTATATATGTTACATAATATATTAGTAAAAAATGAATGATTAGCATATAAGTTTAGTAATAAAAACAAATATAGAAGTTTTTATAGTAATATTTTTAGTAATAATATTTATTATATTAATATATATTTATGTATATATTATTTTTAAAATATATAATTACTTGTGTTTGGGAGTTTCATAGTAATAATATGAAAATGTATATGAATGTATATGAATTAAAATAATCACTTGTAAAATAAAGAAAACATGTATATGTTTATGTAATAAAATCAAATAAAAAAGTTGGATCATATTTATTGATCTTGAATGAACTTTGGAATCTGATGCAGTCATATTACAACATCCATACATAAAATAATAATAAAATTACATTTAATTATTAAAAAGTTTAAGATTACAATTTTTAGAACGAATTTTTTAATACTTTGAAAAATTGTTAAAAGTAATTTTGAAATTATTTTTACATGAGTTAACATCATGATCAATAGATATTCTACCATTATTACTAAATAAATTAACATTGTATTTTAAACTACCTAAAAAGGGTGACTAATAATACCTATAAAGGTTATCATGGAATCATGGTAATGTGTCAAGGAAGTTTTCTACATATAAATTAGTTAAATTATTACATAATCAAAAAAACATAGGTGTTTGAAAAATTATATAAATTCTTGTTCTTCATAATTCCCAAATACTTTTTATTATAGATTAAATTAATTTATATTATTTAAAGTATTCATTAACAATATACACTATAATTCAATTATTAAAATACATGTAAATTTTTTTAGTAATATATTGGATCAAGTGATTGTAAAATAATTCTTAGTCTATCATGTAGAAGAACTCAGTTTTCCCTTAGTTACATAGAAATTAATTTTATATAATTACAATCAGACAAACAGTTCCAAGAAGGCCAATGTACAATTTAGGTGATGTGAAAATAAAGATATGAGTTATTAATAATGAATTTAAATTAATCCAAAATTAACATGAAGGATTTGATATATAATATTTTATGTGACTATGTGTGTTATTCCATTACAACATAAAATTTTCAAGGGAAAAATACTTCCATGATGGTCAGTGTGGTCTTATATTCAACCAATCATGTTTCTTATATCCTTCATAATTCTTAGAAGAAGGGAGTGGTTATAATACTTCTATAAATATTGATATGTGATGTGCCTAAGATATGGTGTGTTGAACATTGAAAATACTTGGGGTGATCAATGTTCTTATCCTTTTACTTAATTTATATTAACCTTTTACCATTTTAGGGATTCATAAATTAATCCAATAACATTCATTAGTTAAAAATGAATTTTTATCAGTTTATATTTTCAATTAACATTCTATTATAACAGAATTATGAAATAACATCAAGAAAATTTTTTCAAAAGGTTTACATCTATTTTTAAAGTTATATACATATTAAAAACAGTGACATCAGCGAAACAAAATTTTTATCAAATAATAATAAAAATAATAAATAGTTATTTAGAGGATGGTATCATCCATAAACCAATTTATTTGGAATCCCACTACATTATTTTTATATCATTTTTTAATATTCAAATATTAGTGAATAACCTCTTTCTTGAATATATTTCTTGTTATACAGCCAATACGGTTGAGGGATTTACATTGGATAGATGGATTGATTCCAATTTAATTATTTATAAAGATAATAAACCGTTATTTCTAAAATATTCAAAATTATAATAGATCATAAACCATCATGTTCTTTGAATATAAACATTATATCGATATCTATTGATGTAAAATAACTATTCACTATTCCTTATTTTTAATAATAATCATTTTATTTCTCAAACCCATATATATTTTTACACATAAATTTAATGAATTCAATCAATATCGATCATGTGTATTTTAAGGTGACCTAAGAAGAAAAACATAATTATTAAATCATTTCAGGTGAATATTCAAATCATTTGATTATAATACATCCCCCATAACCTTAAAGATTTGGTTTTTTGGAGACTAGATTCAAAATTATCTTATTTTATGAATAATAATAAATATCACCTACAATTGTCTTCTCATGTAGTATACTTTATAAACATACCCTACATAAATAATTTCTTATCAAAATTGGGAAAGGAAACATAATACTAGGTGATCTCAGATATTCAATAACGGTAAACATATGATTTATCAATCATTGATAATAAGTGACTATAAGATACAGATAAGGTTATAAGAACATTATCATAATTTAAAATAATCATAACCAATCATTCAAATGTCATTAACCATAAATCATGGGAAATGGATTTGAAATAAAACAATATGTAAGTAATAATTATGAGGAATCATAAATAATCAACTATAATCCATGAGAACATATTATAAGAATGAGACATAAGTTTTGGGGAAACAAGTAAACAAAGAAAATTATTTCCATAATCAAGGAGTAGTTCCCAAAAATTCATATAGGATTAGGTTCACTGCCTATTTCGTAATTTCCATTATAAATGTACACCCCCAAAACTATCATAGTTTATAGAAACCCATACTGAACTGGGTTAACTCCAAATTATAGTCCATGATATCTTATGTGATATCTATCTTTACCCAATAAATTAGAGGGCTATATAATCACTGAAAAATACATTACATAATGAAAACCATACATATGTGTGCCACAAGATCGTAAATCATTCATCATATCATCATATCATTTCTCATTGAAACAAAACATGTTTCATAAACAATTTATAATTTCATCACAACATTACACAATAAAAATAATCTTGTTTTGTTAGGTCCACAAGGCTGAATAGCCTGAGAGGGGGGGTGAATCAGGGTATGACTAATTTTAAAATTAACGCCCATTCTGATCTTGTTTCACTGTTAAGAAAAACACTCTTCTCTCTCTTTCCTGTTGCATAATGTAAACAAAAATTAAAGCATGCACAAGACACGTCGATTTTTAATTCGTTCACCCCCACTGGGCTACGTCCATGGAGCATACGCTGACAAGTTGTTGGTCGTACCAAATTCCAATAAACTTTACTAGCTGTGGATACAAGGTTCGGGTACAGTCACTATGTCCCAGGCTCATTACCTTTACAAGATTTAGGGTCATCTCACTGCTTCCTCAAGGGTCACTCCCTATTTCTCTCTCTCTGGATCACTGTCGGTGGAGAGGATCACCTTCTTCCCCTTCCTTTGCTCACTGCTCTAGAAAGGATCCACTCACAGTTTATAGACCTGTAAGTCTCTTCATTTTCATGAAAGAGTGCATCTTCCTCTGTATGTAGATACTCTGTTGAAGTACAACTTTTACCCGTAGATGAATATCTCTTTGCACTGAAGGTATCAAGAAAACTATCAGCTTCCACACAGCCCGAAAATCACTGCTGGAAATAAACCTTACTTGGCGCGCAAGTCTATCTCGGAGCGCAAGTATCGGTGCGCAGGTCACAACTGGAGCGCAAGTCCACCTCACATACTTGCGCGACACAAGCTTCCTCAACTCCAAACTTGATAAACTCTCTTCCTTTTATTCCCAAACCAACATTGGCGCGCAACTGCCAACCGGCGCGCAACTTCTTAGACTAGCGTGCAACTTCTCAAACTGGCGTGCAACTCCACCTGCGCGACCACACACCACTTGTGCGACCACCACACCTGCATGACGGGAGATCTGAATCTTCAAAGTGTTGAACTCCGGTTCAGAATGAGGAGGGGTGGTCCAGTATTTATAGGCAAATTGTCCACCCTGCGCGACGGTGCGCAAGTCAACCCTCAGTGCGCAAGTCTCGGCTCGCAGGACTCTTCCCCTCCAAGTCACTTGCGCAACCTAATTCCAAATTTGCGCGAACCTCTTTACTTTTCCATATTTTGATCTTCTGATCTGGAAAAACCACAGGCGCGCAAGTTCTCAAGCTTCCAAGGCATCGGCGTGCAAGTCTGTTCATGGCGCGCAAGTCATCTGCGCGACACCACCAATACTTGCGCGACACTTATCCCTTTGCCATATTTTGATGATCTGATCATGAAAAACATATGGCACGCAAGTTTCCAATCCTTCATGTACACGGCGTGCAAGTTCCTTTTCCAAAAACCACTTTTCTTCATTTGTCGATTTTTAGGCCCAAAAATTTGGCAAACACTGGAAAACAGCGCCACCTTTTATCTTTTCTTTTGTACCGCCTCCAGATCATCCATTCCTTTTGTTGAAATTCTTGAATCAAACATGGATCATTGACCTCAGCTCTTGAACTCGACAAGCCACCAAGAAATCCCCTTTGTCAACAAATTTGTATGTCATGGTTTGCATTGTCAACAATCACAACAAAGTTTTCCACTTTGTCAACAAACACAATCACCTCAAAAATGCTTCAATGATGCCTTGAGGGATTTTTTCCCAACACGTTTCGTAAAGGATTCATCCTAACATAGTTAACACATGGGAATGAAACTTTTTTTATAGAATCATCCATTAATCATCACCATCAGAACCATATGACTTATACAGTAATAATGTTCATTATATCATAAGTTTGTATCTATATTGAAGTATAAAAATATATAACGGAAGTTTATATAGAAGAAAAATAAATTTAAAACTACAGTCGAATCATTCTTTAAAAACATGAGAACAAAATAATTTTTTAAAAGAAAATTTTACCAATAAATTACCAAAATATAGAGAAAATATTTTTCCTTAAATATATCAGTGAAAAATTTTAAAGTAATATTTAATGCAAATAATGGTCATAATGGATTTATTATCCATTTATTTTTTATAATTTAAAACCGAAATTTTTTTTCACACCATTATGAAAATTCAAAAAAACATGTTAAAAATATATTTCAATAAAATATATTCCATTTAAAAATATATAAATTATGTAATTGGTAATTAAAATGTCATTTTTTAAAATATTTCTGTATAGGTAAAATATCCATAAAATAATTTTTAAGATGATGGGCATGGATAAAAAGATCATCAAACAAAGATAAATTATGGTTGTATTTTTATTAAAAAAATATTATCAATAATTATAATGACTAAAGAGATAAAAATTATTTGAATACAAATAAACTATAGTAATAAATATTTTTTTAATAAAAAATACGGGTTATAAAGGATAGGATCTAATAATTCATCTCAATGGAAATTTATCATAAAAAATCCAAAAAAAATTAGCTTGTGGCATAAACCCTTACATCAAGAACCATGTTTCTTTATGAACATTAAAATATAAAATATAATAAATATATAATTATTATAAATATATTATAAAACCATATTAATACAAATATTTCTAAGTATCATTCATTTATAATTTTCAATTATACTTTTATTAATTATTTCTTCATTAAAATGGACATTAGGGTGAAAATTGTTCTGTTTTCTATGCGTGTTTCGGTTCAATGGTTCTGAAACATTCACCCTAGTAACTGTTTCATTATATCTATAATATTAATCATGAAATTCGTATAATATTTATTAATAAAATAAAAATTTATAATTATTCATTTAAATTAGTTATGAAGAATGATTTATATCACTTCATGGAGACTGTATTTAGTACAAACACAAAAATATTGTTTCCACTTTTTAATGGATAGATTTAAAGAAATGTAAATAATAAATAACCTTTAAAAATAATATTATATCATAAATATCATATATATTGTTCACATATATTCTTACTATCATACTTGAAAAATATAAATTAAATATGAATCACATAGCTTCGTAGAGGTGGTATCCCACACACACACATGAGGGACATTACGATTTCTAATGGATTGAAGTTAAAAATGTTGAGAAAATATTATAATTTTGGAGGAATAATTATTTCATAAATATACCATATAAATAATAACTCTATAATACTATCCATCTATGAATTTTTTTGGTCAAAAACAAAATACATCACTCTGTGAGGTAGTGGATTGCACATATTTGTGAACGATGTTTTATTTCCCAATTTGATTTAGAAAAAGATAAACGTGGGTTTAGTTTTAGACATGATAACATATAAGTGTATTTGAAAAATTTATGTTTTATATAAATATGGTTATAATATAATTAAAGGATTCATGTGAACAAATAAAATGAACACACTTAGTCAATTGTTTTACCTCTTCTTTGGTTAACCTCTTATGGAATATAACTAAAGCCCTTTGGATTTTTTATTTTGACCAACTCATGACCTATATATCGTAGTTATGAAAATTAATAATTCGTTTTATAGGTAATAATTGATATATAAGTATCTTTATGTGTGTGTACATTTGGAGAGGTGGATTCTTTTTATAATGGAGGGAGAAGAAGACATGGAATTTTTAATAAGATTAAATATATTAACATCTCACTAAAGCCATATGACTCTAAAATGAAGTATATTATAAGAAGATATAATATAGATTATAAATATGACCATAAATTAGAATTTAAATAATTTTTTACAACATTTTATCTCTATTCACTTAAGTTTCACTTTATGATAACCCCTTCTAACATTTACCGTAATAATGGATTTTTACCTCAACTAAAATTCATAATAACCAAACATTATATTGAAAATAATACATATTATTAATTATGACTATTTAATACATGGGTTAAATTTTAAAACAATCAATTTGTATAAGGGTTACAAATTCCTTTTAATATATGTGTAAAAAAGGAAACAAAACTATTTTTGGAAAAATATATTTTTAGGCATAAAATTTAGTTTACCTTCATTCCATTACTTTTAAAAACTATTATATAAACATCACAATAACTTATTAATTATATTATCTACATAATTAATTAATATATTTCATCAAAATCAATTAATTTAATTTATTAATATAAAAAAATCACAAAACAATTATAGAAAACAATCACTCTTTTACCATATAATACTTTTAATTTACTTTCAAAATATTTTAAACTAATGAAATAAATTTATATATATTTAAAAAATACATTTTCATAACTTATTTTTTCCTACCTAACAGAAAATTAAATATCTATGTGATAACTCTCACATTAATTAATAATAATTTAGAAGTTTATTATAGTTTATTTAAACTCTATGTTGTGTGTAAATAAAAAAATTGAACTCTTCAACTTTATGAAAAGGAAATATATCATAAAATATCATTGTGCCACATTATTCCCCTTATAAAAAAATTTCCCAAAATATTTTATCATTCCAATATAATAATTTGATGATACTTCAAACTTCTCACATCTTCGGGTATCCTCATAACATTCTCAAAATTATGGTTTCACCACAAAATCTTAACTAGGTAATTTGTCTTGTTTCACAACACAATATTTATATGATCTAATATGTCAAATGTTGTTCTATATAGGAATTTTTATTATCTTGGTTTATATATTGAGTTTTGTACATGTCACGTATTAGTTATATACTTTCTTATGATGGATATATAGAACAAATTGTGAACTTGAGAGAGATTCAGTGGAAGATTTAAGTGATTAATAGTCATCTTAATACAATAAATCCTTTATAAGGTACTAAAATATATTGGGTTAAACTTTAACTTAATTGAAAATCTCAAAACATTTTTTCATGGAGATATTTTTAGGAATACCTTATCACTAACATCAAACTCTTGATCTTACTAATGATTTTCAAAAAAAATTATCAATAATGAGCTTAACTAATGTGCCTCTAAATAGATCTTACTATATTTTCCATTTTTATCACGTAGATCAGGACCTAATAGTTTTCTTTCTCCAATGGATCCATCTGAATTATTGAGTGAAAGCTACTATTACAAACACATTTACCAAGAGAAATGTGTTTATTTAAACCACCATTTAAATACATAGATCATGATATAAACTTATATTTATGGGTTTTAATGGTTATCTCATATTGACCATATTTATAATGATGATAAGGTGGGTTAAATTTTAACTCCATATTAAATTCAAAATAAAGACTTCTCCAAATCTTTATAGTGAATTACATTTCTCAAACTGGTATAATAGAATGTGTTACTATGTGAAACCTTACCACATCATTAATTTATATCCAAAAAACCTGATAAATAGAGAAATATTCTTTAATGGGAATAACATATTTTTATTTCAAAAGTAAATTGACTATAACCCAAATAACATTATTCTAGTTAGATGCTTCTAGCAGTCTGATGAAGAAATCCATTGTCATGTTTTTTCAATATCTATTATAGTATCATTAATGATTGAAAAATAATATTAGAAATTTATCAACCATATTTAAAAAATGTACATACCATGAGATAAAAACACTGCAATATCCCTATTAATGTTTTACCACCAGAAATACCATTTTAGATCACTATATATCTTTATACATCCAGGATGAGTATAGAATGTAGTTCTATGAGATTTATCCAAGAGGTATATCCTAAAATATTTTATTTGTTACAATAAAAATCAATTGATAAACTGTAGTATTCCATAAAAATAATGTTTGAACTCAGAAAAATTTTCTCACATTATTATGGTGTTCCATATTCTCTTTATTTGACAATATAGTCATCAAATGGATAGATAGTTGAACACTCATCTAGAAAATATTAGATATATACCATTTCCAAAGGTTTTAATGGCCCATATTCTTAAAATACATAAATATTTGATCCCTTTTAATCTTATTATGATAAAAATAGGATGGTATGTCTTCCACATAGAATCGACCTCCTTGTTCACCATTTCATAGTGGTGTTATATTGAGCATTCATAACTTTTAACCAATTCCATCCATAACCTTTAACACATACTCAAATATTTCTTTTTGAATATATAATTAATGATTTTTTTTATCAATATATATATATCATATTTTTCACTTTAAATACAATTAATAAAAAATTTCAATGTAAATTTTTCTACTGGATTATCTTAATCATGAGTCAGATAATTTTTCTAATTAATATTCAATTGGAGTGGTGTATAAGGTACCACCATATCATTAATCATAAGTAAACATCCAATCCCCATCCTAGATTCATCCCTATAGATCCCAAAAATAATTCTTCTACCAGGTAGTGTAAGCATAGGTGTGTTGAACAACATTCTTTTCTATTATGTGAAATATTTATCATATTCATCTTCCAAAAAGAAAATAGATCCCTTCTACATAATCTTGGTTATTGGATTATATATCCATGAGATATCCCTCAAAAATAAACATTATTTTCCCTACATCCCTTTAAAACTACATAACATGGATATCATAGATGTTTTAGGTAATTTATTAATAACATTTTTCTTTTAAGGATCCACAAATATAACTTATCATATGATTATATAACCCACAAATTAAAGATTTTTCAACCAGAATCCACACTTATTTAATTAGGCATACAAATTTTCTTTTTAGAGGGTATTAACCAAAACCATAAAATTATTTTAATGTTGTTCCATGTTCATGGAATATATAATATTTTCATATATAAATACTACCACAATATAATAGAGGTAATTTTTAAATAATAAATTCAATAGATATATAAAGAAAATGAGGGAATGGGTAAGTTAAATGGAATCGCTATAAATTAATATTAACCATACCTATTATAAAGTATGTATCGGGTACATCCACCTTCTCATCCATCAATTGATTATATCCAAAACTAATGTCAATCATGGAAAAATAAGGATCTTTGTGTTATTTATAAAAAACACATCAATATGGGATAAAGGACATGTGTTCTTTATAGTGAGCACTTTATGTTCTCAATAGTAAATGAAATGATGGATTGATATATTTTTTTTATAAATAGAACAAGTCTACCCCATGGGGACAGAATAGGTCTTATAAAACCCATATCAATATTCCCTTTGAGCTACTTCTTCAATTCTTGTAACTCAATTGATCTCATTCTATATAGAGTGTTTGAAATAGTCATACCAGTATAAATGATATCTATTGAAAAATAAACATAATTATTTTTGGGAATAATAGGAATTTATTTAGTAAATAAATTACATAATAGAAGATAATAATCATATTTTTGATGCTCAAATTATCCCCAACAATTTAGGAAAATATCACCCATCAATATATAGTAAGACCCATATAATAAAAGTAACTTCTATTCAAATTTCATATTCATCCTCACATAGAAATATGATTATAGGTTGATTAATAATACCCAATATAACTTCCATTCCATGAAAATTGATATAAGTTCTATATAGGGAGATCTAGTCTATGAAAAAAGATCACATCAAATTCAATAAGAGGAAGAGTAACATGATTTTTATTGACCACATTCAATAAAACTTATATCAAAGTGGTGATATATACTGAGATAGGATCGTCAAAAATTAAACAATATTTTCTACTAACTAAATGTCTAATAATTAATGTGGTTACATGATAACCTTATAAAATTAATCAGATATTAAATATTATAAGATCAAGAATAAAATAAATCATTTTCAATTCTTGACTGGATTGTAATTTTACCTTTCACAATATCATTCTTGTAGCCCACTTAAAATGTTGTGATCATATGATATTTCCCATTTAATCATGGATTAATATGTTTTTTTTATGATTTTTAACATTGACACTCCAATTCATGCTCTAATATGTGTAATATATATACTTATTTAAATTATAGAATTGGATTGTTGGTGGCCCATTTCATTGATTTTTCTCACTATTGTTGGGACCACTTTGTGTATGAATATTGTATTTGTTGTCAAAAATTGTCAATGTTGGTCAAAATGAATAAGGAGATGAATAAGGACTCCAAAGTTAATGGATATCAGCTGAAGTGAGGATGCCTAGAGAATTGTTATGCAGTCATAGCCTGGCATGTCATGATTGGGAAATTCTTTATAAAGTAAAATCTGACAATGCTAAAGGTGTTCGATAAAATACTATATATCATTATAGATATGGTTCATGATGAAATCAGCTGTTTTTTGAATATGTCAAATGATAATGAAGTAGCATTGGTGTTATTTTCAAAGAAAATTTTAAGGTGGTGCCATTTCCCCAGGTTTTCCAAATTTTTAGGCCTAAAAAATAGGAGATGGAGAAATGTTTTTTTGGAAATGGATGTTGCACGCATGTTTGAAGATGGATTATAATTTTGTGTGCAAGACATGATTCAAGGTTAGAACATCAAAAAATGGAAAAGGCATGGAGTGCGTGGAAAATTGGGAAAAGTGCGCAAAAAAGAGGTTGCACGAAAAATTTATTTTTCATGCAATATGAAACACGGTTTAGAATTTTGCACACAAATAGTGCTTGGAGATCAAGATAAAGAAAAATGGAAAAGGTAGGGACTGCGCGAAAAATAGGGCAGATTGCATGAAAAATATGTTGCGCAAAATATTGGTTTTGCATGCAATATGGAATACCATGTGGATTATTTCACACAATTGGTGTAACATGATTAGAACGTTAATAAATGACAAAGGCATCAAGTGTGTTAAATATTCTATGGTTTGCACATAAAAGGTTTTTACGTCGCGGAATGGTTTTTCACACAAGGGTCAGGGATGCCTATAAATAAGAGGTGACCCCCTTTCATTCTGAAGGCTCGACACTTAGAAAAATCTTGAGATTGGGTGTGCGAAAAAGATAATCTGCATGGAAAAATAAGGGTGTTCATAAAAAATAGGGGTTTCACATAAATATTAGGTTGCACGTAAAAATTTGGTTGTGCATAAAAAGGAAGTTGCGTGTAAAATTTTACACACCAAAAGTGAATTTTTGCGTGCAAGCAAAGAAAATTGCATGTAATACACTTAGAGGGGCACAAGAAAAAATTTAGTGTACCATAGGACTTTAGAAAGTACTATGAACTCTTGAAGTGTCTCATGAAGAACGAGAACCACACCCCCTTTGTAAAGAAGAAACTAAAAAGAAGTGACTCGTTTTCTCAAACCCTCATTGTGTTTTGTGAAGGAGATCACGTGAGTACACAACTGGTGAATACTCACCATTTTAGTGAATTTTGAAGATAGATCAATAAACCATCCCTAGTTCTGTGAATAATAATCATGCGTCCTTTGTGTGAAGAAGAAGATCCATGGAGATCTCTTCATGTACGAAGTTGAACACTCTCTGATTGCATGATTTATGTACATAGTTTTTAGGGGTGTTGTTGCTTGTGTGATGAGGTGAGAGTTGTAAAACTAAACTCATATTTTCAAAAAGGAAGAAGGAAGTATACCAATACACTCATGTGTTAGTATTGATAATTGAAGGGAGATATTAAGACACTACAGCACTATTCCATATTATATTGTGTCAATCAGAGGGAAGAGAAAAAGAAGAAGAGAATGGCCAATCTATATTCAGTTATTCGGGCCATATCCACTATGGTGATGCTAAGATAAGATGGTATTAATAGTTATGATAATCAAAAATGGAGTTTGTGATTCTAGTAGATAGAAGTAGATGTGATCTCTGTGCAGCTAGTTTTTCACTGAAGAAGAAGAAGAAGATTGTTCATCTTTCATGTTTTCTGCAGAGAAAGAAGTGGTTGATTACCTGCATGCTACTAGGCAGGTAATAATTTAATAGAGAATGAACAAAGTATCACTATGACATCCAATAGGTCTCAATAGTTGACACATTCGTTTGGTGTTGCAAACTCTTTTAACAGAGAGAAGACTATCTTTAGAGGTAGTATAAATAACCAGCTAGAGGCTGCAAGATACTATCTACACTGGTAGTATAATGAACCAGCGAGTGTAAGGGTATATCATACTTGTTTGAAGTTGAAAGAGGATTGTTTCCCTTCCCCCTCCTATTGTAGGTAGAAACACTGGGAAGATATTATTTCCTTCCCTCCTCCATGTGTAGGGGGCCACACTGACTAGAGGATAGTTTTCCTAGTCAACCCACTGTAACAACATGTCAAATTATTGTGGATAATCCATGCATGGAAAACACAAAGTTTCTCTTATTGAGTATTAAACCTTGTAAAAATATCATGTGCATATTTTTACTTCTTTCTATTGTTTCATACAATAGGGAAAAGAGAATAAGAGAATAAAGATCCTAAAAAGTCAAGAGGTACAGGGATAAAAAGTTAGAATTGGTTTGAAAAGTCTTCAACATCGACCCCCCCCCCCCGGTTAGTGTTATATATATCCCAAACTGGTCCTCTCAACCATTCCATTCATTGACTAGTCTCTTTACATCTCATAAATATTATTTTTCTTAATTTACTTCCTTTCTACCCATAAAACATTTACCATACTACATAAGGTAATTTCCTTGATGATTCATTCTACGTTGGGTCTCACGATTAGAGTTCCTCGATATTCTAAATTTCTATTTATGTCCACAAAACCTCTCAAATATTGAGACACTGTAATTTTCATTTAAAGAATAAGTGAATATAAAATGATTTATTCATAGATTTCAATGTCTTTTATAGATAATTACTTTTATAAAATTGGTCTCAGGACACTAATTAGTCAAATAATTCTTATTTCAGGGTCAAAAATAAAACCAAAATCATATATTGAATGTATTACGATGTTTTACTAATAGGAACTATTATAATTTTCATCCTATTCATTTTTATATATAAAATACAATTTCTATTTTTATGTTAAGTGTTCACGGAAAATTTTTATTGAAAAATACCTTTATAAATACAACCCTTCTATGGTATCGATTTATTTACCTTTAATTATATTTATGATAAGACTTAATCATTGATCTTAATCACCTTAAAAATGATACACAACCAAAATAACCTTATCAAGTCCTTATAAAAAGAGAAAGAAAAATATATTTTCCATATAAATGATCAATTTCTTGGAAATAAGAGGATCTAGGGAACCACTGATGGAATTTTGATGTTCCCATGTAAAAGACTCTATTTGGAGTTATTCTGTCCATTGACCATTTAGAAGTTAAACATGATTCATGTTAATATTCAGAAACTAAGAGAGATGGGTTATTATATAAAAAAGATTTCAAATCCCAAATCACATTTCATTTATTTTATCATGAGTAAATACATTCCACTTCTTATCACATTTATTATTTATACAATTTCTCATCAGACTGTTCATTGACAAGGACCAAAAAGAAAACTATAAGAAATAATAATTATTGTGAGTAATCCTATTATTATGGAAAATCATCATTGGATATCGAGATAATAACACCTTCTTTTTAATCAATGAACAATTTTTTTAAATTGGGTTATTTTGGTTCATCATCTATTAAAATAATTCATAATTGTTCATAATGAAAATTTGAATTAACCAAATAATATACCCATGAGTTTCTATCCAGGTGTGATATCTTAGGCCCTATCATCATGATCCCGTAATGATCATGTTAATACATATTCTTACACATTCATAGTTTTTACCCCTAGAATAATCGATGTCATAGCTGAATAAATTTGGTAATATCTATACATGGATGTATTTTATAGGAAAACCACACAATATCTAATTTAACAAAGCATTAGGATATTATCTTATATATAAACTTATCCCATATTTTTCAATAATGTTCTATAATTATATTTTTTACAAATAACTAGACCCTCCCCTAATACCAAATGTGGTGACCCGATCATGACATGGATAAATATTACATCATTTTACTTGGAAATTAAATATTACCCTCAATAATACACACTCTTAACCATAAATATAGAGTGTCTTTAGATAATATATATATATAATCATCTTATTTCAAAAATGATCTTAATCTTATCTCACAAGATTCTTATCACATAATAAACCTCTTAAACATACTCAACAAAAATACATTCTTCACAAAATGAGTAGAGGTAACAAAAGAAATAGTGATATCAAATAACTGGTAAGGGTAAAAATAAGAGATATCAATCATTGATTATAATTAATCATAAGAAAAGAATAAGGGTATGTGAATATAATAATAACTTACATAGTTATAAAAATCACATAAAATATTATTAATTATAAATCATTGAATAATGATTTAAAATAAAAAATAAATAATTCATTGTGATGTGAAATCATCAATAATCAAAAATAATCCATGAGATCATATAATATATATAAGATATAAGTTTTTGAAATATATATAAAAATAGTAAATCATTTTCATAGTCAAGGTTCACTACTATGTACATCATAGTGGATTGCATTTAATACATATTCAATCATTTCTTAAGTTAAGGTTCAATCCAAAGACTATCATTTTAGACAGATTCCCTTACAGAATTGGGTTCACTCCACATTCTAGTTGTCATTATCTCATGATATATCAATAATTATCCAACGCATTAGAGGCCTACATAATTATGGGTCCACCAATCACATAATGAACACTATACATATATGAGATATGATAGCATACAAAATTAATCATATCATCATATAAATATATCATAACCCATGAAAACAAAACATGTTTCCTAAAATTTTTATCATTTCATCACAACGTTTCCCAATGAAAAGAAAAGGTTTAATAATGGTTTCGTCGCAAAAAAATTAACCCATGGGAATGATATTGTATTTATTTAATCATATTGATATAATCATCATCATGAGTACTTAAAAGAATAAAAGTGGATGGTATCATAAGAACATATCCCTGGTGAACTAAAATAATTCATAATGAATTTTAACATAAATGAAAAATAAATTTAAAAACGCTTTAATATTTCCTTGAAAATATGAGAAAATTATCCTTTTATTTTGATAATTGAATATACCTTGGAATTTTTTTACCATTTTTCATATTTTGTGAAGATTTATTTCTGTTTGAATGTTTTTAATTAACAATTGAAAAAGTCTTACCGGATTTTTTATTAAATTTTTTCTTATGAATGTTACATTTATTTTTTAATGAGTTACTAGAGGAGGTGAAGGATATTTTTACATTAATTTGTTAGTAAAACATTCCTAAATTCATACTATGAAAATGTTATATCAATGTTCCTAAAATCATGAATAAAATAATGATACAAGTTGAATATAGTAAATCTTCATACAAAGGGGAGATAAGTACAACCAGATCAATAGATGAATATATATAGGATAAGATACCCTGATAGATGAGATCAACAGAGCATTACCATTTATTAAAGGTCTGCCAAAATTTTACATAAGGGTACATTCTTAATTTTGGAGTCAAAATAAGAGTATTAAACCAATGTGTAAAGTTAAATGATGCCTACTGGGTGGAGAAACCAAATGGAAAATAGAAAATGTAATCATATATAAAAATAAAAAAGAAACCATATATACTCGGGTTGTTGTTTCCATTCAAGAAGTTTTCATAGAGTCCTCAATCCATATTTTAGTAAAAGTAAGAGGTAAAATCATTTAAAATAAGTAAAAAATGGATGATAGTATAATGATGTGTAAAAATTGATGTCCATGAATGAGTACAAAGTGAATGGGAATTCGTGTTACACAATTTTACTAAAAGGAGAAGGTGTGTTGTGACTGGGAAAATTGTGAATGTATTTCATGATTGAAGTATTTAGAAGTTAAAATAATGTTATCATAATATGATGGAATGAGTGCACTGGAAAGAGGTAAGTGATTTGGTTGGACATCTTTGGTGTAAATCCATCTGCTCAAGTTTATTCAAAAAAGGTCTATAAGTTTCTAGATGGATAATATGTATGATATTTCAAATTTAAAATTTTTATGTTATATATTGTATAGATTTTGATGCAATGAAGGGTTATTAGGTATAAAGACGTTAGTTCGAGCCCATATGACAATGAAAAATAAATCCATGGAGAAAATTTAATTATTATAGCTCTACATATGGGTACATAATTTTTGTAATACATATGTAAGGGTAAGATGAATTTTATGCGTGGATAGAAGTTTCATACGACCTACATAACATTATTGATTAGATAGATGAAACCAAAGCTATAACAACCCAGAATTAATAAATAATAACATTATATTCGATATCGTATGCAATAAACAAAACTATGTTTATCTTGCATTACACAAACAAATGAGTTCGTTTGAAATCTCATGTTTCACGCAAGGCTGAGTTTTACTGAATGATGATATAATAATAATATTATTATTTAATTTAATAGTTATCACCTAGACATTGGAATGGAAGGTATGAATAAGACAAAATAAATTATTAAAATATATATTTTACACATTTTTATTAATTATATATTGACTATAAATAAAATAAGATTTTTTTAAAATAAAAATAAATGGTTTTTGAAAACAATATTTTTTTATAAAAAATGAATTAGTTGGGTTTTGTATAATTAATTTTAAAATAATGTTTACAAATTTTTGAAACTTTATGAGATAATGATAACATCATTTTTAAATAAAAATAAAAAAATAACATAGGGTGAATTTTTGAGATTTTTTTCACATGATACATTTTCTGATGAATAATGAAAATTACTAAATTTTAATTAAAAACTGCCATTTTGTTTAAATAATGTATCCTATTAAATTATATTTACAACTGGTTTTAAAGTAAAATTATATCAACTTTATATAAATTTACCCAATTAATATCATTGTAATCATTTTCATATTTACTGTTGATATAAAAACATTTTATGATTTTGAACATTTTCACTTCAATACCCTAATTTCATAGTACATATACAAGATTGTTTTTATATTAAAATTTTCCAATTATATGAATTAAATTTGTAAAAATTGATTCCAAATTTGGAATCAAAATAATATATAATTTAAAATAAGTTCAAATTACTTTTTTACCAAAATTAATAGTGAATATAGTATAAATTAATTATCATGATTATTGTAAAAATGAGTTTATTATAGGGTTAAATAAGAATGATAAGAGTGAAAATGAACTAGAATATTATATTAATTTTATTTTATGAATTTATTTAGATCTTGTACATCAATTTTTATGAAATATAATAATTTCTTTCCTCTTTCATTTGAATATGATCCATATAATAAGTTAAGTAAAGAAAAGGACAAAAAATCATTATTTTAATAACTATAATGCCATGGGATACTAGAAAATAACATTTTTTAGTTATAAGTACTATTTTGAAATTTAAATAAGTTTTTTTATCATAATAATTTATCATTAATATTTAGAGATGAATTATTTACTTAAAATGGTCAAGAAATTCCAAAAATGTAATTATTTAATTAATAAGAAATTAAATAACTAATAATATATATAAATTTAATGAATTATTGGGTTATATTATTTTTTAGAATAATATATATTGTTATGTATGTTGTAATATAACATATTCAAATTACATCAATGTCTGGATATTTTTTAATTAAATTTAAAAGGATAACGTCGAAAGTCACATTAATGTTATTTTATAATAAATTATATATTATTAAATGATTTAAATTTATTCAAAAAACTATATTCCCCAAAGTTATTTTTAAATTTTAATAAATATTTAATATTTTTTACTTATATTCTAATTTATATTTTATAATAAATATAGTGATGGTTAATTATCAAAAAATCCATTAGCTGGGTTAAGGTTAAAGCGTTGTTTTTTAACATTTTATGGGCTTATATCAAAATAATTTAAAGCACCTGTAAGAGTTATATTTTATAAAATATATAGAATTTTTAGAATTTTTTGTCCAAATTATCTAATAAGTGACTCTCTAGATTAGTCGTAATGGAAAAATTACCAAGGTTAGAAAAATATTTACCATAGTTAAACACTAAAATGGTAAAGATAGTGATACCGGGAAGTTATGGAATAAAATGTATAAAACATGTTTTTAAAATGTGTGGTGGAGGTGTGGATCAAACCATTATTCCATAAAAACATTTAATTATCAATTTTGGATCCACTATAAGAAAGAGTGGTCTCTCAATAGTGAATACGTTTGAGTATTTACAAAAGCGTCACTCCTCCTCAATTATAAAAACGCACTCACTCTCATCACTTCTTCAAACGTCTCAAGACATTTATCCAAGACAATAAATTCAAAATTCACTTACCAAATTTCCTCCCTTCATCATAAAAGCATTATTTTGTATAAAAATCCAACAAATCAAGGCTTTAGAGAAGACCGCAAGACGACACCCGAAGAAGAGGCCATGTTCATTAATGAGCATTTTTATTTTATTTCTTACCTCACCCAGTGAAGTTATAATTATACCATGATTATAAAATAAAATAATAATCTTAAATATACTTATATTTTTTAATGTTAAGGTAATGAACTAAAACTGCAAGAAATTTCATCAAATTGGTTACAAAATTATCATTTGTGTGTATAGAGGACTATCGCCTCACTAACCAGTGTCATTCATTTTTTCATTACCTCTTTTAAAGGTTAGGAATAATGACAATTATATGGTTTTTATATGAAATATTGGATATTTTTTATGTTATTATGCTTCTAAAATTATTATATCACACAAACATTAATGATTTCCATTTTTTAAGAATATAATGAGGTTTTCTATGTACATGTCACACTACTACCTCTCAAAACGATGTTATTTGTTCATCCTTTAAAAGGAATGTACTGTGGATGATATTAATAAAAAAAATTAAATATCTATTATAACCATGATTATGAAATGATAATATATACCATTTAATTTCCATTATTTCAACCGAAAAATAAAATGAAAAGTAGCATTCATGCGTATGTACGACATACCATATTCATGAATAATGTATTTTATTTCCTATTTTTATATTTTATAAATTATTATGAATAAATATTTTAAGGACATAGACTTTAACAATATATATTTTAGTTATTTTCAAATTATAATTCATTTTCTTTTAAAAATATATGTGTTAGGTTTCAAGTTTTAGAGAATTATTCATAAATCTTACAAAGTAAACCCATACATTAAAAGTAGCCACTTAAACTTAGTATTTATTTCTCCTACCAAAGAAGACACTTTTAAAATAAAACTTTTTTTTATTTTCATTATAAGTATTCATAATTATCATCTTCTCATCATCCTCATCCCTACTCATCCTTTACCCTATCAAAAAATTTTAAAAACTTGGGGTGATCATAAAAAGACCAGTAATGATCATAATGAAAGGGAAAATATTAGTCAAGTGAAAATAAATAAAAATAATTTCATAAAAAATACATTTTTATTCAGAAAAACGAATAATATTTTCAAAAAGATCAATATATTACCTTTTTATAGTCAATGGACTTTCATGAAAACTAATCTATAGAAATTGAAATTTTAAGTAGGTGACATGGGATATCCTTTTACATCTCACAGAGAAAAAATCTATTATGGGCTTACCCAATTCTATCTAGCCCACCCCATGTTAAGATGTAATAGGATTACTTGGGGCTACCTGGGCCACCCCATGTTAAGTTGTAATGGGATTACCCAATGATATTTGGGAAACTATATGATAAGTCAGAATGGTATTTCTGATTCCATTTGGGGAAACCCATGTAAATCTATAACGGAATTTCCATGTGCTATCTAGGCTACCCAATGTTAGGTCGCAACGGGCTTTCTCAGTGCCATCATGACCACCCCATGTTTAATGATCAATTGCCACATAAAGAAAACTTTTTTTCTTCATGTACTTTTTTTATCATAAATAATTTTAAAAAATATTTTAAACTCATAATAATAACACTTTTTGATATCAAAATACATTTTCCTTTTTAAAAATTAATTTTAAAAGTGAAACTCATTCATATCATAAAGAAAAAAATTTGATTTTAATCAAACATGAAAATTTATAAAAGTAACATCAAATAATTAAAGCGTAGTGATAGATGAAAAGTATCTCATGTCTTATAATTTAAAAAAACACTCATTCTATATATTTGTTGGGAAAGCCACAAAGAACGACTTTAATAAAATGAAAAAAAATAATACTTTCAAAAAAATTAAAAATTAAAAAATTTGTAGAAATAACATTAAAAAAATAAGAAATAGTAAAAATGTGGAAATAATTTTAAAAAATATGGGCATTTAATAAAATATAGTTTTAAGGGTAACGTTAAAAAAATAAATTTTAAATGAAATTCCTTTATATATCATATCATTGAAGTGAGACTTAATTAGATTAATTCATTATTTTTATCCACTATAAATCAAAATAAAATTTTAAAATAAAACATAAGTTATTCAAAAGACATTTAACACTGAATCATAGAACAAAATAATCAATAAGTATAAGTTTAGCCCGAATAATAGAAATTGGGTAAAGAAATCCCATGCACATTATAATCAATCGAACCATATACACTATAAAAGAAATAACTATAATATTAAATATTTAATAACATGAATTTAATAAGATTAATGATATGATATGTAAAATTTCAGTATATATAAACCAACACAATAAATAAGTTATTAATAATTCATATATCTTACTAAAATAAAATTGATATGAGAAACCCTTACCCCTTTCTTTCCTTTAGTTTTTCATAATTTATCATTATCTATAATGGTATAAAGAATGTTATTAACTCATTCACAAACAATATTCATATTTATAATACCTTATTTTATGGATTTATTACATCATATGACCTATTAATTAATAAAATTTCATTATTTTAACGATTTGGGTGCGTCGTTTCATGGGATTATGATCAGTTCATTTGTGTATAATTATGGATGTTCTTGTAAAATAGGATTAAAACAAAAAAAGTTGAATAAAATAGTATTAATTAACTTATTAAGGTATTAATGGTTCTATATATAATTTCTATTTCTTATATGAGGATTATTAATTTGATAAAACACTAATGATAAATGTTTAGTTTATTTTGGTGGTTTTTCTAAACATCACAAAATAGATTCATTTTACTTAAAATTAGGAGTATATATTACTTCCAGAACATAAAATAGGTTATAATATACCTGTTAAAATATTTTTCAACCATCATTATACTTTTATTACCAGGTATTAAGGTGGTAATGGAAAATGAAAAATCAGTATTCATGGAGACAGTAAATGGCCATAATTTTGAAAATAGCTTCATTTCATTGAATAAGATAATATGATAAATGAAAGGGATATTATATATTACATTAGAAACAAAAAATCTAGTATATATATATTATTATGGAGTTATCATGAATTTATGGAGGATGAAGGTGATGAGAAAACATAATAAGAAAAGAAAAAAAGGAGGACCACTGAGAAAATTACATCTTAGATATCACCTCTTTGAAGGGCCCTTGAGGATCTTGGATTTAATATTTTAGTGATACCTTCAGAAAATGGACATGTATAGTGTGTGTAGGATATGTTTTATAATATATTATTATGAGATTCATGGATTTTTAATATAAATAGGGTGGTGGGGGTGATATTTATACTATAAGAGGGGTTGTTTTAAGTAATTTAATAATGATAATTTAATATTTAAAGTCAATCACATTGAGGTGAAGGTAATATCCTGGAGATTTCTAGATAATTAATGTTATATTATATATTTAGGATTAATAAACACCTCAAAATACTTTAAAATTTATATATTTTTACATATTTTAATCTTTTACCTTTTAACTTTAACTCGTTTCATTATTTTACCTATACTGTGGTAAATATTTTTTTACCAGGGAAATTTTTTTATTACTATAAAAATAAATTAAATTAAAACCTAATAAATAAATTATGATTAAAAATATGGAATTTATTTAACCAAAATAGATTCTTATAATCAGAAAAATTAAATTTAATATTAATCTGACAGTTGCAATGAAAAAATAAGTTTTTAAAGAGAAAATATTCAAAAGATTCAAAAGTTTTTCTATCCAATATCAATGTAAAGTTTATTCCACTAAACTAAATTGGATTTATTTAGGAATAAATTAATTAATTATAATTTAAACCCAATTTTTAATATAACTTAACTATATAAATAAATTATACAAAAAATCAGTTTTCAATTAAAATTCAGTATATTTCACTATTCATCAAAAAATGAATCTTCTACGAAAAATACCAAAATTTCCCCCTAAGTTAATTTACATATTCATATTTCAAAAATGAATTTTATTTTTTAATATAAAATTTAAAATAGTGTCAAAATTTAGTTTCAAAGTAGGAGTTCTGTTAAAAGGAGAAAAATTTTATTTTTAGAAAAATATGGATTTTTTATGAATATAATTGGATTTATTGTTTTTTTTATCCTATAAAAGTTTTTGAATTAATTTAAAAACGTTTTATTGAATATATATCTTAACATTTTTATTTATATCTTTCACTAATGGTTATTAATTTAATTTATTATGATAAAATTCTTATCTATGCATGAAAATATTATTTTATAAAAATACATCCTTTATTTCCAATTAGTTTTTATTTTAAATTAAAATAAATTGGTAACCAATGAATTCATTTAATAAACATGTGGAAAATATATTTTCATAATTAATATAGTCTCATTCACCCCCCCCCCCCCCGTGTTCCAATGGATAAGTGATAACTATCACATTAAAATAATAATATTAAGTCGTTTGTTTAAGCTCGATGTGGTGCATCATGTATGACATTGAAAATAGTGTTTCACTTTAAAATATTAGTATTTAACATTCTCCCACCATTAAAAAATTTCATCCATGTAATTCTAATTGAAGATAAAAACTAGGTTTTACTTTTAAAAATACCTTTATTAAAATCACACATCAAAACAAGGGTCAATAAAACATCCATTTGAAAAGAGGGAAAGGAAAGTATGAAGTCCACCTAAAATAACAAATACTAAGGTTACTTGCAGGAAAAACAGACTTGGAAAAAAACTAACTATTAGGTTCTGATGGATATTGATAGAGAAAATATTAATGAGGAAGTAAACCATCAAAAAATCATGAATTTGTGATGGTTTAAAAGTTCATTGGTTTTGTAGTAATAAAAGTAAATAAATAATTTATTTTTCAAGACCATTTTCATTGTTTTTAAGATTTAATTTACTAATTGGACTAAGAACATAAGGAATCATACTTACTTAAAAATTATAGTTTAATCCTTTAATAAATTCCCACCACAAAGTTAGCATTTTCTTTAAATAGTGAGTATTCTAAAAGAAATGTCTTCATGATTAAAGCATTAAAATCAACCTCTATGGATAATAATATACACAAAATAAAAACAATTTATTCCACATGTCTTTAAGAACTAACTGAAACCAAAATATCTATTGAAATATAATTTAATTATTCAAAAATTATAAACCTTCATATGATGAAAAAATACATTAATTTTCAAAATTACATAATAATACCCAAAGTTCAACAAAAATTATTTAGAAAATTACATTCCTTAAAATTTCTCAATATATTCTTGAATAAAATTTTAAATCCAAAAAATAGAATGACATAATCATAAAATCTATAATATTTATATTCAAATAATATCAATCACTCTTAAAGTCTCGTACTAAAATTTAATTTCCCTATTCAAATAATAATTTCCATAAATAACCTAAATCACTATAAATCATATATGATTCTAAATGATAACTCATCATTTATTTCTCAAATAAAATCCATTAGTATTATATTTACCATAATCATATATGGTTTCCAAAATAATGAACGACTTCCGAAATAACATTGATCAATTAATCCCCAAATTTATTTCCAATATCATGGTTATCAATATGATAAAACATATGATCTGAAAATTAACTTAACCTTTGTGTATTTTATATTTTATTGAAAATAAATTTCATACTAACCAATACATTATATAGTCTAGTGGTAGGTGATACACCCTTTAGTTGTGGGTAGAATCTCTGTATCCTTTTCAGATGTGACGGGATGTCACCCATCCTGTAGGTTATCTTTTATCTAAAAAGATAATAATATAATCATTATATAATTATAGAAATTTCAGAAACATACTCAATATAACCTTAATATAATTAACCTCAATGCTTATCTCATACCATTGATTTTTCAACCCAAAAATTAAGATCCCATAATTACCTCAAATTCAGAGATCATATAAACCAAAAAGACTGAAAATTATATTAAACTTATGTCCACAAAAGGTAATGGAATTGTTCCTTGAATAAACTTTTTCATATAATAAAATTAAGGGTTACATATAACTTAAAATTTATCACAATTTTATCACTTTTCGAAGGTACCGATTCCATATAACATATATTACAAAATTAAAAAAAAAAATACCTATAATATAAAAAACCATATTCATTTTATGATTATCATAATATTTATAAAATACCACTAAATCGTAATTTTTAAAACTAAATACATAAAAATTTCTTTCATTAAACTTCCTTCTTAAACCATTATCCTAGATTTTTCATCTTATTCCTTTATACTTTATTTATAAAATAAGAAATATTAACTATATCCTTATGATTCATCAAAATCAACCCAAAAATGTTTCATACGTAGAATATAAGAAAATAATTTGTACCTTAAATATAAAAATCAGTATTTATTTGAAATTACCTTTTATCTTCAACACCTAGAAAGTAAATGGTAATTTAATCTTTAGAAGTTGTCTTTTAAAGAGAGTTGTTAAATTTGAAATTTTGAAATCAAATGAACAGGATACCATAAACTATAAACTTTTTAGAGAAAATAAAAGCTTTTATATGTGTGAAATGGTTTCTTGTAGAGGATTTGAATACTCAAAAAGCTATAAAAATATTATGGATAATATTTTTTAATAATAGTGATAATCAAATCACTCTAAAGAGATAAGAAGGTTTTCAATGATCTCTTTCCTTTTAACATGGTAAATGATTATAAATATTTATTAAATAAAATCATTAAAATAGGAAATAAACTATTAATTGTTAAAATAAAAATGGTCCTTAAAAAGGTCATACCCTTATAAATTCTATAATAATTTAACCCTCAAATAGTTTATACCTAAATTGATTAAATTTCAAAATATAATCCCGAAAAATATCATTAATCTTTTTTAAATCCATCACATTAAGACACATAAGTGGTTTCTAAAACTTTTATCTTATAGTTATCCTTTTACTTGTAAACCCATGATTATATCTATAACTCTTAAGAGAACCATACATGGAAACATCCTAATATCCAAAGTTTTCTAAATAATACTCTGATACCAATTATAAGGACTCATCTTTACACAATATCTATTTTATTTATTTTAATACTAAAAATAACTTTATTTTAACAAAGACATTTTAGGTTTCGAGTCTTATAGAATTAGGACACACTCTGACAATGTATACTCATACGGTACAAGTGGACACTGATACACATTATCTATTGTTTCCTTCTAAGGAAACCCTTATAAAATAAAACAAGTTTTCTTATCATGACATATCATAAAAATTCTCAACTTTCCCTCATACCCATCATTACTCATATTTATCCTATTAAAAACATTTAAAAACTTCATATGATCAATAAAATATTGTAAATGGAAAAAATAAATGGAGAACGTTTCTACAGTGAAAATCCATTAAAACATTTTCATAAAAACAAATTTATTTGGAAAAAGGAACAATATTTTCAAAAATATCAATATATTACATTTTTATAATATATATATATATATATATATATATATTCATGAAAACATATTAGAAAGAATCTAAAATATATATAGGTAACTTGGGATATAGTTTTACATCTCACACTTATAAAAGCTATTACAGGCTTATGATGTTTTATCTGGTTCACCCCATGTTAATCTGTAACAGGATTACCAAGCTCTATCTGGGCCACCCCATGTTAATTTTTAATGGGATTATCTAGAGAAATATGATCCACATCATAATAAGTTGTAATGGGATTTCTCGGTGCTATCTTTTCCACCCCATGTTAAGCTATAACGGGCATTGCTTATGTTATCTGAGTCATCCCAGGTTAAGAATTATCTGGAATTCCCTATGTTATGTGGGCCACCCCATGATTAATTCTCAAGTTCTAAAAAAGGAATATTTTTTTGTAATTGTAATTTTTAACATAAAGAATGTCAAAAACTCTTTTAAAATAATAAGACAGACACTTTTGAATATCAAAATACCCTTTTCTTTTTAAACAAATAATATTAAAATAAAAAAACTACACATATCATAATGAAACACTATACTTTGAAAATAAAAAAATGAAAAATTATAAAATTATTATGAAATAATTAAATATTTATGATTGTGGGAAAATTTTTTGTTACTGTATATGTTATAAAAATATTCCTTATGTATTTTTTTGGAAATTTCACAAATAATCTCTTTAAAAAAACAATAAAAAGAACTCTTTCAAAAAAATTCTTAAAAAGTAAAACATGAGTAGAAATAAAATTCAAAAATTACTCAATAATTAAAAAAATTGTAAATAACTTTATAAAACATGTGCATGGAATAAAAATATTTTTAAGGGTAACTTTAAAAAGATAATTTTTAAAATAGAGTCACTTATAAATATCATATCATTGAAGTGGGAATTAATATAAAGAATTGAATATGTGTATATGTTTTAAATACACATAAAAAGTTGAAATAAAAATATATTATATTTATAAGGCATTTCACACATAGGAATGGCATGTAATAATCAAGAACTAGAGGTTTTACCCATATAATGGAAATTGGGTTAAGAAATCTCTTACACTTTGTAATCAGTCGAATCGTATGCACTATTAAAGTAATAATTATAAAATGAAAATTTTAATTCAATGATTTTAATTAGATTCATGATATTATAGGTCTAAGGGAAGTAAATATGCACAACCCACAAAAAATTAGTGGTGAATGAATCATATATCTTACAGAAGTAAAAGTGAGATGAGAAACCCTTACCTCTTGATTCCCTTTAGTTTTTCTTACTTTGAACTCATGTATAATTGTATAAAGAATGTTATTAACACATTAAAAAACTATATAATTATTTATAAAAGCATATTTTATGATTTTATTTCATATAACCCATTAATTAATAATATTTAATTATTTTCATGGCTTTGGGTGCATTTGTTTCCTGGTTTCATGATCAATTCATTTGTGTTGATTTGTGTATAATTATGGATGTTCATGTAAAATGGTATTAAAAATAAATAAGTGAATTAAATATTATTAATAAAATTAATGAATTATGAATCATCCTATATATCATTTTTTATTTCTTAAATGAGAATGATTCATTTGAAAAAATGTTAATGATAAATGTTTAGTTTATATTGGTTGTTTTTCCAAAAATCACGAACTAGTTTAATTTTATTTAATATTATGAGTATATATTAGTTATAGAAAATTTAATATGTTATAAATTTCTAATTATAATCTATTTTAACCAGAATGGTGCTTTTTTTACTAGACATTAAAGCGGTATTGGAAAAAGAAAAATCATTATTCATGGAGACGGTAAACCACTATAATTTTACTAATAGTTATTCTTATTTGAATAAAAGAAGATGATAAATGAAATTGATGTGAAATATACCATAATAAACACTAAAATCTAGTATATAAAACATTTTGGAGTTATAATGACTTGATTGATGAAGTATGTGAGGATAAAATATAAGATGAAAAGAAAATAAGAGAGGTGCTTTGATAAAATTACATCTTTAATATCACCTCCATGAAAGATACCTTGAGGACCTTGGATTTGGATTTTTGCTAATACTAGAATCTTTTTTTAATGAATCAACCTGGGTTTCCCTAATACCCATCACCTTAACCAATATGTCACATACCCGAATGACATTCTCGATCCCCACAGGCTAGAAACAAGCACCCGAACATCGAATGAAAAAATAGAGGGAATGATTTCACCCAACCTGAATGACCACACAGTATATATATAGATAAAAGAATAAATATAATAAGGATAAAAAAATATATATTCCTTAACTATAATAAAACTATAGAAAAAACAACTATAACAGCTGCTAAAAACTCCAAAAGACAAGTCTGAATGTAAGGGACTCAAAACCAATAGCTACTCCAATGATGGAATGGACGAACTCCAACCATATCACCAAAAGATTCCCATCCCAACTGAAATTAACCTCACCACTTCACTTTAGTTCCTTCCCTTTCCCAACACTATAAGATAAACAAAGGTCTATGAACCACCAAAGTAGTGCACAGGGTGTGAGCTAATAGGCTCAATAGGATTCCACCTAGGTGTTCCATATCAAGTATTTGTATAAAAATTCATGTATGTTTATTTAAAATAAAACATGGCATGATAAAAAGTAAAGAAGTTTTATATAAAACATGGTAAACATTTCCTTTTTTCCATTATTCTAAACAAAAGTAGGTATAATAGTTTCCAAGCACATTTTCCATATCATTTTTCACAAGAATAAACATGCATACCAAGGCTAACTCGTAAATACAATCAATACAAAAAAAATCACAGGTATCACTTTCCAAGGAATAAAACAGGTCTAGGTAGTAGACTAATCATACCAAAATAATCAAGTGCACAAAACCAGTCCAAAAAATGGGCCTAGGAAGCAGAGGAAACCCCAAGAGTAATCCCCTCAAAATTTCAATATCAGTCCCCTGGAAAAAAGGGCATAGAAAATAGAGGAATTCCCCAAGACAGGCCTCCTTGATAATCACAAAGCAATTGATGATGGCATCAAGATAAACCTTCCACATAAGTACACAAGGTAACCCATGGGATTTTTTTCACAAAACCATTTATATGTCTTGACTACCACTCAAAACAATTTATAATCCATTTATCAAAATCTAGGGAAAACTATTTTTTCTTTCAAAACCCTTTTTCAACACACACAAACAATCATGCCAATTTCATAAATAAATTTATAAAGCAATAGAAATCATGATCATTATCATAGGATAGATAAGGAACCACCTACATAAATGTTCAGGTCACATACACCCACAATGGAAACCAAAAGCAACAAAACCCAACAACTCCATCAAATAAGGAACTAGAATAAAACACAAAGCTAAAAGGATTGATTCAAAATAGAAGACAAGGTGTTTGTGGATATAAGAAATCCCATGACCCTTAATAAAGAATTCCTGATTCACCACAACTATCCAAAGAAAAAATTTTGAGACTAGATCTCACAACAGATTTAGATGAAGATGAAAAAAATCAACCAACTTAGATCAACGAATCTGATAGCACAAGGATAGGGTTCTACCATGATTATTAGAAAGGAAGAACCATAAATAACACTTACCTGGTGAGATATAATGTAAACACAAAGAAGATACAATATTGATTGGATCAATTTGGAAGGTGAGAGACCTCTAAAAATCACCTAGGGAGAGTCTAGGGTTGAGAGAAACAAAAATTCGACAAGAGGAATAAAACAAAATATCTAAACATGTGACTTAATTATGGGTGCGGTTCGAGTCACAACTTGTACCCCTTGGTCACAGTGTGTAGGCCACTCTAGATAATTATTTCATAAAACCCATCGCCTCTAGTTAAAAATCCACTATTTAAACCCTACATGATGTGTACCTCAGGTATATGGCGTGATCTCCCAATTTACAGAGTGATCTCCCATTCCACAACATGCAACAAGCACCAAGTACATTATGTATATTCCAGGTACACAGCATGTACCTATTCTGCAGTCTGTAGTAAATGCAAAAACACACATCTAGGGATTTTATAAACAAAAAGGGAATTTGAAAAAAGATTAAACATACACGATCAAGGTAACGGGAAGTTACAAAATCCCCACCATAAATACTTTATGTCCCTGTTAAGTCATGTGGAAGATGTAACCTCTAGAAAGAGATGAGGCCATTGATCCCTCATCAATGACTCACGTTCCCATATCTCATAAGAAACTGATCCTTGTTGCCATAGAAATCTGACCAATAGAATTGACGTCCCATATAAGGCTTTTATCTGAGAGTCAACAATCTCAACTAGTTTCTCCAAAACAGAAGCAAATGGCTCTAACTCAATTTAATCCCAACTCAAAACGTGAGGGGGGTCAGGGTGATACTTCTTGAGCTGTGATATGTGGAAAACATCATGACTAACTGTCAATTGAATCAGCAGTGCTAACCAATAGGCAACCTTCCAGATTCTTCCAATGATCTCAAATGGTACAACATATCTTGGAGCCTACATTCCTTATTTTCCAAGTCGACAATAACCCAACCGAGGATAAACTTTCAAGAAAAATCGTTCACCAACAGAAAACTACAAAGGATGATTCCACTGATATTCATATAATTTTGGTCAACTTTGTTCTATAACAAAATGTCGTCGCACTTCCTGAATCTTAATCGATGCCTCCTTAACCAGACTTGGTCTAACCAAATCTATTTCTCCCACCTCTACCAAACAAAGAGATGATCTTCATGAGAGACCATACAACGCCTCAAAATGATCTATTCTGATCGAAAATTGTTAACTATTGTTGTAAAAAAAATAACCAATCTTAGATGGCTATCCCACGATCTACCAAAATCCAAGACATAGGCATAAAGCATATCCTATAGTATCTAAATTACATGATCTATCTGGCCATTTTTCTGTGGATGTTGAGTTGTGGTCAACTTGACCTAAGTACCCATTTATTCTTAAAGACTCCTATAGAACCTTGAGTTAAACCTAGGATCCCTCTCTGAAACAACATCAGAAGGAATCACATGTAACCTCATCATCTCTCTCACGAACATATTACTCATACGTTTAACTTTAGTGGTGTCTTTAATCAGAATGAAATGGCCAAACATTGTCAAAAGATCAACAACCACCCAGATAGCATTTTTCCATGGGGTGTATGTGGGAACCCAAAAAAAATCCATGGACACCTCGTCGCACTTTGAAACCGGCACTGGTAGAGGCTGAAGCAAACCAAAGGGCTTCAAGTTCTTTTCCTTTATCTGTTAGTAGGTGTAATAGCGGGACACATAATATTCAATGTCACACATCATACCAGGCCACCAAAATCATCTTCTCAAAACATAATATACCTTTTTAGATCATGTATTAATCTCCTATAAAGAGATATTACAATCAAACAAAACTGAACTTCTCAATGATGTGGGGATAAAAATTTGATTTCTAAAGTAATGTATTCTATATGAAGAAAGGGAATAACCATGAACTGTCTCCCCACTATAAATGTTTTCTTAAATCTTCTGAAAATGATCATCCTGATGCTGAATTTGAATGATAGACTTTATGAGAGATGATGATAACTTAACAATGGTTAGAATCATCCCTAAAACATTTTCCTAATAATCCAAGCGCAACTGAGCAAAAATCCAAAAAATACTCCACTCCTCCTTCGATTCCAGAACATATTGTGATGGTACCTTCCTATTTACAGTGTCTGCAACTATATTACCTTTCCCTGTAGTGTAAGAAATTTCGAATTCAAATGTATCAAGGTATTATACCCATATTCTCTATCTGAGATTCATGTTCTTTTAGGAGAATATGTAGCTCAGATACTTCTGATCAGAGAAAATCGTGAACTTCTCTCAAAAGAGATAGTGCCTCTAACATTTAAGTTCATGAAAAGAGATCCATAAGTTACTAAATGATCATCCTGAATAAGAATGTATCCCAAACTAGCACCTAACACATCACTGAACACCATGTACCCCTTACAAGGATCATGTAAGATTAGAAAAGGTGTCGATTTCATAAGTAGTTTTAGTTCATCAAAGGAAGACTAACACTTTTGATCCCATGATAATTTTAATGATTTCTTGGTAATAGCATCAAAGGTGACTCCATCTTAGAGAAATCCTTGAAAACCCTTTGGTAGTATTCAGTAAGACCAAAGAAGCTTCGTATCCTAAATAAATTTCACGTTTCCTTCCAGGACAAACAACTTTTACCTTCTCTAGATCAACTAAAGATCCATGATCAGAAATTTTGTACCCCAAGAACTTCACTTCTCGAATCCTGAAACTTCAATTTGAAATCTTTCTATACAGATAGTGATGTATCAGAATCTTCAAAACCAAACTCAGATGGTTCTCATGCTCACACCCAGACTTTGAATAAACCAAAATATCATCCATGAACACTACCACAAAAGTGTCAATATATTAATGGAGTATAAAATTCATCAATCCCATAAAAACTGTAGGAGCATTGGTAAGACCAAAAGGCATCACAGGATATTCATAAGGGCCATACCTGCTCTTGAAGGACGTATTTGGTATATCAGACTCCCAAACTCTAATCTGATGTTAACCCAATCAAATATCGATCTTTGAAAACCACTTTTCTCCCATCAACTGATCAAAAAAATCATCCACGCAAGGCAAAGGATATTTTTTCTTAACCATTACTCGGTTCAACTTTTGATATTACTCACATAACCGAAGTGAACCATCCACTTTCTTAAAAACGAAAACAATGAATGACCAAGGTGAAACACTAGGGAGAACAAAACCATTATCTAATTGGTCTTCAAACTGAATCTTTAGTTCTTTCAACTCTGATGGTTCTATATGGTAAGAAGGCATCAATATCGGTTATATACCTATCACCAGGTCAATTTTAAACTCTACCTATCTCTCTGGAGGAAGGATGGAGAATTATTCTGGGAAAATGTTTGGAAAGTCTCAAACCACAATAGGAAGATTTTCAATAGAAGAAACACCATCGGGATCTATCATAACAAGAACCAACAAACTCTTGAGCTCTGGGTGGGAAGGTCCTACAATACTTGACCTTAGGTCCCACTCTCCCTCAAACACATGATAGCTCCCATCGATAGTAAGAAAAAAACATGCTGATGATAACAATAAACCTCATCTCGATGAGTGACTAGCCAATCCATATCGATGATGATGTCAAACATATACATATCAAGAACGATAAAATCCCTAACCAACTCTGTGTCAGCTATTGTGAACGAACAAGAAGGACACTAGAACCCCTTCTCTTTCCTCCTGTCAATAGGTGTCGCTAACTCCATTGTAAAGGGAATAAGTTCCATTTGATGTTTAAGACTATCAATAAAAAATGTAGATATAAATGAGTGTGAGGCATTAATATTAAACAAAGTAGTAGCTAATGAAGAATCAACAAGGATCATACCTATTAATGTTTCCACACCTGTATTAACTTCCCTTGGACACTCGTTTAGTGTGTGTAAATGGTTCACTCCTGAGGCCTATGGCTAGAGCCCTATAGTCTTTGAAGCTTCTAACAGCAATGCAGTAGCCTTTGGAATCGACGAACCCTGACCATAACATGACGTATTTATATCCTAAGATAGACACTGTAGATGACCAACATGTATACATATATCGCATGTCTTCATGGGCATAGGACAAGAACATATGGTGTGACCCTCCTTACCTCATAGGTAGCAAGTCATAGGAACACTGCTACTTACAAAAAATGGTGCAGAAAAGGGTCACTATTGAGACCCACCTCTACCACTCCTGTTATGATTTTTCCACTTCCTCTCTTTCCCATACATGCCACTGAAGCAATCACCAGTTGGAAGAGAATAGGTGGTAAAGCCGACTTTTCTTTCCATTTTCATCTCTTTCCTCATTTCATTGTACACTATCTCCGCATAGGTATAAAGCCTCAACATGAAAACCTGTGATCTACTATTTGATCTCAAACACAGTATGTACTTTTTCACCTTCAAATGGTCATTTATTACCATGTTCGGAGTAAAACAGACAATCTCAACAAACTGTTTAGTGTGGGATAACACCAAACACTCTCTATATTGTAATGATAGGAACTCTACAGATTTTTCCAAAGAATAGGGGTTTAAAACCCTTATAATACAATCCCACGTGCCTATCTTCCTTGACCATAGAGTCCCACCAATGCTTAATAGAACCCTTCAGTCTAAAAATTGTTCACTTCACCATGATATTCTCAGGTTTCTTTAGGAAGTCGAAGATTTGATCAATTATATATATCCAATCCCTCACCTCTTGAGGTTTAGTCATCCCTTTAAAGGATGGTGGCTTCTCACACAAGAACTCTTGTGATCGATATCTTTCTCCTCCAGCTCCTGGTTATACTTCAAACACTATGTTCTGAATTCGTGGCACATCCTAATCGACATCACAGACTTACCTTATGATATTCTCGATGACATTCTGATCCATAGGTGGATTTCCCTGAGAATCATCAAATGAAGCTTTCTGAGGAACCTAGGGAAGACATCTCGGAGGCATACTGCTGCACCCCGAATCATAATAACGATCAGACACCAAAAAAATATCAGTTCAAACTAGAAACCCATAAGAAGAAACTGATATTTTAAAAGCAAAAACCAATACTAGAGACACCTATCTCGACATCCCATGGTAACTTGAGTCTTGTTATGACAAAAGTTGGCCAAGCACTCATTGCAACATACCACTCATGTCCCAACAATCATATCTCCAGTATAACAGACATCCCAAGAAAAGATTCTTGAGTACATACCTCCTCTAATACTAAATTGTAATGAACCGACCCGGGTTTCCCTAAAACCTAACACCCGACCCAATATTTCACTTATTCAAAGGGAGTTTTTGATCCCCACAGGCTGGCAACAAGCACCTGGTCATCGAACAAAAAAACTGAGGAAATGATTTCTCCCAACCTAAATGACCACACAACATATATATAGAGCAAAGAAGAAACAGTGGAAGTCTAAAAAAACATATATGCCATAACTGTAAGAAAATAATAGAAACAAAAAAAAGTATAACAGTAGCTAAATACACCAAAATGAAGGTCTGACTGTAAGAGACTCAAAACCTACAGCTACCCCAATGATGACATGGATGAAGTCTAACCATATCACCACCAGCTACCCATCCCAGCTGACATGAACCTCGGCACATCACTGCAGCACCTTGCCTTTCCCGACACAGAATGATAAATAAAGTTTTATGAACCACCAATGCAGTGCGCAGGGTGTGATATAACAAGCTTAGTAGGATCCCACCTAGGTGTTCCATATCAAATCTCTATATAAAAATACCTCTATGATTATTTAAAATAAAACATGACTTGATAAGAAGTAAATTATTTTTATAGAAAACATGGTAAACATTTCCTTTCTTTCTTCGTTCTAAACAAAAGAAGTTATAACAGTTTCAAAGCACATTTTCCATATCATTTTCCACAAGCATAAACATGTATATCAAGGCTAACTCAGAAATCCAAGAAATAAAAAATATAAGCACATGTATCACACACCAAGTAATACTACAGTTCAAGGTAGCAGACTACTCATACCAAAATAATCAAGTGCACAAAAATGAACCGAGAATAATGGTTCAAGGAAGCAGAGGAAAACCACGAGAGTAATCCCCATAAAATTTCAATATCAGTACTCTAGAACAATAGAATTAGGAAATAGAGGAAATCCATAAGACAAGCCTCTTTGATAAAAAAAATCAATGTACGATAGCCTCAAGCTAAACCTTCAATCTAATTACCCAAGGTAATCCATGTACTCTTTTTCACAAACCCATTTCAATGTCTTGAAAACCATTCAAAACTATTTATAATCCATTTATCAAAATCCAGGGAAACCCATTTTTTCTTTCAAAACCCTTTTTTAACACACACAAAACATAATGCCAATTTCATAAATCAATTTATAAAGAAATATTAATCAAGTTCATAATCATAGGCTAGAGATAGAACAACCTACCTCAAATTTTGGGTCACGCATGCCCACAATGGAAACAAAAAGAAACAAAGCCCAATCACTTCATTAAAAAGGCCCTAGAATCAAAATTGAACCTAAAAGGATAGATTCATAATAGAATATAAGGGGTTGGTGGATAGAAGAAATCCATCATACCTCAATAACGAATGTCCACTTCACCACAACTAGTGGAGGAACGGCTTTTGAGACAAGATCTCACAACAGTTCTAAATGAAGAGGAAAAGTATCAACCAACTTGGATCAAAAAATTTAATAATGCAAGGATAGGTTGCTACCCTGACCATTAGAAAGGAAGAAATGTAAAGAACACTTACCCGGTGAGATGCACCAAAAATGAAATGAAGATCCAATGATGATCAGATCGATCCAGAAGGTGAGAGACCTTTAAAAATAACCTAGAGATGTTCTAGGGTAAAGAAAAAAAATATGATGATAGGAATGATGAAAAATAGCTAAAAATGCAACTTAAAACTGGGCACGAGCCGGTTCATGACATGTACCCCTTGGTCGTGGCGTATAGGCCGTGCTGGATAAGTACGTCGAAAAACCCATCACCTCGAGTTAAAAATCCACTATTTAACCCCTACATGATGTGCACCTCAGGTTCACAGTGTGTACCATCTCATAGTGTGATCTCCCAATTCACAACATGATTTCCCAATCCACAACATTCAACTAGCACCAAGTATATGACATGTACTTCAGGAACACTGTGTGTTCCTATTCTGTAGTCTATAGTAAACCCATAAAAACACATCTAAGGATTTTAAAAACCAAAAGGGAACTTAGAGAAATAGAAAACATAACTCATCAAGGTAACTTTATGTTATAATTTTAAAGTGGGGAGAGTGATGAGGAGTGGTTTTGGCAGTTATTTTAGGATATTTAAGTCTTTTGAGGTGAAATAGGGGGAAAGGGGTGGTATTTTTACTAGATGAGGGGTGGATTTATGTGATTAAATTATTATTATTTTATATTTAAAGTCAACCACATTGAGGTGGCATTAATTTACTCAAATACAGTTTATAATTAATGTTTTAAATGATTCTTAGAGTCTATAAATACATCAATCACCCATTAAAATTTTAGTTTTTATATATTTTAAAGTTTTACCATTTATCTTTAACCAATTTCATTATGTTTCCAATACCACAGTAAATATTTATTTACCACGGTAATTATTTAATGCCTAAAAATGAAAATTAAATTAAAACATAATTTGAACCTTATGATTCAAACTATGGAATACATTTCACCAAAATAAATTCACATAATTTTAAATATTAGATTTAAAATTAATCCTGCAGAAGCAATGGGAAAATGTGTTTTTAAATTAAAAAGGTAAAATTGTTTGAAATGTTTTATTTACAATTTCAATGTAAAATTGATTCAAATAAACTAAATTGTAATTAATGATGTATAATTGGAAAAATTAGACTTTAAAATTTTTTAAAACAATTTAACTATATAAATAAATTATATGAAAAAATTATTTTTCAATTAAAATTTAATATTTTTCACTATTCATCAACAAATGAAGCTTTTCTGAAAAATACTAAAATTTCACATTAATATAATTTTGATATTAAAATTTGAAAAATGAAGTTTAATTTTTCAAATAAAAATTTTCAATGTATCAAAATATAGTTTTAAAATATGTGCGTCGTTAAAAGACAACATATTTCTTTTTAGAAAAATGTATCTTTTTATACTTAAAATTGTATTTATTCTTATATTAGGCCAATAAAAATTTTCAGATGAATTTTAAAAAAAATGAATATATAACATATAAATTTAATTAATATATTTAAATAATATTTATTAATATAATTTATTAATATAAAATTTTATTACGGGTATAAATTTTTTTTTATAAAAACACATTATTAATATTCATTTGGTTATAATTTTCATTTAAAATAAATTAGAAACCAATGAATTCATTTCATAAACATTTGTCAACTATATATTTATAATCTATTTAATCTTATTCATTGCCACATTTCCAATGGTTAGGTGATATCTATCACATTAAAATAATAATATTTTGTTATTTTTTTAAGATCGATGTTGTGTATGTTGTATGACATTGAACATAATGTTTCATTTAAAAATCATGGGATATTAATAATATATACTGATGATATATGATATTTTTATCACATTTATCATTATTTTTATGATTAAATAAATATTAATTTAATAGGATAATAAATATAACTGATCAAAATATATTCGAAAAGCAAAGCTGTTATTATCTGAAATGTAACATTAACCTATAATTTCTTATAAATAGGTAATAAAATGTTTTAAGAAAATCATAATGGTATGATATATATATATATATATATAAATGTATTATTTTGTAAAATATATATAATAAAATTAAATCTATTATATGAATGTTTTCAATGTGCACGAAGGAAGTGAATACTTAAGGTAATTTCTTATCTCACTTTTACTTTCATGAGTCATACACCATATTCACCACTTATTTCTTATTTGTTGTATATACAATACCCTAATGTTATAATATATCATGAATTAATTAATATTTATGATATTTAATTTTTCATTTTATGTTATTTCATTCATGGGTATTGTGATACAAAATTTACGAAAGTGGTAAGAGTTTAGTTCAAAATATCATTGTTATTTGAGATGGTTTTTGTTTACATCTACTCAAGGGGAATTATTTTATATTTATATCTTGAAATCAATCTATTTTCATCTACTCTAGTTATTCATAGTATTTTCATGTTATAGTACCATTGTTTCTTCTCTTTGGTATTTAAAATAATTTAGAAAAAATTTCAAATAAAATCCAACTTCATTTCACTCTTCAATTAAAATTATGTTTACATACAAAGGCTAGTTTTCTAAAATTATTTTCAATTTTTTTAACCTTTTCGAAATGATTTTTTAAATTAATTTTTAACCATTTTATCTTTTTTAAAAAAAGTTTTTAAAGTAATCTTCTTTTCATTTTGGATCTAGAAAATATCCCAACCTATTTATAATAGAAAAGGAATGTTCTTTTTAACTTGTACAACATATACAGAGTTACCATCTGACATGACCATCATTTCATTAAATATTCCTTTAAAAGTTTATAAGTTTATTTTTAAGGATAATTTTTTCCTTATATTTTGTAAGAATCATTTTAAAAAAAGATAATTTAATATAAAAGGATTTTCAAAAGGGTCTCTCTTTTAAAATGTGATTTTCAAAATAAAAAGGATATTTTACACAAGAATATTTTTATAGATATTTTATAATTTTTTATGCCATTAATGAAAAATATATATACACGAACTATAATGGGTATATGTAGTAATGATATTATCTTTATTATTTTTATGGAAGGTTTATGATCAATTTATTTGGGAGGCATTATTTTGAAACAATTAACTTTACTCTGGATCGTCTATGAGTATGTTCATTGATTGGGGAAAGTATTTAAATTTTATATGATAGTTTTTAATATAATTGATTATGTTCCTTAGATTTCATACCTTTCATATGAGTAATACATTGGACTTTTTATTTCATGTGTGGGACTTTCTATAGATAGATCCTTGCTGTATTGATAGGTTTAACGAGAAAAACAGGATATGGATTTAGATGAGGATTTCCCCATTTATTTAATGTTCTTATAAGGAATAACTAACGGTATTAGATGTCTTGGCTGATTCCATTATGGTATCATATTTCTTATAAAAAATACATGATTATATTAGATGTATTTTCATGAAACTTCAATGTTATTTGATTTTGTTGAATGAATCCTTTATGGTATGTTTTATATATCCATTTTTATGCATTTTATCATTATTAATTCAATTATTTATATTCCATGTGATTATTCGATTAGTTAGAATATCCATGGTTAAGTATTATGATCATGTGATTATTTATAAGTAATTAATTGATCAACATTCATTCCTTCTACATTATTCTAATGTAATTAAATAAATGGAATGTTTTTTAATTACTTAACATTCTATTTTTATTAGGCCTTATTTATTCATAGATTTCAATGTACTCTAGCCCTTACTAAGAATATAAAATCACCCATTTCTTATGTTTTATTTTCCCCTGGATAAGAGGTCACATTTTTTATCTATATGTGGGAATATTATAAGAAAATTAGTGGAATTATAAAATAAAATTTTTTATTTATTTTATGTTCAAAAATATATTATAAAATTCAATTTTTATCCAACATACCAATACTACTAAACTATTTGGTTCATGAGGATGCAATTGATTTTATATTATGCCAATGTAATAAAGAATCCACTAACTCTATGTTACTAGGGTTGGGGATCTATTGTTGATATTAGAGCAAGTTTAGTAGAAACCATGGAAACTAGATTTAGGAAAAACATATATTAGAGACCATAACCCAAAGATAGACTTTGAGGATAAGTATAGGAGAACATACTAAAGCATTAGTAAGGAAGATATTATGGGGGTCTTCCTAAAAATCTATCCTGTTCTAGATACTACAAGTGGATTTTGTTCTATAACATAGGTATTTTGGGGTAATAAATTTGAAAATGGTATGTTAGGCTTGAGTCGAGTGTTACCTAGTACCCAATAATGGGCCTTACTATGCACTTGGTTTGATAGGGTATATTATTATGAAAATTCAAATTTTATTTTGAACCTATTATAAAGGATTTAAATTGATGTTGAAAATTAATGTCCTGATTTAAACTTTAGGTGTCATAAATTGAAAAACAAAATGTTCCTTAGAGGAATGAGATTATTTTTTCTTTATAAAAAAAGGTTATAAAGTAAAGTGTTACTGAGGAAAAATTCTGATTATGATTGAAGGAAATAAATATCATCATAATGATCAATTTATAGTTCATTATCTTATATTTGGGGAACCTGTTAATTAATCGAGTTAATTGCCTATTCTAAAAGTTAACCCTATGTCCAAGGAAGAACTGATGTTGATAGGTACCAATGACGAAGAAAAATGGTTCATTGGAAAGTTTAACTTCTTGAAAAAAACATGACTAATGGAAATATAACATTTAATATGTTCCTAATATTATGGTATTTATGTTCGAATAAAGGGATGATTTATATGGATAAGGTAAATTGGATAGTACTAACTACCTTGTATTCATGATATTTTCATTTTGTAAATTCATTAACCATTTTTCTAAAGTTATGGATCTTAATATTTTTAAAAACTTATAAGGTTAAACATTAATGAAATGGTTTAATTATAACTTTGGATGTGGTTTTAGATATTATTTTATTATATTAGATAACATTTTATAAACATATTTATAATGACACATACTTTACATACGTTGATATTACTTCAAAATTAAAGAATATTCATTAGAAAATAAAACAAATCCATGACAAGAATATGTAGGTATAATGTCCTTAGAAACCGAGAAACATAAACAACTATTTTAAAAGACATCTTTATTTTCTCCCACTTTTATCATTATAACTATACCCCTTTTTACATATCTTACATAATACCCTTATGCATTCCCTTGGGGAATGAAACACATGATAGGGTTAGATCATATGCTCAACAACGGGAAAAAAGGGAGATATCAATCATATCATAATCATAAGACATAAGAACATAACATTTAAAAATCATATCCTGTATATAAAAGATTGTGATATCATGCCACGAGATAAACAATAAAAGTTCATAAAAATAAATGAATGTAATCCCAATATTCATAACATAAGATACGCAATTTTGTGGCATACACATAATCATATGAAATCATTACATATTAGTCAAGGCTCATTTCTAAGACCATCATAGCGGACAAAGTCCATTGTTGAACTTTGCTTACTCCTCGTTCCATCAATATATTACTAAACTGGTATCATTTCTCATTCAAGTCTTATATATATCATGAGATATAATTCATTACCCAATGCATTGGAGGGAGATATAGGTCCCACCAATATCATAATTAAATCATTCTTATATGTTCCACAAAACATAAATCATTCATCATAGAATACCCCAAGGAATAAAAATGTGTATCTTAAACATCATTCCATTGTAACATAATCCATATAAAACAAATGTATTTCAAAAATACCATTCATTAATAAAAATAATCAAATAATAGTGATAATAAGGATAGAGATATAACCCTATTTATATAATTTCATCTTAGATGGAAAATAATTATGACAAAACACTTGAAATTAAATTCGTGAGGAAAATACCATTTATTCTTTAAAAACATATTATTTTTTCAGTATTCCACACAATTTAAAAAAATTCTTTGAAAATATAATTGAAATATTGTGAAGGAAACTTCATAGAAATAAGGAATTTTGAAAACATAAAAATTATTTCATACCCTATAAGTTAGAAGAAAACATTCTTATCACACTTTTGTCAGAAAGTCAAAAAGTACCACATAATGAAAATAAGAAAAGATTCATTTTATACCATTTATTAAAAAAATTATGATGGGAAAATTTTAAATTTAAATATTTCAGAAGGATAAAAAGAATATTTTGGAATACATATTTAAGAAACATGGATGTGGATGATAAATATAGCGTAGTAAATAGTTATGTATAAACAATATCACATCATAATGAGATTAGAAATTTATCCCTTACCTTAGTTCAGATTTAAATTGTATGAATCCAAACCTCCTGTATAATAATTTAAATAATACCATTTTCTTAGTTCAGAATCATAGTCATTTTTATGATATCATATATGATCATATTATCATCTGTTTTTCAGTAACATTATTACTCATCCATCACATGTTAACTTCTTTATTTTATTCTACATGTTCTATCAAATAATTTATTATTCATATTTATAGGTTATAGTTATATAATTTAAATAATGATAATAGTATAATACATATCATATTTATTCATTCCATTCATTTATATAATCATTATTTATTGAAGGTCGTGTAGAATAAATCACATCGCATCGTGGAGATGGTAAATCGTACGTACACATGAGCGATGATATCATTCCCATAATTGTTGAATGGATTTGAATTGGATGGTGTAAAATATTTCATAACCAACATAATTTCTTAATAATCATGTATAGTTAATATTTCTATCATTATACCCAACCAAGTAAGATGTTGGTGAAAACAGATTACACAACAACCTGGAGACAGTAAGTCTTACGTACACATGTGTGGTAATTTAATTTTTCATAGGACGGATAGAATTTGAAATATGGTTGTTTCATAATCATAATAAAATCTCAATAATAATGAAACAAATAGTAAAGAGTAAGTATAATAACAAATAATTTTGAAAGAATCAATAGAAGACAGTACATCTTCTTCAACGTTCTCCCTCGAAATCTCCTCTTAAAGCACTAGAGTTTGTCTTTGAAGAAGACTATAAACTCTATAATATAACGAGGGAAGTTAAGAAAGGTTATTTTCAGTGGATGGGAAATATTTAAGTCTCAAAGTGAATAGAATAGGTGAGGGACAAGGTGCCCTCTTATAATTGATGTGAGGGGCAATTTTAGGATCTCCAAAAATATTAATTTATAATAAAAATTAATCCCCATAAAATAACTTCATAAATGTCCCAATTTTAAATATGAGATGAGATAGGGTTATAATATCATCAAAAAATAAATTTTAGATGAGTTTTTCTATCAATTTAAACCTTATCAATTTAATTAACACATAGTTACTATATTTAATTTTTAACTAGGGTAACAATTATTTCAATATTAAAAGGGTGAAATATTTATTTATATTATTCAAATTAGACCATAAATAAATAACTTAGAAAATTTTACACCATATGATAATTATTCAATATTTTTTAAATTTTAATATTATTTTAAAATAATTTCATAAAATGTTATTTTGATAAACAATCAGTAGTGTGAATTCTGACACTATTCAATTCATTGATTTATAAATATTTTAGGATAACAATTTAACTTCAAATAAATTATTTTATAATATTATTAATAGTTAAACATCATATATAAAATTAATTAGACATATAATTTACCAAAATTAAATTTATTTTAATATTTTTAATAATATTTAATTGAAATTGACCTTAATAAAATAATTACTATAATAGTATTGTGTAATTATTTAATATGTTAATTTATTGAATAAATATATAAAATAAAATATTATGAAAAAGATAAATCCTCTATATTTTTGAATAATACTTATAATATAATATATATTATATATAATCCATTATTAAAAATGTAATACTTATTAAAACATGAATGTGACAAATTTATCATCACTTTAAATAAAATAATATTAGTGTCATAATCTCTTTTATAATGCTCGAAATGGTCGATAACTAGTCACTTGGATGGTTATGGTATATATATACTCAACCAATAATATTTGGGAAAGTTTTTGGGTCTTTTAATGGTTATTATAAAATTTAATGACAATTATTTTGTTAATTTATCATCAATTTAATAATTTCTACATCATTAAAGTAGAAGATTTTAAGGTAATTACTTATTTTCTAAAAATTTAAAATAAATTATAATGTTAAATAAAAACATTTCAGATTTCAAATGAGTATTTATAATTGAACTTATCTTATGTATAAACTTATATTAAAAATGATATAGTTATTAAAATTTGAGTAAGACATATTTAACATTTCTTTAAATATAATAAATTAAATGTACAAATCACATCTTAGTGGATTCCAAAATACACTATTTAAACCCAAGGATGATTTAGGTCACAAATAATCATCCAATGATATTATGAAAATTGTTAGGATAATTTTATAATGCTATTGTTATCCTTAATTACATGATTTACTCTTTTACCATATTAATAAAAATTGCCAAAGTTATTATTCATAATTCCAAAAAATAAAAGTAATATATTAAAATATTTTTAATTTAATCATTAAAGAAATTTAATTCATTTTTCAAAATTCAAAGCACAGAAGTTTCAATAATTAATTTAAAATTAATCTTGTTGTTGTAAAGAGTGAACAGGTTTTAAAAGTTAAAACATTGTAAAATATTTAAAGGCTTTTACGTCTAAATTCATTCAAAAAATAATTCTAATGGCATAAATTATATTGAATGATAAAAATATATTCTATTTATAATGTTAAACCATTAAATTTTCTAATTTATCCATATAAATTATTTTTATGAATAAAGTTTTTTTCAATTTAAATTATGTGTAATTTAACTATTCATCAAAACATGAAAGTTATCAGTAAATATCAAAAATTAATCCAAAGTAAATTTTTATATCCCAATTCTAAATAACATATTTATTCTTTCATATAAAAATTAGTAATGATTCAAAACCTTAATTTAAAATCGGTTCACTATTAAAAGGTATAAAATTACCCTTTTGGAAAAATATAGGTTTTTATATATGAAATAGGGTTTATTCATACCCTATGATAGAAATATCTATTAGATGAATATCGAAAATATTTTATTAAATATATAACAAATATCTTTAATTAATTTAATTTACTAATTGTAAATCACTTTAACAAATACAAATATATATTTGATTTATATTTTTCATTCAAAATACATTTTCATAAGTTATTTATATTTGTTCTCGTTGACCTAACAACTAAGTAATAATGGTAATTTTATACAAAGGGCACATTGTGGTTCGTTTAAACTCGTGATTGCATGAAATTAAAGATATTGAATAATTTAAATTATTTAAAAAAATTATTTCATTAAAATATTTGGGTGTTACAATATTAGTTTTGGAAAATATTTAGAGATAGACAAAATGACTTGTCACTCTTTTATATACATTTGAATCTATTAAATGTGAATTTTAGTACTTCGGGGATTAATAATTAATCTATGGATATTTATTTTTTTGGAGTAAGTTATTAATTATAAATTTATTGAAGAATAACTAAAGGATGAAATTTCACTTCTCAGTAAGAAATGCATCAAGTAAGTATATTAGCTTATATTCTGATAAAATAAAAGAAATCCAAAACTATAAGAAAATTTTGTTGGAAAATAATATTATACTATTACATTAATATATGATGAATCACATGGTAATTTTACTCATCACATATTTATGGTTTTGAGTCCCTCAAATTTCCATTTATGATTCACTTTCTTATGGTCAATGACTTTAATCACTCTCTATAATTATTTACACTTTTCTTCAATGTCCATATCTATTCTTGCCATTTATTTTATCCAAATCAGAAACCTATTTATTTGTTATTCCATGTAGACTTGGTACATTCTATTCTCTATTATTAAGAGTACTTTTTTTAAACCTTTTATCATGTAGGGTTTCAATAATGGAATTTTTAAATGTCAAACCCTTGATTACCGATATCAAGATTAAATAAAAAGTACACAATTAATTTAAGGTGAAGATAATGTAACACCCCAAAATTTTAAAAAAATAAAATTTTATTAATTATAACATGAGAAATAGAACATTATGTTTAGATTGTATTATATGAAATATTGAGCTATTTTGATATCTTGTGTTACATGCATGGTTGAGTTTTAGTGAACGACAATATACTATTAATATTATTATTTAATATAACTGTTGTTACCTAGCCATTGGAATGGAGGGTATAAATCATATTAAATATATTATGAAAATATATATTTTTCACATTTTTATAAATTATTTATTTATTATAAACAAAATAATATACCTTTAAAATAAAAATAAATGTATTATAAAAAATTTAATTTTTTATAAAAAGATAGATTAGTTGTGTTTTGTGAAGATAATTTAAAATGATTTGTTTACTAGTATTAGAGAATTCCTATGACAAAATAAAAATCTGTTTTTAAATTTTATTACAAAATTTAACTTAGGGTGTTTTTTTATAATATTTTTATATGTTTAATTTCTTATTAAATAATGAAAAATACTAAATTTTAATTGAAAACTTCTTTCTCATTTAAGTAATTTATAATTTTAAATTATTTTTCAATTTTTTTTAAAGTAAAATTAAATCAATTTTATATAAATTATTCAATTGAGGTCATTGGAATCATTTTCATGTTTAATTGGATATAAAAAATGTTGTAGTATTTTGAAAATTTTCTAATTAAAAACCTTCTTTTTCGTCACGTCAATGGGATTAATTTTTAGATTAAAATTTTTCCACTTCCATGATTTTAATTTGGAAAAATGATTTAAATATTTATAATCAAGATAATATATAATTTATAATAACATAAAATAAATTTATAACCATAATGGATAGTGAATACAAAATAAATTAATTACTATTGTTAAGGTAAAAATGAGTTTACTATGGGATTAAACTAGAATGATAAGAGTGTAAATGAAATATAATAATATTTTAATATTTTTGAGTTGTTTTTTTTCAAAATTTGTTATAATAATATATTAAATATGCATATTTATTTCCACTTTTATTGGAATAGGACCCATATAGTATGTTAAGTAAAAAAGATAAAAAAATATTTGTTGCTTACTTTTAATATCAATAATGATTTGGGATAGGGAAAAACAACATTTGTTTATCTATATATATTATTTTGAAATATAAATGATTTTTTTATCATTAATATTTATATTTAATTTTGAAAGATGAATTGTTAACATAAAATGATTAGTAAATTACATCATAGTAATTATTTAGTTAATAAAAAATAAAATCACTAATAATAAAAATAGTAAAAGTGAATTAAATTGAATAAATTATTGTGTTACATTATTTTTTTAGTTTAATATATATTTTTACATAGGTTTTAACATAATAGAATCAAATATCATCATTGTATTGATATTTTCAAATTCAATCCAAATAGATATTTTCAAAATTGACATTAATTTTATTTTAATATAAATTATATATAATTAATTGTTTAAGAATTACTAAAAAACCTATATTATTCCAAGTAATTTTTAAAAGATAATAAAAAATTAAAAAATTTCCATTCATGGGCTAATATATCTTCTATAAGGAATATATTTTCCATTAAATAGTAAAAACATAGTTGTTGTTGTTAAGGATAAAGTAGTTTTTTTCACGTTACATGAACTTATGTTAAAATTAATTTTCAAAACACATAGGATTTATATTTTATAAATTATAAATAATATATAAAATAATTTGATCCAAATTATATAATATGATTCACTCTAATTTAATATAAAATTATAAATAACCAATGTTAGAAAACTAGTTACCATAGTGAAAAACTAAAATGGTAAAAATAGGGATACTTAAAAGTTAAGGAATGAGATGTTTAAAATAGGTGTTTAAATGTGCGGTGTTGGTATTTATAATCCAAATAATCACACTAAACTATAATTTATCAATTTTGGATCCAATTTAAGTGATATTGGCCTCACAATAGTGAATATATTTGAGTACTCTTCAAAAGTTCCACTCATCCTCAACTATAAAAGGAAACTCACTCATATCACTTATTCATAGCTCTCAAGCCATTTTTACCAACCAATATAAACCCAAAACACTTCCAAACTTCCCTCCCCTCATCATAGTTTCTTTATTTTAGAAATAAAGATAACCAAGCAAGGATTTAGTGCAAACCAAAGTATGATTCCTGAAAAAGAGGCAATTTTAATCAATGATCATTTTCATTTTATTTCTTCCCCACACCATTAAATTATTATTATACCATAATTATATTATAATAATATTATATTACAAATAAATTTATTTTTTTATGATAATGGTATGTCAAAAAATCGCACACACTTCCACTAAATAGATTATGAAGTCAATGTTCACCTGTATGAAGGACTACCACCTCATGAAATGATGTCGTTTATTTCTCTATTAACACCTTTCAAGCATGGTTATTTCAATGATTTTATTGTTTATATATGATATTTATGATTTTATGATTTTATTTTCCTTTTATAATTATTATATCACACCCACCTTCATGATTTCCATTTCGTGGGAATACGATAATGTCGTTTGTGTGTATATAATACTACCACCTCACGATACGATGTGATCTATTCAAGATTTACATATAATATATTAAGGATGAATTTAATAAAAATTTATGATATATATGAAATAAATATTATTCAATAATTATGATATATATAATTTAATTTACTTTGATTTATCCTAGAAAGAGAATGAAAAGTAGTTTTCATGCTTATGTATGGCCTACCGTTTCCATGAATGGTGTATTTAATTTCATATTTCTATGTTTTATAGAATATTATGAATACATATATACTGATTATATATGAAATTTATATCATATTTATCATATTTGAGATAATTAAATTAGAATTAAATTATGAGTACCAAAAATATAAAATATCAAAACAAATATGAAAAATAAAGTTGTTATTACCCAAAATGTAACTTTAACATAGAATTATTAATAAAAGAGTAATAAGAGGTCATAATAAAATTAAATATGGTATTATATGTAAACTTATTTTTTTGAAATAGATTTATAACAAACTTATAATTATTATACATGAGTTTCAAACATTTACGAAGGAAGTCAATACTAAGGGTAAGGGTTTCTCATCTCACTTTTATTTCCATGATACATATTTAATACTCAATACTTATTTCTTTTATGTGGTGTATATACTGCATTTTTTTATGATATGTAATGAATTAATTTATCTTTATGAAATTTAATGTTTTATTTTAAGTTATTTCACTCATGGGGCTTCTGATAAAAAATGTACCAAAGTGTGATGAGATTAATTAATGATCTCATCATTATTCGAGATGGTTTATATTTATGTATCCCTTGGGGGAATTATTTTTTATTTCCATCTTTAAGTAAATTTATTTTCTTATCATATAGTTATTCATGGTACCTTCAAGTTATACTACCATTTTTACACTCTTGGTTTCTTAAAATAAATGATATTTTTTATTGAAATCACATCATTTCTCTCTTCATTCAGATATAAGTTTTCTTATAAAACCATGTTTTCTAAAACTGATTTTAATAATGTTTTTAAAATTTAAAAATTTATTTATTAAATACATTTTTACCCTTTTTTTCTTCTCATTTTTTTCAAATTAAACTTCTTGTCATTTTCTGATCATGGCACTTTATAAACCTTTTGACAGTGAAAAAGAAATTTTCATTATAACTGATATGAAATGATTATAATTACTTGTCAACAAGACCATAATTTCTTTGAATCTTTAGGTACATGTTTATAAGGTTATTTTTAAAGAATATTTTTTTCTTATATTCTGGAAATACATTTCCTAAAAAATTTATTTTCAAAGAAAAAGATTTTCAAAAAAATTATGTTTTAGTATGTGATGGGTAGGGCTCGGTCTAGATATCCCCTAGATGCATCAAAAGGTTTCATCTGAAAAAATTGATATAGTTTTGACCAAGGCCTTACTAATTTTTTGGATTTCTTAGAAAGAAGACTTGATGATATTAGATATATTATCATAAAGAATCAAAATTATTAGATGTCCTGGAAATAATCCTTTTTGGCATTAGATGTCTTAGCACGAATCATTTACATTACAAGATTTCATAGCATGAATCCTTGGAAGAATGTATAAGATGTCAATAATTATGAATTCTATCATTATAACATAGGTTATTGATATTCCCTATGATTATTCGATTAGTTATAATATACATGGTTATATATCATGCTCATGTGATTATTTATTTTGCATTTTTTGATTACCATTCATTACATCAATATTATAGACACATTATTGATTAAATATCATGGGTTTTAGTTATTTAGCTTTCCATTTGGATTATGTCTTATATATTCGTAGCATTCATTGTACACACACCCTTACTGAGCATCTGAACTCACCTATTTATTATATTTTATTTTTCCCAGGATAAGTGGATGTATTTTTTGAATCATATGTAAAGATATGATTTAGAGAATAATGGAATTATAAATGATTTTTTTCTATTTTATGGTTTAAAATATAATTTAAATTTCAATTATGTATCTAGATTACCAAGACTAATAAATTATTCATTCCTTCATGTTGTGATTCCTTTTATCTTAAGAGAATGAAATAAAGAAACCCCCAGCTCCATTCTCTTGGGGTAGGGGAACAAAAAAAGCATTAACGGATAGAAAATTCATTAATATTTCATTGGGAAAACCCCACCTAAGGATGTTCTAAGAGACTTTAAAAATTATTATAAATTCTATTACCAAAGATGATACTGAATATATATATATATCAAAGTTTTTTATCTAATAAGATAATGAAGTTTTAATAAGATCTCTATTACCTAGGTAAATTAATATTCAAAATTTTTCTAAAATGGGAGTCGTTGATAATCATCAATAAGACTTTAGAATGTTTGAGAAGAATATAGTAAAAATCATATGAGTGGGAAATTGAAATTGAGTTCCCTCTTTATTTGTTACAAGTGCACCTATAAAAGGGGTTCATGTAAAGTAAGAAACATAGTACTATTCACACAGGTTATAAAGTTAATGTGGTATAGAAAATGTATCCAACAATGATACCAGATGATTTTACAAGAGATGATGTTTGAATATAGTGAGTTTCCAATTAGGGTTTAACATGGATGAAGTTGAATTACTAAAATATTAGGTAAAGAGATAATTGTTACTTGAAATATTTTCCAATTAGATATATCAAGAAGAGTATCGGTTAAAGATTATAAGACAGAGTTTCCATGTTAGTTGTAAGGGGTAAATATTTTATTCATTGGGCAGAACCCAGGTTTGAAAAAAATCACTATTTTTTGAGGGGCTCTAGACAGTGAATACTGGATAGATTTAGTGGTTATACAGGAAGAAGATTCTAGACATACTTTGTATAGTGATTAATTTTTTATATACTTTTAGTGATATGGGTAGATAAATTTTTCACTTTTTTTTTGAAAACATAAGAAAAACTAGTGCAAATGATGAGTTTCAGTATAATCAAACCTATTTAGAGATAGAAGTATACTAACTGGAGTTGGAAAATTTCACTCACTTCAAGTACCAATGAGTGTTTTCATTAAAAGTATCTATTCACCCACATTGGAAAAAATCCTCACAAATATTGTGTTCGTTACATTACTTTCTTATTATTGCATGGTTTTGAGTTTTTCATATAATGTTAATAAAGAAAATAACTCTAACATGATGAAAGGGTAAATATTTAATGAATTTAAATTATAAAATTTCACCACTAATTTAACCCTAACCCCTTCTTAGTGGTTCTCATGATCATAAGAAACATCAGTTGTTATTAGAGACATGGTTCCCCTTTTTTATCCTTATCATAGAGAAGATAAACTTTGTGAACAACAGAGTTATTCTTACTTTTTATGTGAAAAAGTCATCATGGATTCAAAAATAAAATGATAACCCATATTATTTTTATTAGAATTGATTTAATTGGGGTATCTACAGTTTAGTTTCTACCAACTGAGAAATAAGCTCATATGACATTTTTTGACAAATTAAATTTTTATTTTATTGGTAAATATAATAATTTTATTCTATTATCATTTCCATAAAATATATTTATAAAGGTGATGGGTCTCAAAAAATATAAATAAAATTTAGATAAACATGATAGTATTTTTGAGGGAAATACCCAATTAAAGGATGAGAAAATAAAAATATCTAATTACCAGTTTTAAGATAATAGAATGTAAGATAATGAAAATATTATTGATTACATCACTAGAATTAACGTTCTTTTTTTTAAAACAATGTATTCACATATTTTGTTGGAGATTCGTCCATTTTCATGAAACAAATATGAATATTTTAGAACATGTTAAAATCTAACATTTATTCCTTATAAGATCAAGATTATTTATATAATGATGGATTATATAAAATTCTTATTGAATAGGAGATGAGAAAAAACTCAAGTCTTTAAAAAGGATATCAAGGAATACATTGATTTTAAAGCTATAAGAAATATGAAAAATGAATATAATGAGATTATTGACCTCATATATTCATAATATAATGAATATTATGAAATAAATGAAATAATCAAGTATTTTATTCCAAAAAATTATCAAAAAGTTAGAGGAAAATATGGAGGAAAATTCCAAGATAAACTATTTGAGTGAGAAGGAAATGTGAATTTTTCCATAAATTGTTCCAAGAAAACAATGGAGAATATGAAGACGATTATTAAGAAAACCTCACTATAATAAGTGAAGAAAAGAATCCAAGGAAGATAATAAATAATATATATATGAAATATTTCCATGAAAAAAAATAAGTATCTCGAGAAATAAATTTGAGTATGACTCTATTGAGAAATTTTCTTTCAAAGATGAAAATACATTAAGGTTTAGAACCTTCATTAAAAAAATTGATAAAAATGAAGATTCCTCAATATGTAAAGATGAAGAATATTAACAAACATATATATATAATTATATGATATTATAAAAGGTAGAACATATTTGGAAAATAAAAAGTAAATAAATAAATCATAATGAAGAATATTGATGTTTTGAAGAAGAATTCATGAAGGGAAGATCTTTTAAGAATGAAATATGTGTACTTTTAAAAAATTAAGACCCTAAAATAGAAAGTTATAGACTGAGGAAATGTTCTTGAATATCATCATAACAAACATGATATTATATAAGATGATATTTTTAAATCTCAATCATAATTTATTAAGGGTGGTTTTAACTTAATGATTATGAGTGAAAATTTCAATAAGGATTATATGTTAAAAGTTAAAATAGATTGAACTGTTGAGAAAAATCATCCCAAGAATCATGTTCCTTTTTTATACACTAAACATAAAAGTTTATCTGATCATTTTAACTATAATGGTGTTAGAAAAAACATTGGTAATTCTTGTATTGAAAAATGATATGGAAAAAATTACATCAAAAAGGTTGAAAATAATTTCAATAATAAAGATGATACACACCAGTGGAAACTGAATATATAATAATGTTAAGATCCATTAAAATCCTTTAATAGAGAAAAATAATGTATCTATAGAGGATAAAAATTTGATTGTTTTTATTGATGTTGTATAATTTATGTGAAAAAAATATTATAACTGTCAAAAAATGTATCTCCCCATTATTATTCCTCAATTAAGGGTGAGAAATTATAGAATAAAATATAGTAAATTTTATATGATACAATAAAAATTAATTTATAAATCATAAGATGTTAAAATATTCCTCTTATAGAACCAATTTGGTTTTTTTGAGGATTTTTGTGTAAGATATAGCCAATGAGGTCACTTTATGGGATAATTTTTGACAACTTATATGGGACATGTTTCTTATGGTAAGAATAAAAAGGAATCATGAAAGAAGAAATATAATTAAGGATATTTTATTTTTTATATTGTTGTAAATAATATAAAAAAGAAGATGCCTTGGATTCTTAATATTGTTTTCTCCTCACATATGATAAGTGATATAAATATATTAAATGGTTTTGAAAAAATTAAGGAGGATTAATTATTTTCAGAAATCTCTATTCTTTAAAAATTAGGGTAATATGAATTATTGAGATTGACTCTCAGGATATAAAATCATATAAAGTTATATATGGGTAAGGGATCAAACAAAAATTATTATGTTTTATCCAACATTTAAATGATGATAATTAAATTATATCCAATAAATAATCTTACATCATCAGAATCATGAAATATAGAAAATTTGTTACAAATAGTGAAAGAACTAGTGATAATATGATCCAAATTAGAGACCATTGAATTTTTTTTACTTAAGCGTGTAGGGTGAAAATAAGTTTCCATATCAATTATTTAGTAATCTTGGCTAGAAATGTATGAGCTCAATTTCTATAGAAACTATTTCAAGATTCTTACCATAACTGAAGAGGAATCCTAATGTTGTTTATACAACTTTTTAAAAGGGGAAGGTGGTTAGTGGAAGACATATAAAAGTTGAATTTAGATTCACCAGACCTATTAATCTCACTTAGTCTGATATTTTTAAGCAATTATATTTTAAAAAACTAAAGGTGATATTTACTTCATTACTTTCTTTGATGACTTCGCTCATATGACCAACAAAATGTTAATGAAGCATAATTAAGAGGGATGTAGAATTTTTTAGATATTTTATAAGGTATGGTGAAAGAGGTCAAGGTGTTTATATATTGAATCTGAGAATTGAAAAAATATAGGAGTTCACAAGAAATTATTTTGAACACTATTTGAAGCAAATTGGAATGAAAGCCCAATAAAATGATATATACACTCTTCAACAAAATAGATTGGCAGAAAAAAATATGTTTAGTCGAAATATAAATTAGTGTGTTGGATAAATATTAAATTTTAATGATTATATAGAGAGAATCTATTCGTACATTTCTTCATGTAAAAATTATATGTTTGTTTCAACCATTATTTAAAATGATTCTCAATGATATTTCATATAATAAAAAATTATCAGTGAAATATTTCATGGTTTTTAGGATTCCTTTATTTCATAAGATCAAAAATATGGATCTTGGAATGTTTGATCAAACATTTAAGGAATTTATTTTCACGGGATATTAATTTTATGAAAGAAGTTACACATGTTTGAATAAATATTTAAAAAGGTAGGCTAATTCTTATGATGTGAAATATATTGAATATAATAGATCCTTAATAAAAGTAATTTAATATATTATGAAAGATAAAATTAATAAATCCATCAATAATATTAAAAGAAAAAATTAATGTGAGAAAAAATTTATAAAAAGTGACATAGATCAGCTAGATAATTAGGAAAGTGAGATTGGATGAAGATATCTTAAAATTCATACATTACATAAACAGGTTAAATCAAACAAAATCATTGGAAATCATAATTCCTATATTCAGATTGAAATAGAGTGACATATAAAGAATTATACATCACTTATCCCATAGGTAGAACTAGAATTAGTTTCAGTGGTTATTGAACTTAACGAAAGGGTGAAATTTATAAATTAAGAGTAAGATCAGATTTAGAAAATTGACACATAATAACTTCTTCCTTGACTATTAGGAATGAATATTTTTGGAATAATGTGGGTGTTCAGAAACAAGTTGAATTGACATGGATAATTCTCCTAAAACAATGTATGACTTGTTTGTAAATTTTACTAAAAGGTTGACGATATTGATTTCAATGAAACTTTACCTATGTTTAAATACTAGAACCTATAAGAATGTTCTTAGCTATAGTTGTTTATCATTTTTTGAAAATTTATCATATGGATTCCAATTCAACATTTAAAAATGTGCAATTTTATGAATAAAATTATATTTAGATTCATAATGGGAATTAACATTTTAAGGATGGAACCATGGTGTGTAAACTAAATTAATATTTTTATGGGTTAAAATAATAACCTAGTGCATGGTACTATAACCATGATCATTGGTTAAAGTAGTATAATTTTTCACAAGGAAAATTAATAGAAACTTGTATGTTTTGGAAATGAGCACATGTACCAATATTTTTAATTTTTATATTGTAGATAAAATTTTGGAAGGAGAAGGGGATTAATCTAGTAATTTTTTTTCTAATTAAATGCTAAAAAATAATGAAATTTCAGTGCTCATAGTACTAAATTTCTCCCTACCTTTACAATTCCTATAGAATGAATGATATAAATTTCTATCATAAAAAATTATTTTGAGGAGTTTTAGAAAAATTTGGATTGATAGATTGAAAATTATTTAATAATTACATTTCAATTAGTATAAATATGAGTAAATATGGAGCTATGAATGTGTGAATCTAAAACACTTTTGGAATTTGATATAAATATTTCTCTATATTAAAATTTTATAACCATAAATTCTATATATTTTTTCATTTTGAAATAGATATCCAAGTTACCTAAATGAATCACATATAATGGTAGTGAAAATTAATACTTAGTAATGCTAAAGTAATATCTTCTTATTTTCTATTTAATAAAAGAAGTTGTGATATAAATTTTCTTGGATACACTAATGGTGATTGGGATAGAGATTATAATTATAGAAAGTAAACATCAGGATGAATTTTTTTCCTTAGATAATGTTATGTGATAGGTTATAGTATGAAAAAATTATTTTTTACATCAAGTACATTGGAATAATAATACGTTTATTCCACCCTTACTTTTACCCAAATGATATGGATTTATGTTTCGGTGGTAGATTAGAGAGTGATTTTTTATCATCCATTTTTTATTATTTTTCATAATTAATGTCTTTTTTATCTTTCCAATAACAAAGTATAATATTCGATATTAAATAACATTGACATCATGTATCACTTTTTAGAATATAATTTTTCAATAGATATGTTATTCTTGAGTACATTTCAATAAAGTATCAACTTTTTGGTGTTTTCACCAAATAAATTTCATGGAAATTATATATGGAAATCAGATTTCAATAATATGTTTATCTTAGACTAAATAATTATAAATGTTTTTATGATATACCCTCATTGTTATTTTGATTATGTTTTCTAAGGGGGAGAGTATGCACGTCTTTGTAAGAATAATTACAAATCTTATAGTTTCTAAATATAATTATGTTGTCATTTTAAAATATAGGAGGATAAAATTTAGTGAGATTGTATCATAACATGGAAAAAAATCTTATTTTTCTGGGATATAATTCCTTCAAAAACAATATTTTATCTAGTAGTGTGTTTTTTATAAACTTTTCTATGATAAATTATATGGATTGATAAATGAAGAAAAATATTGAGAAATATTTCTTTTTGAAAATGGGTTTTTTAAATATTTTTTGAATGTTGGGAAAAATTTCAAAAGAAGATAGTACAGATCTAATGGAATGTTTTTGTAACATGTTTTATATTTTTTAAAAACATGTTTTTTGCGAATTTTTTTGTTAAAAATGTGATAAAATTTTGCTAATGTTTTAATGATAATTTCCCTTATGAAGGTTAGGAAAAAATTTAGATGCTTTCCTGAAGGTGGTGAAGGAAGTTTCTCCATGACTATATCAGGAAAAACTATCCAAAGATAGAAAATGGTAAGGCAGTCTTAAATTTCCTAACATTATGAAGAAATTCATTATCAAATAAAATGGTTTTAAAATATCATATAACTATAACAAAAGTATAACCATATCACCAAACAAAAATCTTAAAACATAGATATCTAGATATATGTGTTGTGAAGGACATAATCATTTAATATGGTCTATAAATCAATTATTTAAGGCTACATGATGACTCATTGAAAATTCATAAGGGTATTATACATAATTAATACAGTTAAAAATGGTCTAGTGGGTGGATTTACTAGATAGATAATGCAAAATATTATTGGATGTACAATGCCCAAAGTTACCCGACAGAACATGGTGGTTTTTTCCTTTCATAGGTTCGTATGGAGTCCTTTATATTGAGTTTTTAATAATTGAAATAAGTGTAAAGGTAAAAATAAGTATAAAGGGGATTCATTACAAATTTATGAAAAGATGGATGTTCATGCATCAGTACAAAGTGAATCATCATTTATGTTACACTAAGTAACCTAACAGATCAATGGTGTTGTGATCAAAAAAAGGGGAAGGAATTTCATGATTGAATTTACTTGATGTTGAACAAATATTATCATCATTAAACACCATGAGTACACCAAATTGAGGTAGTTGGGGTGACCTGATAGAAATGGATGAAATAATTTGACTCAAGTTTATTATAAAGAGGAAAATAATATATTAGAAGAACATTTTGTAAAAATATTTTTGTGAAAATGTTTTATGTTACGTGTTTTATGAAGTTTTATATCATGAAGGGTGATTAGTTATTAAGAAATAATATTGATTACATTGAAAATTTATCTATCATACAAAATAGACTAAGTAATGTTTAGAGAAGATCGTATAGTATCATGAGATTTTCAATACTCATGTAAGGGTAATATGAATTTTATGTTAGGGAAGTAGTTTGATATTACTTACTAAAAGTATGAATTGGATAGAGGAAACCTAGTCAGTTCTCAATAGAGAAGCTATTATAAATCCATCTAATAAACCACACTAGATGGAGTTCTCATATACTTTAAAAATCATGTTGAATTACTTTACCAATGATGACGATATTATGATATATCATTATTTGGTATATAGTATAGATATAAAATAATTAATAAGTTCCTTGATTCAAAGCCTAAGGAATATTGAAGAAGGTTTATAATTTTGGAGTCTTCATGAAGTATCAGGGAGACTCTGGGATTTTTCATAAGAATCTAGTGAAATACAGATGAGTAAGAAAATGAAATTAATTTCTCGACATTTTCCCAATGAGTAGTCCTATAAGAGGGTGAAAGTATCATAAAAAAATATGTTCATTTCACGTGTTTTAGATAGTCAAAGTGATACATAAAATTTATCATATAGATACACCAGGAAAATATTTAAGATTTTATTTTTTAATAGATTGAATTTCCTATTAGTGTTTCACGATGATGATGTTTTTTCCCACTAGATAGAGGTGAGGAGATAATAGTTATTTGAAATAGGTTCTTGATTAGAGATATCAGAAATGGGATTTTTCATAGAATAATATATAGGGTTTCTAAGTAGGTTTTGATGTTCGATATTTTGGTTCATTGTTCAGAATGAAAGGTAGAAATCAGGTGTAGTTTTGTGAGGAGCGCTAAATGGACATACAAGATAGACATATTATATGAATGAATAACAGACGAACGTTCATTGATATGGGTATAATTTTTTCCACCTTTTTTTGTGACAATATATGATAAAGAGTTGTAATTTATAAGAGTCATTATAATCATACCTATTAGGAGATAGAAGAATTCCAATGGGAGTTGGATTATTTTATTGACTTTTCTATTATAGTGAACTTCCATGAACTCATATAAGTTTACATGTAAAGGATATAGTCACCCACACTAGGATAGAAACATTGAAATATTTAATGCCTTGGTTTATATTCTAATAGTTTCAGTCTTGTGAGATAGTTATAAATGCTGATAAGTAGAATTACTATAAGAGGTTACATTGGTTAATTTCTAAAGAGTTTAAATTGTAAATATAACTACCGATTTAACCACCACCCCCTTTTATATGGTTCTCAAAATCTAAATAAACTTCAATAACATTTTTCCTAAAATTTCTTAGAATATTTGAAAACTTATTTAATTTAAAATTTTATATGGAAACCTATAATGGAATCATGAAAGAAAAAAATGGTCATGCCAGTTGTAAAAATCTCTTTATATCATTTATTTTTAATGGGGACATTATTTTCACACTTTTACGAAAAAACCAATAACATTTTCTTATTAATATCTTTTTTAAGTGATTATTTTTTAAATGTATTTAAATAATGTAAAATATAATCAAAATGAAGCTATAAAAAAACTTCATGTAAAGTAAAAAACAACCAAAATTAAATTTTTAAAAGCATTGACATGGATGAAAATTTTCATGACTAAAGAGGAAATAAGAATGAGTTTTATTTATATAAATATTATCAATCCATATATGTACCAAAGAGTGGAAAATGGTACAAATACAGGAAAATTATATGATTAACCATAGGTTAATAAAATAGATGGGAGTTAAATAATAATATCCCTATATTTTCCTTCAATAGAAATTTATCGTATATATTCTAGAAAAGAAACTAGATGGTAACATGGACCCTTACCTTAAGAATCCTATTGATACATATCCATCCATACACCATGTATAAAATATATAGATTTATTATACATATATATTTTAGAATAATGTTCATACATACAAACTATGTATCATGAAATTATAATTTCCAATTAACTTTTATTAACAATTTCTTCATTAAAATGTTCATTTGGGTGATAATGGTCCATTTTCCATGCCAGGTTTGATTCGATGGTTCTGGTACTTAAAACTAGGTCATGGAATCATTATTTCCAAAAATATTAATCATGAAATAAGTATCATATTTATTCATCATATACAATTTAAAATCATTCTGAAAAAGTGGTGATGAAAAATGAATTAATTCAATTTATGGATATGTTAGTCTGTACATATACACGAGTGATGTTTCCAAATTTATATGGATAGAATTTCTGATAGGTAAATAATGAATATCCTTTAAAAAATATTTTTTATATCATAAATTTCATATATATTCATTTAATATATCATTATTACCATCAATGTAATGTTAAAATGAAAAAGGAATCAGATCGCATAATGGATATAGTAGCCCACATGTATGCTTTAGTGACATTATATTTTTTCAATGGATGAAAGGGTAAGAAGGTAAATAATATATTATTATTATAAAAGGATAATTATATTGTAAATATAATTGGTAAGCATTAACCTTATCTTAATAACTTCCCATGAATGGAAGTGGTTAAAAATGAAATACATCACATCGTAAGGTGATTGTCCGCAGGTATGCACGAACAATGATTTCATTTATAATTTGATAGACAAAGAGATAAATAAGGTATGAAACATCAACATAATAAAATATTAGTATATGTTAAATGTAGATTTTATTATTTAATCATGGTTATAATTTGAATATAATGAGTTATAAGAATCAATAAAATTAAAACACTTGGTTAAGAGTTATACCTCTTCTTTATACGACCTCCTTTATATTAAGCATTAATCCTTATAAAGGTTTTATTATGATAATAAAAAGGCCTATTGATCATGTATTGAAACTTTAAGAAGTGATATGAGTAGGTATTGAGTGATATATAATGTTCTAGAAGTGTGAGTAAGACGGGAGAGTTGGTGCCCTTTGATGAGGGATGGAGAGGACACAAAAGAAAATTTTCAAAATATGAAAATATAGTAATGTATTACTAAAGCTAAATAGACCTAAAATGATTCATAATATAATAGTAGATGATATATGCTATAAATATGACCATAAAATAGGATTTAAATAATAATTTAGGTTAATTTATTCTCTATCATTTTTGTTTAAGCCCTCGTTAACAACATGTAACCTTTATCATAGAAATGAATTTGTTGCTCAATTACTGTTAGGAATAGAAAAAAATAAGTTGAAATTATAAAATAATGTTAATTAAAATGATTCCAAATATGTGATAAATTTATAATTGTTCATTTTTTATAGGTTCAAGAAATTCATTTTAAAATAATTTCATAAAAATAAAAAAACATTTTTTAGCAAAATGAATTTTAATGTATAAGAATGAGTTTAACTTTATTAATTACTATTTAAAATATATTATATGATTATTAATATAATTGTTTTAATATATTATCAAAACAGTTAATTAAAAAATCATTAATAGATATTAATTTAATCTATTGATATAAAAACACATTGAGCACATAAGACCAGTTGTTTAGAAAAACATATTCTTTTACCTTCGTATGAATTTAAAATGAAATTACAACCAACTAAAAACTAATGAAGTCATTTTAAACATTTATAAAAAATAAGTTTTCATAAATTATGTTTTTCAATATCCACCAATCTAGAAACTTTGTGAAAAATATTACATTAAATTATTATAACTAAATAACATTTTTCAGTCATTTTATTCTTTATGTTACATGTAAAGAATGATATCAAAAAATTCAAAAAAAATTAAAGAGAAATGAATTATAAAATAAGGGGTAGTTAGAATTTTATTCAAATCAATTATTGACTAAAAAATAAGTAATTTAATCATAATTTAGATTCATGAACTTTATAATCTACTTTGATTCATTTAATTTATAATATGGAAAATAATTTTCAAATAAATATCATCATTTAATCTCATAAAAAATATATCTATAAATCCACAATAAATTTTATCTAAACAAATATTTCTTTATATAATATCTCAAAAAATATTTTTATAAATATCTATATATATTGGAATAATATCTCTAAAAGATATCAAAATTATTCTCCTACACAGAGAACATTATTGGAAATATATTTTATTAGATATAAAAAGAAATAATTGGACAATTAATTGTCCAAAATTATTCAAAAAAAATTAAATTAATAATTAAATATTTAATCAGTATTATTAAATAAATCAAATTTTTTAATCAAATATATTTTTTAAAATATATTTTTTTCCGTGAAATTTATGAATTTTATTAAGAATATACTAAAATATTATTGATTTATTTTTTTATATATTCTATAAAATATTTTGAAACGAATTCCATATACTATATATATTCTAAATATAGTATAATCCCTTGAGCACAAATTGTTTTGTGGAAGTTGTGTAATGAACTCCAAATATTATGTGTACTTATTTAAATTGTTTCTTCAATAGTAAAATTATTATGACTTATAATAAAATATTTCACAAATAAAAAAATGGTGCATGGAATTTATATTGGTCTTGAATATAGTATCAAAAAATATTAAACTAAAATAAAAACATATAATAGGTTTTAAATAAAATATTTTATTTTATTATCTTTCATATTTTCTATATTATATAAACATGATACGTATTATCCCAAATATCATGGAATCTATTTATATCATATTGATATATATTAAATGCATTTTTATGTCCCTTGATCATATCAACACATTAATAGTTTCATATAAGAATAGAAATATTTTATTCTCTCAAAAATAATAATTTCTTTAACACTTTTTTACTATATTTCTTCTAGAAACTCCTGTGAAAATATATTATCATTACCTATAATTTTATATAAATATTTTAAATGACTATTATATTATCAAAAACTTATATTTACTATATATTTAACATTTCATGAAAGATAATCATGTTTTTAGAGTTTAAAATTTATACTAAAATTATATATATAACTTCAAAACTTCTATAATAGTATTTAAATTTTTTGAGTTATTTACTATGATATAATTATTACCATATTCAATGATTTAACATGGTCATTTCAAGGATAAAATATCATGTTTTCTTCCTTTAATTATTTTCAATTGGTATATTATGTAGTATTTAGTCAATGTTCTTTGTTTATAAAATATAATATTTAAACTTCATGCTAAAATTATTTACTCAATAATCTTTAAAAAAAGTACCATAAACCATGTCTCAAAATCATTTCAATTAATTAACCAATTTTAATCCTTTTAATGGATTAAATAATATTTGGGGAAATAAAATTTATTATATGATTTCTTTAGAAAAGTTTTTATATTCTTAAAACTAATTTTATATCACTGAACCTCAACTAATATCTTCATGAATAGTTAAATACAAATCATAGATCATATGTATGTATTTTTAGTCCATTGAATCAATAAAATTTATTAAATTATAAAATATTCCCATCATTTAATTGTTATATGTTTAATTTATCTTTAATGAGATATGAGACCTTCATATTCCATATAAATCTTTAATAATCGGTAAATATATACTAAAAAATACATATAAATTATTTCATTATAAAAATCAATCAAAATTATTTCATGTAGAAAATTATACAATAAATTTCAAGAAACTATTCAAAATCCAATTTGGTGATAGGGTAATATTTTTTCAGTTCATTACAACAAAGATATAGTTGTCATAGAACCTCAAAAAATACAAGATGGAAAATTCATGACCTAAATATCCAATTCCTAACATAAGATTATTGATTTGAGCTACTTCAAAAAATTATTATTAGAATATATTTACCATAAATACAATGTAAATTCATAAAATAATCTTAAAAATTTATTATTACTCTAATTTAATACAATAATAATCATTAAATATTCTTTATATAATTTGAATATTTTTTAAGAAAACATATTTTGTATACTATAAATTTTGAATTGATTTATGTTATCTTACTAATATTATCAACACTGAGTGATTTTTTTTTGATAAATACACTCTATATCATACATTTAACTTTCAATATATTCTAAAAATATCCCCAATTAATTTTCATTATTATACAGGTTTAAAATATGACAAATTTATTTATCAAACAATTATTTTGTTAACAGTTAACCTTTCGTGTATGTGCCATGTTTTATTCTGAATAACTTATTCCTCTAAATGAATCATAGATTTTAATACCATATAGTAAATTCAATAACTAGTAAAATCATAATTCATGTTCTCAATTGGTATCTGGAATCCATGAATATAAATTTATTAATATATTTCATATGTTGTTTAACCATGATCTACACAATATATGTTTTTTTTTAAAATAATCAATGTCGTATGGTCAATATTCTATGAAATATTATTTTTCTTAAAATTAATCATGAGATATAATTTTTTTATTTTTTATTTTTTTCATTCCTATTATCTATATGTAATTATACTGCCTTTAAATTGGTTTCACTGAAAAATTTCCCTTAATCATCATGGCCATCATTGTTTATAAGACAGTTTTATAAAGTCCTCAAATGGAATCTAAAATTCAAAAACTCCTTATAAGATCCTAATATAACACAAAATAATTATCAAATAAATTTAAAAAAATATAAATTTCATCAAATTTAACATCAATATACTTTATAGTAATCACATATTCTATCCATATCATAATGTTTTTATTAGAATGATTAATAGATTAGTTACACTTCATGGAAATCAATATATTGAGTCATCCATATATTTTAGTTTTATATGTATCCTTTAATTTCATATTAATCAATTTAATTATTTTCATATTTTTCTTTGACTCAGGTTTGAATCATTAACTCATATCAAATGTGACACTTCAAATAATTACAACATATTCATAACCAATACTACATTAAAAATATTTGGGGTACTTTCTATACCCCTCTATATTTATAGTCAACTAAATAGGTTATTGAATTAGAATTAATATGATGTTATTTAGTATATATAATAATAATTATAAAAGAATTTTAATTAAATATATATAAATTTCAATGTAAAAACATTTATTTTAATTAACCACTACAATCAATAAAGAATATTTCAAAATATTCTATGTAATTTTGATATAAAATTTCAAAAATTGATTTATAAAAGAATACATGAATTTATATATTTATATTATAAGGATCCAAAATTACCAAGTATAGCTATTTTGAGATACATTATCTTCAATAAAGACCTTCATGATGTGATTATTTTCATGAAAACTCAATAAAGGTTCTATGATAATATTAAGTGAAACTAATAATTTACCTAGAAAATGTAATCACCAATGGAAATTAATACATTAATATTCACACACATCATGATATTATTTATAGATACTATATAGATAAATTATTTAATCTCAATATATTTTTATTACTACTTTATTTTTAGAGAGTTATAAACATTTATTTTGAGTTAACATAAAAAAGGATATATAAATTGTTTATAATTATTTTTTTACATTGTATTCATTCAAAAAAAATAACAATTGAACATAAGTATGGTTTCCAACTATGTATCTAGGATTATAAAATAGTATAGGGGTTGGACTCTCTCTTTGAGTATAAAACTACTCATATTTATTAGAGATTCTTAGCAATGGGATTATTATCATGTGGGGAGAACTAAGATATACCTCAGATCAAAGATTAATTCCTATTCAAATTTATTTTTTATTTATATATTATATTTTTTATTATGAAATTGGTTGATCAAAACAAATTCTACCAATCATTTCATATAATTATAAATAAATGGTTTTTTAATAATTTCTTTAATGTAATTTATTTTAAAAATATATTTTTAAATTGATGAAATATAATATCAAGTGTTGGTAGTTATGGTCTGAGTATTAGTAACTCAAAATTTAATATAGGTTCATCTATGTTTTATAAATTTTTATTTTTTATATTTCATAAGATATTTATTATTTTCTATCAAGGGAAAATGATGATTTTAACTCAACAATTCTTTATCGATGAATTTCCTACCAAAAAAAGTACAACGTTTTTCAGAAAAAATCAACTCTATTAAATAAGATTTGTCTTCAATTTTTATGTTATTTATTACTGAAAATTTATTTCCTTTCTTGTTTTTAATAATGAATATTTTTTACTAATGTAACCTCTATATTTCCATTCCACTATTTAAAAATTTATGGTTTTATGTCATTTTAAAATGTTTTTGTTCTATAAAGTTATTTAAAAATATTCAAAATAATTTACATCCATAAAAAAACAACTATTTTAACTTATAATAAAAATTTATTTTTTATATCATTTATAAACTCTCGAAAATTGATTATTTATAATTATTGTTAAATAAAAAGTTAAAAAAACTCATTTGAACATTTTGAAATGTTTGTTCCATTTTCAAGGCTTCACTAATGAATACTATTTTTAAAAGTAAAAGCATCCAATTTTTTCCACATCACCTTTTATAAACTGTTATAACTCTTTCAATGATCCATTTTTTTAATTTTACTTTTAAAGATATAGATTTATCAAAAGTTTTCAATTCATCTATGAGGAAAATTTATTTTCAAGGTGTCCTTAACACCTTCTATTATTCTAAAGATAAAACAGTTTTCTAAAAATTATTTCTTATTTAAAATACTATTTTTTATCCATAAAAGTTTTCTTCATTGAAATTATTCTTCATGAATCACCCTATTATGTTTCATTGTAAATAATCTTTTTGGTGATTGAATTTTTGGGTTCGGTCATTCACATTCTCAAGGTCAAATTTGGTGATACATTTTGGAAATGTTATGAAACCAATTCATAATTCCATGGGATCTCAATATTGTGATTAATGATTTTTTTTAAATGGAATACATATGTATATAAGAGTAATGGGTGGGTTCCTACAACTCTATTCAATACATCTCTAATGTTTTTATCTCATGTTCTCAAAATTGTACATAATATTATTTATCCTGAACAAAAGGAAGCGCAAGGTGATTTATCCCTAGCCAAATAGTACATGAGAGGATTTATCCAAATCTAGAGGGTACAAGGGAGTATTTATCCCAAGATAAATAGTACATTAAGAAGATTTATCAAAAGCCAAATAGGTACAAGATATGTTTTATCTAGATCCTCAGGGTACTTAAGAGGATTATCCAAATACCAATATGGTACATATATGATTATATAAAGCCTACTATATAACGAATTTATTGGTGGGTAAACTTTAAATATGATTTCTATGATTATTTTTGTGCCACAATCTTATTTAATTATCAGGTGCCTTTAATTATGTTCCATGGATCATGTTTAACATCTCATGATTTTTCCCACATTTTCCATTGCAATTGTTTGTTCATCTGAGATTTCATATCTATCTATCATGATTCTTAGAAAAATATAATTATTACACATTCATTATAATCAATGATATCTCCACTAACCATGTTTTATAATATTCTTACAATCTAATACTTGATGACATATTGATAATTTTTTCCTTATTGATTCTTTTATCTCACCCCTTTATAGTGTTTCCTTTTCTTAGTTATGTAGATATTTATAACATGTGGGAAGTATAGAATGGAGCCTAAAGGACTTCAATTATAGAATAATTATTATATATGATGTAAAATAAATTTATTGCATAGGTATTACTCATTGAAAATAAATCTACTAGTTCTCTATGTTAGGTTAGACTATTTTGATATATAATACTAATGTAAAAAAATTAAGTTCATATTCTATCATATCACTTGGTATTAAGGATAATTTTTAAACTTATGCATTTTTGTCACTGGACCTAGGAGTGTGGGTATTAGGTTCCTCACTTTCTCCCAAGTCAAGAAATGAATTTTCATTATTACAACCCTCTTTTATATGTGATATAAATAAATTGGGAATATTAATTCTTATATAAAGATAAAAATTCTACAAGTCATTTTTCTTCAAGGAATATCATGATATTAATATAGTCTTCCATTTATCTCTTATTTCTCAAAGAGAGTGTGAATCATATGAACTTATAAGGCATGGAAAATAACTATGATTAGAATGATTGATATGAAACATATTTAATAGTAAGGAATCCATTTCTAGTCACAAGACAATGAACTACACTATATAAGGTCCTCTATAAATGACACCTCAAGCCATTTGGGGATGATTTTTCATGAGACCCAGTCCCTTACATGAGTGATATATTTGTGTGAGATCTTCTTGGTTCATTGACATACATTCAAAAAAATTGTTTCAAAATAAAAACCATGGAGCCCTATATTTATTTTTATCATCTACCAATATAAGAATATTCCCTCTCTCAATATATGATCTACATATGTGTGGGGCCCCTTTTTATTATAATTATTTGTTTCTTCTATAATAATATTATAGGATATATAATGATACATGGATCTCATATCCTAGTTCCAGCCAGAAATTATTTTTATAGAGAATTCCTCCCACCCCTTCAACTTAATTTTCATGTTTTATCACCCCCATAAAGTTATTTATAAGTCCTAATATTAAGGCGAAACCCAATTTTGTCATCCTACACATGATTTTGATATATATAGAATATATTATTCTTTAACTACATATGGAATGAAACATATTATTAATTGATACATAGTGATTTTGTTATCTATTATAATAGGCCCAACTACAAACCTCATCAGGCTTACTCTGGGTCTTAATGTTCCTCCTAATTCACATTGCATATTTTACAATCACCTAACATTAGAGTAAGACCACCTATACCTTTTTCAATCTATGAATAATATATATCTATCTAGGGGATATATAATAACTACATGTCACACAATTATTAATCATGTAAGATTTTTAGCAACACATGAAACATCTATCTTAAGATTATCCATGAATTTTAATAAAACATAACCCAACCATGTCATTAGATTGAATCATTCAATTACATTATTGACATTCATGAAAAGATTTTGCATCTGTGTATATTATCCAAAAACATTACTACCACATATGATTGATTTATGGAAACCAATTCTAGGATTAAATGGACCCAATTATGAAATATTTTATCCTAATTCCATGATCTTATAGAACTGAAACTTAGATGGGGCTAATTCATTTTACACATGAGTCATATCTATGTGATGTTAACTATACCAACATATATTCCACATAAAATTATGTTGTGTGGTGTAAATAATTATTTCATAATATGAAACCATATAACCCTTATGTTCCTTTAACATCATGTTGAAATGTGTCTTTTAAGTCAATATATCATGATGTTATGATAAACTACACTAATATCAATTAGACATGATATTAAATTGTGTGGTGTATTTCCTTGTAATAAGAAGTTAAAATACATGACACAAACATCACACATACATGATATTAAACTATGTGGTATAAGTGTGTATTTCATGAAATTTACTTATATGGTATATTTTTCTATTTTTCATGAAATTAAACTACAAGGAATCTATATCCTTATAACATGATATTAAACTTCATGATGTCTATGTCCTTGTAGTATGATGATAAACTTCACAACATTATACCCACCCTACATTAATTTAGACAACATAGAAAAATTTTATCCATATAACAAAACTACCCAATAGAAAAACTGAAGCCATGCAGGAGAACATGGCATGGGTGATCTTACACGATGATAAAATTCCCCCTTTTAAAGATAATAATTATTGATGTTTAGTTTCCTGAAAATTATAGCTGGAGACACCTCTATATACCACCATGGATTAAAATATGAGGGTTATTTGTTGTCTAACCCCATATAAGAATATTGAATTCCCCTCTACTAAATCGGATTCAGGTTAGTTCATGAAAAATACACCACATAAGAACAGTTTATCTATTTAATCCTCTTTATGAAGTACATTTAGTGAGAGTAGATAATTTTTCGGTCTCAACCACAACATCTAATCAAACCACCCACAAAATCTTAATTTTTTGAACCGTTAATTCATGATTGGTTTCTCTTCAAAAATTAATGATTAATACAATTCCATGTTATTTTTATCATGATCCAGATTTATGAAAATCCACAATGATTAATTCCTTGTTTCATGATGTTATACTAAATTTCACCTAGTTTAATGTCACATGAAATTAAACTAAACAAAAAATATTCAACCTTATATTACCATAAACTACATTTAGTGATCGATTTTTATCATCAAATTTTCCTAATAGATAGTTAGATCCATACAAGGGTTATCGATATATGTTTTCTCTAAATATAGATCAATAAATAATTTCTCATTCTCAATAATATATCCAATTATTTAGATATTTCCCAATAACATAAGAATTACCTGTGGCATGATTAATTATATTTAAATATATTTAGTGACACCTAAACTACATATTCACTACTCATCCATACACCATCACCAATTTTAACTCATTTACAAAGGACTAAAACATCCAAACCATGTTCTATAGAGTTTTAGGATTCCTCTAAATCCTTTTTTTAACATTCCATTATATAATATATAATTTTATTCAAGTATATTATATTTTTTTAAACCTTTCATGAATGTCACTAAATAGTGAATTTAGACACAAGTGACACCTCTACTTTGTAATGCATATGTTCCCTAATTTTTCTCCATCACACACTCCCTAAATATGGTCTGGAAACCAAAGTAATGTTTATGTGTTATGAAAATGTTCTCTAATATATGTTCACAATGACAACATTAAAGAGTATCCCATACTTAAAATATATTCTACATTCATCCCTTACATACCATTAAAATATCATAAAATCTAATCATAGAATTATGAGCCCTGATTTAATAAATCATTGACCAATGTTTAAAAGTTTTTAGAGTGTTCTTGTCCATAAAACCCCATTTGGGTTTGTTTTTTAACACATCCACTTCATGTAATGGTACATTCATATTGACCATAAACTATGTTAACCACTCTAGATGACCAATAGTGGTATCATGTTCTCATTAATGATTGATCATAAATGTGGTTTCTACTAAATATACCGCATCGATAAAATTACATCCAAGAACAATGACATAAAATAATGTTTACTGATTCATAATATTATTTATACTATATTTGGGCTCTCTATTCTTGATGGGTTTTCCTTTTCTCCTACTTTATTTATTCTATCAGTTATTACTTTTCTTTATTAAATTCTATGGGATAATAAAATTTAGCTCGTAGTGGTTAAGATTCCATGACCATAATCTAATTGTGAAAGAGACATAAATTATTTAGGCTGAAAACCCATAAATGAAAACCTGAGATATATTAATGTATTCACTTTTTTTCTTTCTATTATATAGGTTATGGGAAAACATTGAGCTCAAGTGAAAAAAGCATTAATCTCATGGGTCCAACCATATATCCCTATATGAAGATAATTTATTCACACAATACCTACATTATTTAGGAAAAAATAATCATGACTTGTTTCACCTCCCCAATAAAAATTTCAATATACAATTAGTTGACATTTAGGGTGCCTAAATACTCATTAAATAACATATATTACAAGAATATACTTTGTATAAAAAAAATTAATCCTCAAAAACATTTCAATAATATTGGTAATAAGTGAATCTAGCTTCAATGGATTCCTCTATTGTCTATGAATACATGACTTAATTCTGCACTATATGCACACCCCCAATCTGGCCTTCTAACAAGTAGAATGTTTCTACCAAACTAAAGAGTTCCTTTATTCTTTTAATGCACTAGAAAAATTAAAGTAGAATACCTAATTGAATTGAAATAGTGGTCATCCATTGAATATGTGATCTATATCATCATCCCATATTCATGCTCTTTGAGTAGTGATTTACAAAATCTATAATACAATGATTTAAGTGGAATTCAAACCCTCAATGTTATTCATTTGTAAAATATACTAATTTTATATATTTTTATATAATATCTTGTCCTTGAATCCATATATAGTCCTCATCATGTGACACTAATCCACGAAATAAAATGCTCTATGACTCTTAGACATACAACTAAATTCCACTTTTTGTAGTTTACTTTAGAAATTCCCTGATATTTTATGTTAAGTTATTTTCCCCCATTAGCTAGGTTTTCTAACACATTTTTTCAAATATATCTATACATAAAAATTAGAAACATTTATATCAATTATTATGACTTAAAATATGTTAACCATCCCCCAAGGGTGTTTACATATACAAAAATGGTATCTATATTAGAATTATATTTAATCTCGCCTATTTCATTATATGGATTCCTTTAAAAAAATTAAATTTATACATCCTTAAATCGGTATAATAATTTTTCAATAATATTAGACCGTAAAAACTAAATATATTTTTCAGATTTTTATATTCACATACTGTCTAATTAAATAGACACAAAACATGTGAGGTTGAAAACCTATGATGGGAATTTTGTGAAAAATTCATGTATCTACTCAATTGAAAGGTATATCATGTGAAATATACCAAATTGAGAATTTAAATGATCAATAATCATAACATTTTTATGGTAAAAATCTATTAAATGGGTTTCTATGTCAATGAAATTTTATATCCCACTAAGTCTCACCCATATGATGCATAGGGAAAACAAATAAAGGAAACAAAAAAATGATGAAAATATTCTTTGTGTCAACAATATCACCCCAGCATAAGTAATGTTATGGCCACAATTCATTTTTCCCTAGTAAAGGCTAAATAATTCATACATTCCCTCATCCCCAGAATATCATTTTAGAATATCCTTATGATATACCAAAAGAAATAACATCAGTGTGTTTGATCTATCATGATCATTTTAATCCCCATTCTAAATTACCCTATGTGATACTTATCTTATTTATTAAAACCTTACATATCCAAATAGACCGTCTCTAGTGTTACAATGGTGTTGTTATACATTCTTGAGATCTAGGCCTGAGAGGAAATATTTCAGACTCAGATTGTTGCCAACCCAGATTTACATCACCAATTCCAAGTTCAATTATCAAGTATAATAACTGTACATAGATATTTATTTTTAGATTTTTTTTAGATTATTATTATTTAATAATCATAGTAAATAAATAAATTTGAAAATGGGAAATGATTAGGAAAAATCTATTTTTAATTATTTTAAAAAATAAAAATGGAAGAGGAGCATCCAAATAATTATATTATCACTTTATTAGTAGTAAATAGTTAAAAAATTCTCTACACAGTATCATGGAGTTAAAAAATGATTTCAAAGATTTTTCTTAATCATAATTAATACTACATATAAATGTTTTTCAGACTCTTTTAGGAAGTGTAGTTTTTCTTCCTCCATAGAAGTGATATCCTTAATATTGATGGATTGTTCCATTATCCATTATAATACTCCCAAGTATTCATTGATAATGTCCAGTTCCCACTAAAGGTATCCAATTTAGTGACCATTTCACCAGTTAAGTATTTTTGTTCCACTCCCACCTCTCTATGGGGGAATACTTCTTAAGGTTCAGCAGCTCAAATTTTCATGAATTTAGCTTTTTCTTCTCTTTGGAAATATTTTCATGAATAAATTACTCTATATCCTACCTCTATATGATTTCCTTCATGACATGGTGGAATGTATTATAATTAAACCCATAAAATCCTAGTTTTCTCAATTGGTGGTTGAGTCTTAGATACATTTTGGGTAAGTATATTAAAGTGGATATCATGACCAGTTGATAAAAAATTCTCTGTGCATATTTAAGACTAATGTGTCATATATTGAGATCCTCTTGATAATATTCAAATACCAATTTTATATAGTGAAATGTATTCTATGATCATCTAACCCAATAAAGTGGTCCATATATTTCATGTTGAATGTGTGGGTCCCATTTAATCATCAGCCTCAATATACTATATTGGTTGATCTTTAAGAGAAAATTATTGTTTCATAATATACACTACATGTTATATTTAAACTATGAATGAAAAATTGGATTATTTTTTAATAGATATTATCTAGAAGATAAACCATGAATATTATTGGGACTGAAAAACACCAAGAATAAGAACTAATTTAGTCGTAACTATGAAAAATAGATTTTTAACCTAGAATGTTAGAGGGACATGGTTTTCCTCAATAGTTATATAGAAAATCAATTTTGTCAACTCTAAAAAATTATGAAATGTTACTGAAACATTAGAATTACCACTACAATTACACCAGTTGATGGGTTTGGATTCTCCGTCACATTTGGATCCTCCTCTTTTTAAAAAATGGTATATATCAATAAAGAGAGACCTCTATAAATAATTCAGTATTTTATCTAGAGTTAAGATAGTATTATACATATATGGGACCTCATTGGGTGATATGCCTAACCCAATAATGGAATCCACTATGAAATCTCAATGATGTGGTTAAAAAATAAAACTACTCCATTTTACAAATCTGGTGTAAAAAAATTTATTGAGTGAAAAATTCGAGAAAAATTAGAAAACCAGACATCATAAAAGTGAATCATTTTCGTTTAAAAATTTATAATTTTCTTCTATATCATCTTAAGAATCTTGACCTTCTATGTGATTAATGAACTTATCTATACTAAAATCAGACAATAGATATGTAGTGACAGATGTTGTATGAAATGAGGTTATATGGTGTTTCATAACATCTTAGACACATTTGGATACCATCTCTCCTACCATCTATATTGACCCATAATTTTTATACATATATATTAAATTTTACTCGGAGAATATTCATTATATAACATTATAATCTATTCAAGAACCATAAAGTATTAGTTTCATTGGAACTTTGGTTAAATAAAAACTACTTTATAAAAGATCTATATAACCTTTAGCTTATTTTTTCAAAATCATCACCCTTATTAGACATATAATTTAAATATATTCTTCATATTCTAGGTAAAAGAAAAAATAAAAAAGGTCCAGATCGGATACTGAGTAAGGGTAAAAAAGGTAGACATCAATAATCATTTAAGTATAAATTGAGGATAAAGGGTGTGATAACATGAGAATATCATTTGAAAATCATTCCCAAAAATTATTAAATAGTAAATATGAGTTGTGGAATAATTCTTCTGAGTTAATAAGACTTGATTCATAATGGGGTAAAAGAACATGATACTTGATAATTTAACATTGAAATATGATCATTTCATAAAATAGTGGTATAAAGTGTAGAACAGTTATTATCATATAAATATTATGCAAATGATATTGTACAAAACATTTAAAACATTTTAAGATTAGTCCCACTACTCGAGTACCTACTTTGGTCTTAAGATAACCTCATGTGTACTATCTTTTTATCTTGGGGTAACTTCACATGTACCATTTGTGCTCATATAACATTAATATTTACCCATTTCATTAGTGGGATATATAATTTCATGTCCACCAATCACATGATCATAAATACACTTATATACATGCCACAATATCATAAAAACATTCATCATAACTTAACCCTTGAAAAATAAAATGAGTTTAATTGATATTTTAACAGCTTAACTTTGAAACATATTGAGAATAAATAAAAATGGTATTATTGTATAATCTCCCTAATAAATCCTAAATAACGTCAAATAAAAATACCATAGATGAAAAATTCTTTTAAAATATCATATAACATTTCTTTTGGAAAATACACTTTTCATTTTTAAATCAAATATTTAAATATAATAAATTTCCCAAATATTATGTAAGAAATTTACATTTAAATAAACCTTATAAAATTTTAAACTAAACATCAATGCATTGAGTATTAATTATGGGAATAAATTTCTTTCATGTTTTCCATGTTAAAACAAATATTCTTTTCCTATTTATGGTAAAAGGTAAAAAGTACCTTATAAGAAAAAGGAAAATAAAAATCTTTTTAAACAATTTTTTTATAAAAAATCACTCATGGGTAAAAATTAATTTAAAAATAATATTAAAATATTAAAATATTTTAAATACATTTTTAGAAAACATGGATATGGAAGAAATGTATTTCTGACTAAAGAGAGAAATAATGTCCTTTTTCCTCAAAAATATTCTTTCGGTCTCTTGAGTACATAATATCTTGAAAATTAGAGAATAAAATTTATTATAAAGAAATATCAAGATGATAATAAATTAAATTGAATTTTCAAGAATTTAATTTATAATTTCCTTAGATGGAAGTTCAATTATAAACAATCCTGATTACAATGAGATTAGTATATAAATATCTTACCTCGAGTAATAATTTCTTTAAAGGTACTTTTTCTCATATATAATATATTAAGATTTATTATAATTCCAATCTATAGTAATTTATATATTTATAATATCATATATTATCTACTAATAACATTTTAATACCCATTTACTAATAAATTAATAAAATCATTGTTTCCCAGTGTTAACTATTGCATTTCTTCCTGAGAATTTTTGTTTAGTAGTTCTGGTTCATATACATTGATCATGGTTCCATAATAACCAGATTATTATTTATGGTTTATATATTAAATTTATTAATTATAAATATCTTCAGATCCCTTCAAATAGTAAAATGGATTACATCATTCATAGAGGCGGTAGGTTATATATATGCATGAATACTGATTTTGGATTTCGATGGATAGAATGAATGAAATGTAAATAATAATTCACCATTTTAGATTCATTATAATATCATAAATATTATATATATTCATAAATATTACCCCTACTTCCATACATTAATGTTTAATTGAAAAGAAAATCACATTCTTTTATGGAGGTGGTAGTCCACACGTACGCAAAAGAAACATTATCGTTTTCCTATAGATAGGAATGTAAGAAGGTATATATGAAATTATAATTCCAAATGAATAATTATTTAACAAATATCATATATATATATATATATTAAAATCATCATAATAACCATCCAAAAATGAATTTTATGGAAATATAATTTTATTATTGTGTAGAGATGGTAGTCCACACGTATGCACGAGCGATACTTTTATTTTCCATTTAATGGAAAAGTGGGGGATAATGGAAGTTACATAGTCATAATAAAATTTAAATATATCTAGAATATTATAGTTATTATTTCATGATTAATACCATATATTTATATGATCTATAAGATGAAATATTTTGAAAGTAGTCAGGTATCAGGATTTCCTCTTATTCAATAGGCCTCTTGTAGATCATTTCTTAAGGAATCTTGGAATGGTATTTCAAGATGAAATATACCTATTATTTATGTCTCTAGTAATTCAAAATATGAATTGGTATGATATTTTCAAGATATATGTATCAATGTGGTGTAATGAAAAGATATTCGTGGTGTCCTTTTATAAGAGAAGAGTGGACAGACATGGAATTTTATAAATCATTAAAATATAAAAAAGACATACTTAAGAAATTGATTTTAAATGACTATAGGTTAAATTTTTTCATATTATTGGGTTTAAATATTTTTATATAATATGATTTTTAATATTTTAATTGAAAAAAAATACATTTATCTCTTGGGTTAAGATCCAAGTAATTTCATTATACCCCAAACCATAATGATATGATTTTAATGTTTTAAATTAATTATTAAAAAATTAAAGTGGCCTCATTTAAGAAAATTTACAAGGATACTCCAAATATATAATACATTTTATAAAATTAAATTCATTAAATTAGAATAACATTATTTAAAATTAATGGCATAAAAGGTTATCAGAAGCAGTTTCCAAATAAAATGTTTTCCCAAGTATATAAACTTTTTGAAACAAAATCCAACATAACATTTATTATAATTACATTAATTCGAATAAAAATAATATAAATAAACTATGTGTACTTCTAAAACACTTTTAAAACAAAATAAATCGTTTTTAACTCTTAAAAATATATAATTATAAATTAAAATTAGTTTTTACTATTCATTAAAAAATAAATCTTTTATAAAAATTATAAAAAATAAAATCTAAGTTAAATTTTAACATGATAATTTTAGAAATAAATATTATCTTTTTCAAATAAATTTTAAAATATTTGATGAAATTAATTTTATTATTTTTTTATATATGTAATAAATACCATTTTTTTAGGGGAAATTAAATTTGTATGCTTATAATGGAATAACTAATAATTGAGTGCTAATGTATAAATATATTTTATTTATCTAAAATATTTATACATAATTTTTAGAATTTGGTTAATAAAATTCATTTATTCTCTTTAGTAGCTATGTTATGATTATGCTCTATGTTACGGTTTAGGTGGAATCAGGGTTACATGTATTGCAAGCTATCAATGAAATTGAATTTTTTTAAAGAGAAATATATAATATAATATTGGGGTGTTTCACCATCATTTGGTTTGGTGGAACAATCTCTTCCTATGATCCCTGAAATTTATTTTATCCCCCTCTTGTATATATATCTATCTTGACATCTAGTATTTAAACCTCTTCTTGGATCACCTGGATGGAATCCTTGTTATACTCCTTATAGCTCTAAGAAGAGTGAGATGTTATAGTTAGTGAGCCATATTGTTTACATTTTAATGTGCATGTATGTATAAGGTAAAATGTATGGATATATGTGAAGAAAAACTCCCCTTTCTTAAAGTAATCATTTAGGCATTTTTTATCATTCTTTTGGTTCTTAACTTCATATGGGGAAGGGTAAGGCCTTATCACCATCTGAATTAGCATTTGTAGTGGAATTAAGGGAGAAATAATATTATGGTGAGTATTCCATATCTTTATCTTCTATGGAGAAAACTTACCCTCTTTTTCATACAGGAAAATACATTAAGGTCGTCTATTAGAGACTCCCTAACAATATAATTAGGGGAATGATTTTTTGTTATAGCAGATCCCATTTCCAATAGGAGGATTAAAAATATTTAAATGTGAATGAATTATAGAATAAATCATTTTAGGACCTAAATGAGTAATCTTACATGGTCAGAATAAATTAATGTATTATGTTCTTTATCTATAGATTTGTTGATCTCGTTAATGTGTTCCCGAGTTTTTTATATCATTTACCCACTACACGATTAGAACCCTTGAATGGGTGGCCTAGTTTAGCATATAAAATTTTTATAGGTCATTCCCTACCTTTAAATGTTTAGTGTTGATATAAAAATACATGTTGGAATTCATGATACTAATTTTGGGAATACGAATACAAAATTGGAGAAAGAACCATAAATCCAAGACATCAACCAAGGAAGTATAATTTTACCAGAACCTAATGGCATCAGGAAATACATTTTTATGGGGTGGATGTAGGGTTTTTAATATTTTTACAAAGAAGAATCAGGCTTCTTAAACATTACCCACATCCTAGTTCATTAAATTTCAACTAGGATATATCACACTCACTACCATATGAACTACCATGGATGTTTTTCTTGATGCACTAACTTTTCCTTGGTTGGTAAAATAGGGGAACGAATAAAATGGTTTGATTACCTAGTCACCCCACTTATAGTGTTCCTTTCATAGGGACTCACAACCACTCATCTCCCTCTACCTAAAAGGGAATGAAATGTGAAATTAGTGAATCGCATGGATAATATTACCTAATGATATGATTATATCCCATAGTAGGCATGTTAAGAAAATATCTCAAAAAAACCATCCATGGATGGTATCTAGATCACAATGAATGTCATATCTCACACCATCATTATCTAAAGTTGTCATTCCACAATGAGATTATTCTCTCACCTCACGTCTAAAAAATTTCCCACCATCAATTACTATATTAATCATAAATGACATTCAAATATATAAGGGACATATACCTCAAAAATGACTTAATAGTCCACCCCAGAAAATAATATTATATCCCATAACACCATCATGAATTAGAAAAACACATGATTTCTCGTTCCATCATTAGTGATTGTCATAATGGGAGGTGTCCTATATGAGAATAATTTTAGTCATGAATATATATTGGGAATATTTAGGATTTCTTCATTATTAATTGATTATATCTTGACTACAAAAATAAATTGGATGAAATGTCAGAATCATTATTAGGGAACATTAACCCAATAAATTCAATGTAAGTATTTAATTATGCCTCCAAACATCCCCATGATGTCTTTTATGGCCACAAAATAAAAAAAGTGTTTGGTACAGTGTGGATATGAAATATTAATTGGTTAATATTTACCAATACTAACACAACAAAGACAAGAAAACCCCCCTTTGGAAACTAGGCCTCTATTAAAATAGTGTTCGGATTGATTCCATTTTGAGACTCGCACACTTGGAGAAGGTAACTACTCAACCAAATGGCTAAAAACCAATCCATATGAGTTTTAGAATGGAAAATTTAGGTTACTTTATTCCATAACGTGCTATAATAACCCCCTTTAAGAGTTGAAAAATATGTCTCAGTGACCCCTCTCTTCCATATGGATGGGTATCCAATTGGATTTTTACATGAAATCTAGTTTTCAATTAGTTCTAGAAATATCATTATACGTGTTTCAAAGTAAATGTTCATTTGGGGACTAGTTTATTTTTTAGTTGATGCCATTGATTAATTCATAAATTCCTAATATAAGTGTTGAACAATGTAAAAGTCCCCCATCATGGCCTATGGTGGAGTAAAATCATTATTTATAACATGATGTTCGCAACCACAAAGATCTAATAAATATCAAAAAAGGTAATAATCACAATGCCACATGTGAGGTGAAAGGTCTTTATCTAAGTAATCAAATGAATTAATAGTTCTAGAAACAATTCATTATTCAAATATATATAAATATATGTGAAATTAATATAGATTTAAATATTTCCATGTAAATGAGGTGGGTATCGAATTCATTGTATATATCTCAAACCCTACAGGCCCAAATCTATTCAGATGTGAAGAATCCATATAGGTGTGGGTTTGACTCTTTAATCCAACCTTATTAATTTTTAATGATATTGCGAAGCGAAATAGATGAATAAAGGTGAATCTTATATTGTTTTGTGTGATTTCTATTTCCTGGGACTATCTTGGTATTATGGCATGGATAAGATTAACGGTTAGATCATCCAGGTCATTATCCACCATTTAAAGAAATGCTTATAGCACTCATGATTATATACTATATGAACTATAAACATTATAGATATGTATCCAAGTGAGTGATAGGGATTTTAGTCTATAGTATATCTATGTAGTAAGTTTTATGAAAGGTATTCCTAATAGTTTTTCTTCACTATCATGGTAAGTTCTTGTGAGGAGGGTTATTTCATATCGATATACCAATTCTCTATGAGAAGTAACCATAGTATCAAATATGTATTTCAAATTATTAGTCATTTTAAACTTATAATATAATTTAGTAACAAATAATTATGAAGATTGAAAATATGGAAGTACACAAATGTTAATGAGGGATGGATACTAAGGAAACCAGGTAAAAAACTAAAACATTCAAGCTCTTTCACCCAAGTGGCCACACTTAGGGTCCTTTTCCCTTTTGGCATCACTCATTCCCCCTAACCTAGGTGGCCTCTCCAAGATTACTTTACAAACCACATCACAAAGGTTCCTCACCCATCTAACTCACCCAGGTTTCTCACAAATTCACATCACCATGGTTTCTCACACTGCCAACCCTCTATGGTGTCTTTTTAAGCTATCTTATCCCCACAAAAAATAGAAAGGTGAAGTCAATAAGGTTAGTGATAACTTATAGGCTGACCCTAAGTAAGGTTTAAACAAAATAGAAATTGGATATAATGGAGTTGAATATATTGATCCATTATATGATAATGTGATCAAATATTGGGGGGAATGCTCTTATTTATAGGTAATTTATTCCATTTTCCATGATCATATAGAATAAGTCTCCCAGATCGAGATACATGGAACACCCAATCCACTAACATGTGTAACCTACATGTGCCTTAATATTTTTTTATGATATAGGTATTTCTATAATAAGATTTGATCCTCTTTATTTTAATCAAATTCTATTTTAAGGGGAGAAATTTATTGGTGCTCTTTTTAGGGAATATAGAATTACGATTGAAAATTCTAAAAGATCCCAAGGAGAAGCCATATATTTTCCATAGTAACCTCATAGAGTTCTCATGTAACATCGCCTAGGGTCTTATTTGTGCATTGAGGTCATTTCATATAGGGTCCTTGTAATTCCCCTAAACTGCATCACCCTATTAAGCTACATGAATTGGCTTCCCCATATATATATATATTCCCATGAAACTATATTTTACCATAAATAGAACATCATACATCATTACTAGATAATGGGATTCCCTAATTTATATAAGAGAGATAGAAACTCATATTCACTCCACCTAGGTCTCAAAATCCTCCTAAAGGTAGCCTATGGAACTAAAATACTAAAAGAATCAAAAAAAAATTAATTGGTCCATTTCAATGGAAAATTCCTCATAATATATTAAATATATATAAGTCTTGATTCACTATATCAACAGAACTGTAAGGATAATGATATAAGAGTGTGGTTCACCCAAGGGTATCCTTAAGAACCCTTAATCCCTTAGGCAAATCCACACCATGATATATCAAATAGATACACAAGCTATGCATTAATTTATTTTCCTTCATTTATATGATTTAAACATTATATTACAAAATAATCTCATTATCCCCGGAATTGATCATATTGGAGTTCTTGTAGACTAGATAAAAATGAAACATGTATTATAACTCCTACGAATAATTAACCATAATTTAATCATAATAGATGTTATCATATAATTATCATTTATTAAAATCATCCTATTGAAATGGGAAATAGAATCATAAGAAAGGAGTGAGCTCAAACAATCAATGAGGTAATAACAAACATTAAATTCTTCTACTAAGGGTGAGATTATAAGTATATAAAATAATATATACAACAGATAAATATTTGATTAAACAAACATGAAATCATAAAAATGTTTTTATATTTTATAATAGGAGAATTTTTAATCCTATATAATCTAATGATACCACATTCTATGTGAGTTAAAAAAATTTCAATGGATCTTATTGAATGTCAATAGTTGTCAGTGAAATAAAAATATTTCATTGATTTAAATATGTTAAAGTAGATGTAAAGTAGTTGATGCTGAAAATTTTTGTTGGGTAATATAAGATTAGTAACAAATTTGATATTTCTTAGATGAATGGATAAATTAGAATGAAATTACTCTAGTATTATTATCATAATGAAGTTATTTTGAATAATTTGAGTTAAACTAATAATGATTGGATGGATATTCTTAATGTCTACAACATGTATTAGGTTTTCTGGAGATAAACATTTGATATCAACATTTTTTATGTTTACTTAAAGATTTTATCTAAGAACTTTGTTAATCCAAAAAGATAGAGATAGTGTAGCCAAATAGATAATGATATCATAGAAAAATGGATAGAGGATAGTGGATCAAGATGATTCGATGAAATCAATTAGAATTAGGTTTTTAAATGGGGTTGATTATACAAACCTGATAGTATTAATATGATTAAACAAAGTCTCGTGGATGAAAGAACATAGATGAAGGGTTTCTAAGTTGCACCATTATATGGATGTTTCTGAATAATTTCATCAAATATAGTGTCTATAAAACAAACAATTAAATAATGTATAAGAGGGAAAAGGAATTTTTTAGAAAAAACTAAATAAATTTTCACAATAATATCAAATATATGTGAATTGATGAAATTTATTAGATTAGAAGAGGAGATAATGTTTTCATTGATTATATTAAGAAGATACTCCATATTGAGAAAGATCAGACAAAAAAATTATTTTATTCTATATGAATTGTTCTTCATCAATTCAAAATAACAATGTCTTATAGCTATGATTCATAGATGTTGAAGTTATATTGGTAGAAGAATGGTAAAAATTCTATTATATAGACATTCAAAATGGTTGAAATATGAAGTAATGATGTTCTTTAATGATCAATAATAGTGTTCCTAAAAAAACAAATGATAGAATAAATGTGTGATGATCATCTAATGGAGAGATTACCAATGATCAGGGAGTACATTCAGATTCATTGAATATAGAATAAGTTTCTAAAAAAATTTAATATACATAATAATTATTGTTTTGATGATCTATAAAAAATTGGCTAAAGGTTATTGAGTTTATGAATCAGATAAAATTTTCCATATGAAGTCATTAGATAGATATTTTAGGGTGACATTAATTAGATGAAAGTGTATGAGCAGTGGAATCATATAAAAGATTACAAGATAGAGCATCAGATAGATGTATCTATATGAATCCATCATACATTATGTTCTAAGTGATGTTCTTGAGACAAATTAATATGTTTAAGTTGATCAGATATAGGTTTCTAATGTTTCCAAATATTATAAATTGACATATGTTTAGGAGTTATGTAACTAGAAAAAGTGTTAGAAGACATCATACTATGTTTTATATGGTCATCTTATAGTGTTCTATAAATCCATTAGAAAAAATTTGTTATCAAATCATTGAGGGTTCATTAGAAAAAGGAAAACTAATAAACATATTTGAACCCAATAGATGGAGAAAGAACCCTTTCAAAGTATTATAAATAAAATCATGAAGTTAATATCAAAAAACATAGTCTAAAAATGAATTTAATTGGTTTAGAGAAAATATTTTGAAAAACTTATGATCTATTCCAGCAGATTTGTGAAAGAATGCCAGATAAAATTTTCTAGATAGAGGAATATGTTATATTGTTTTTCTGGATGATGTGTTTGATGAACATAAAAATGTTTTTAAAGTAATTAATTATGGTAATGATAAACTAAAAATTCAATGTTTCAATATTCACAAAGGGGTCATAAAGTTATATAATGTTTAAGGAGGTTTGAGTAATTTTTATAACATATCATATTTTATATAATAATTAGAAATAATTATCATAATACTGAAATGAGAAAGAATTTATAATTTCATGTTTGAGTTGAGTGGGAAAATTTATTTGAGTTCCCAAGCTTTCCTATTTAATTGAACATATATAAAGGGTTGAACAATTATGAATAATAATTTTATAACACTATACATATGTGAAAAGGAGTATAAGTGATGAAGAATTTTCACCATAAGAAAGTTCTATCCATGAATCTTGATAAATATTCTCATTTGGGATTAATTTTCAAGAAAACAATAATGGATTGATCAGGGGTAATAGATTTATCTAAATCACTAAATGAAACTAAATAAGTACATAAAAATGGTAGAATAGTTATATTAGATACCATATGAACTTTCATTTACAATTTGAGATTGAATGAATAATTAACATAGAAGGTAAATAAGAAAAATATCACCAGATAAACATTATCAGACATATATATTGGACATACTAATTTTATGGATAGGTTTTTTATGAAGGAAGGATAAGAGGAAATTATAATTAAGATACATGATAGAATTTTCGTTATCAATTGATATTAGATAAACATGAAGTATAGGGGAGAATGAAAAAATAGTCACTGGATGAATCAATTATAAAAAAGAAAGTATCTAATGGTGTTTTTGGATGGTCAATCTCCAAATTAAAGAATGGGATGGAATTTTTATTTACCATTTAAAAGAAAGTAATAATTTGATGAAGATGAATTGAAAAACAAATAATATTTTTTACTTCCAATAGAATTCTCATATGGTGTAAGATATTCTTGGTGATATGTTGTTTTGTAAGAAGAAGGTAAAGAATATTTTTAGTAGAAGTATAAAAAATATGTAAGGAGATGAAATCTATACAAGGTTATCACTATTTAGGGAAGTAATATTCCTTCCATCCACACACCTTAAGTGTAGGGACTCTCACATAGTCTAACAATTGTTTTATATTCAAACCATTTTATTTAGAAACCCATTCAATTATAGAATCGTTGAATTGGTGATCACTATATGAAACAAGGACTAAATAATATTGTTGAGTTGTGAACCTTATAAAAATATCATGTTCTATTGATTACATGAATTCATTAACTTTTATATGATAAGGAAAATAAAATAATGAGAATCCATATCGTAATAGGCCAATAAGGTAAAGAGATAAAAAGTTAAAATTTGTTAAAAAGTTCTTAACATTGACTCACCCCCTCTCAGTGTTGAGTATATACCAAAGTGGTCTCATAAATTTATATTATTAATATAATAATACAAGATGAAATTAATTATTATATATCCATTTATCTTAAAAACATAAACCTTTTTATTATGATTAGATTCTTCAATCTAAATTTCTAACAGAAAAATCATTATTTATCATGTTTTCACTATATATCTGTCATGTTATATATTTTATCATATATGATTAATTTTTCTCCTATTACTAAATATGAAACATTTATTGTAAATATATTTTTCTTTGAGTTTTGTTTATTAGTAATGGATATTATTTATTTTCAATGGTTATCAAAGAAATATAAATATTTCATTGATTTCAATCTATTGAAGGAGATATAAAGAATTTTTTCCTAGAATGTTTGGTTGAAGAATCTAATTTTACTAACAAAGTTAATGTTTCTTGGATTAATGGATAAAGTATAAACTTGAGTTGTAAAACTAACAAAAATCTATGAACCCAATGGATGGAGAAACGTCCCAATGAATGTATAATGGATTAAAACTCACAGTGATGATCAAATATCATAGTTTGTAAAAGAAGTTAATTAGTTAGGGGTGAGACATGTAGAAATATTTAAAGTTTTTATATGAGGTTTTGAAATAACACCAGATGATGTTTCCCAAATAGAGGAAAAGACTACATAGCTTTTATGAAATCATGTTTTAATAACATTATAAAGATTTTAAAGTTAGAAAGTGTGGTGATGATAAAGATAAAATTAAAAAAAATTACAATAAAAAATGGATTCTGTGATTCCACATAGATATATGATGTTCAAGTTAGTTTTTTAGCATTAGAAATATTCAATAATATTTATAAATCATTCCAATGATATTAAAATGAGAAATAAGTTCAAAGTTTAAATCTATGTTGGGAGGTAAAATGTATTTTAGTTCCCATGAGTTCCCATGGGACTAAACTTATATAAAATGTTACAACTACCTGTATAAGAAGTGAAGAACACTATTCAAATGTGGGGAGGAGAAGATTAATGAATTTACTCCACAAGAAGGTATTGAACACATATTTTGAGATCTACTATATATTTGTAAAAAAATTGAGAATAATACCAAAAATATAATGGGGTAATAGACAAAGCTAATGTAACATATGGAACTAAGGAACCACATGATGAAATGCAGAATATATTGGTCTATTATTGGATGGTGTTTCCTTATTAATTTTCAACTATATGAAGTATTATAATAATTTTAAACCATATGAACTATCACTCAATGAATAATATTGGGTGGACATATTAGATATATAGATTAGATGTAAGATCAACAATATAGTTTATAGATGAAGAAAGAAGAAGAAAGGATCGGTTATATACCAGATAGTGATTTTATTTTCATTTGATATTGGATAAACATAGTGAAGAATTGAGGATAGATAACTATCACTAGATGAATAGAAATTGGATATATTATATTAGATAAATCATTAAGATAGAAAATATCTAAATTAAATAAAAATAATGAAATTTTATTTCCTCTTTCTTGTAACATAAAATGTGAAGAAGAATAAAAGATGAAAAAAGTAAGTAATGTTACATCCAATAGAAGTATGATATGGTGGAATAAATTATTTTTGTTAAAAACAACCTTAAAAAGATAGTTAAGACTATATTTATAGGGTAGTATAATGAATGATAAAAGATCTTCATGTTGGACCAAGTTATAACTAGACCATGGAAAAGGATTGTTTTCACCCACTCTATATTTTTAGAGACTCACACTTAGGCTAAGGATAAATTTATTTCCAATCCAATATATTTGTAAACTTAAAATAGTGAATAATTTGTGTACTAATTTTCCTAAATATGGTAAGGACTAGCTACTCTCACTGATTATTGAACCATGAAAAAATATCATGTGCCATTTTTTACTTGCTTCGATATACATTCATAAAATACTGAAAAGTTAATAGGATAATCAGGATCCTAATAGATCTAAGATATAAAGGGTTGAAATGTTAAAATTGGTTAAAAAATTCTTAAAACTTATTTAGTACCTCTCATTTTTTATTATATCTCAATATAGTCTTCTCAATTGGTATCATACCTAAGTTTCACCTCTATTGGATTCTCTATATTTTATTTATTCTCTTTTGAAGATTTTATTTTATTTCCTTTATTCAAAATGAAGTAATCATTCTATTATATCTAATTAGAATTCTATTTCTATCAAGAACACTATGAACATGATAAAGAAATAGAAATAAATATGAAGAAGTTAACCCATATTCATAAAGAGGATTAATTACTAGTTTCTCTATACCATAATAACAAAGATGATATATTAATATTATAATGCATGGAGTAGATGGATAAAGTTTCCAACAATTATATGGTTAAAATTTCTTCTTCAAGTATAATGACTGATCATGAGGTATGTGAAACTTCTTGTATATATTTTCCTAAAAAATAATATCCTTGCATAAGTGGTGATGATGATCATTATATAACTTATAAAAATATATATAAGTTGATAGATTAATATATACATTCCCTTTTAATCCCAAATTAAAATTCCCTCTTATTTTTAGAGTCTATCAAAGTATATTGTAAAATAGCACCCATCTTGAAAATGGTGCTGATAGTATGGAGAATGATTTACAAGAAAAATTTCATACATGTATATTTCTCTCTATATATATTAGAACCATTGATAATAGAAAATTGGATATGGAAATAAGTTATTAAAAATTTTATATGAAATAGATAATGAATTTTAAGAGAAATATAAATTCAAGAATCCTATATATAAAAATAGACATGCACTTGAATAAATGTTAAGAAATAATATTGAAGTAAAATATTTAAAATTGGTAGTAAAATCCAAGTAGATAAAGGAACCTAACTCTTTTTCACAAAATAGTGTTAAGCTCTATGAATATAAATTTTAATGAGTTAATAAGGATTGTGAATAAATTTTGATTAAGATTGAATATCTAGAAAACACCCTCAATACAAAATATCTATAATTGGATGTGTATTTGGCCAATATATAGAAGACATATACTAAATCTTCAAAAAATAATGATAATCTCACTGATTACGCTCAATTATCACTAAATGAATCTAGGTTTTTAGAACCTATAACATGTGACAAGAAAATCATGACTTTATTTAGTGATCTATCTCTTATAAATATGAATAAAATTTTACCATTCATACCATCTTGTAATAATGTTTCTAAAACAATTTTCGTGAATTGTTCTGGTTGGAAAACAAAATTTAGATAAGTATGGATGAATAAAATTGATAAATACATACCACCATATATAGGGTATATAAGAAAAGTAATTTGTAAGTTATTTATTAAAAAATATTCCAAGAAGATGTCTAGAAAACTCAAAAACAACCTATAGAAAAAAATATTAAGATCATAGTTTTTTTTATCAATAATGGTGGTATAGTAGATTCATGGATTTTTCATTGGATTTTTCGAATAATACTCTAAATGATAATTCATAAAGTATTCTTATTCCAAATGGAGATCTACCTTGTGAAGGAAAATAAACATCCATAATTTAAGAAAAATCTAAAACATAAAGTAGATATTGAATATTTTAAAATATATATGATTTTAGAGAATATGGTGGTGAAAATATTGGTATATGTTTTTCTCAACATCTATGAAATGTTTATAGAAAAATAAGGCCACATAAACTGGTTAACAAATAAGATTCATCCTTGGGATGAAAGATGAAGAATATTTTCATAAAAAATTCTCTCACTATCATTTCATGTTAGAATGATTAGAAGACAATTGATTCCAAACACAATTTGTTTAAGATGGGTTCTACATGTAAATGGATAAATTGGAAGGATAACACTAAGTATAAGTAATATGGAAAATAATAAATTCCCTCCAAAGATCCTAATGATATTCCAGTTATCTGGATATAATATTTGTATAGAGTGATCAAAATTGAATAAGCACAAGCAATGATTATTGAAAATATAAAATAAAATGCACCACATGATGAATTATAAGTTTTAATTGGATTCAAAATGGATGAACACAGTCCTAAAAATAGTTCTAAAATAATTCAAATAAAAGAATATTTTTTTTAAAAGATGAAAGTTTCATCAGGAGATATAAGTGCTCTAAAATAAATAAAGAAGAGAAATTTCATAGACAAAGAAATTGATAAAGTTATAAAATCTATTCTACCTCAATTAGAATTGTTGTTTTGATGTGAAAGTGTTAAGAGTATAAAAAATGGAGCAACATGATGGATAAAACTATCTATACATTATAATTCACATTATAAATCAAGGAAGATCCACTTTATTCCCTTATATTTTGTATTATATTTTCTCTTTCAAAAAAGGATTTGAACATGAGGAATGAACTCAGAGGTAAAACCTATATAGGTTGAATGTATACCAACATTTTTTATCCAATATAAGAAAAATTAAATCCTTTAATGTTTCCTATATTCGAACATTAAAAATTTATATAAAGGTATCATTTGTGATAAATTTGATGATAATTTCAAGCCTAAACTGCCAAATAATAAAATATTCATTATGATTTTATTTCCACATAATGATCTCATTATTATATATTGAGGAATTTTATCATTATGAATATCATAAGAAAATTATCCTTAAGGTAGAGAAATTGTTAGAATGTTGATGTTTCTACTTAAATTGTTATCCCATAAAAATATGATTATTCTAGAAATTTCCTAATGTTTATCACTTTGGTAATGGTATTTTTTTCTTAATTTTTTACAATTGGTGATAAAAAACTTAACACAAATGAGGAGAAATTTAATTAATCAATTACATAATAAAATAATAATTCTTTAAGAGATATAGGGATAATTATCCTATTTATTTTAATTGAGTGTATTTGATCTTCTTGATAACATGAGTGTATGAGTTTTAGGTTAATCATTCTTAAAAAAGTTTCATATCTCACTTATGTGTCTTCACTTAAGAATAAATGTGTAAAAACCATAAATACATGTTTATAAGTTGTCAATCATGTGTTTCTAAGACCATTTGGTAAGGGATGAAATTCTTGTCAAAATGAAACCCTCTTGTTTTCTTCAATGAGAATGGATGACATAGACATAGAGTGAAATGATGGAGGATGCATTGTTTAAGAATGATCTGATACTATTTTCCTATGTACATTGTATTATCTATCAATAATGGGGGTAAAATTGAAATTATAGTTAGGAAAAGTGATGGAGAGAGGAAGAATATGAAAACTCACATATTGAAACATTCATTTTGAAATTAATATGAAGGTATAACAAAAAAAATAAAATGGGGAAGATTTATGTGATTTGTGTTTTTTGTAACTGGATGTTATTTATTTTAAATGGTTTTAATCAAATTGGAATATTTCATTTATTTCATTATGTTGAAGAAGATATAAAAAATTGATTAAAAGTTTGGTTAAATCATAAATGATTAATAAAAAAGTTAATGTTTAATATATAAATGAAGTAATATGAAGGGATTTAAACTATTATTTTTATCTTAAGTAATTTTGATTACTTTTATTTTAAATAATGATGATTGTTTAGTTTCTCATAACTTCTACAATATGTTCTATGTTAGTTGGAGAAATAAATTTGTAATAATCATCTTAGAATATTCCCTATGGTGTTTCCTTAATAATTTTGTTAAGAATGATATATTATGTTTCCTTAAGGATCTTCTTAAAGATGTTTGTGAAGTTTAATAGATGGAAATAGTGTATATGAATATACAATGATAGAGTAGATGAACTAACAGAGGACAATATACAGAAATGATTGGACAAAGTCAATCCAACTAAGGGGATCAAAAAATTTAAAATATGAAAACCTCAACATTATAAGGTGATTAGATGGTGTCCCATAGATGAAAGTAAATAGATAAAGGGTTCTTATGTTTCCCCATTAGAAAGAGTTTTCTAAACTATTCTATAAGACATTTTGTCAATCAGGAAAATCAATATATAATGTCTAAAAAGACAAAGTGGTCTTTGGGAAACTACTGAAGTAATGTTTAATGTTATATCATATATATATATATATGAATAGATGGGATTATTTAGATAATAAGAGGAAAAAAAATTGTTTGACTAGTTATATTCTCATCTTACATTAGGTATATAATGATCAGAAAAATAAATTAGTTTATTCTAAGTTAATTGATCCTCATTGATTAAATATAAAAACTCTTTGTGGATGTGATCCAAAGATATTGAACCTATATTGGTATATGAATGGTGTGAATTCAATCAGACATATATATATGTAAATAATTAATTAAAAATTATGTAATTTCTATAATGATTGAGAATAAGGTTCCTAACAAAATTAAATGTTAGAAGAAATGTGTGATCATCATCAAATAAAGAAATTTAAAAATGATTAGAGAGTATTTTTGGATTCATATAATATATAAATATTTAAAATAAGGGTATTGGATAGAATAATTATTGTAAATATCATTAGATAATGGTGGATGAAGGTTTCTGTGCTATGGTGTGAAAAAAAAATTCTATATTAAGTCATTAGACATGGATTTATGAGTAAAATTAATTATACGAAGGTTTCTAGGTAGTGTAATGTGATATAATTTTATGATTTGGAGTATAATACAAAAGTTTATATATGAATTCATAAGACATAGTATTTAGAGTGATGATCATCAAACCAATTTTTCCATGAAAGCTGATCAGATAGAGGTTGTTGAGGATTCTGAATAATTGGATCTGGAAGAAGTTTCCAAGTGATATCATCCAAAAAAATGTTACAAAGACATTGGGTTGAGTTTTATAATTTCCTTATAAATTTTCCTATAAATACATCATATATAAGTAGTATATAATATATTGGATGGTTCAATTGATAGAGTAAAACTAACAAACATCTCTAAACCCAACATACAGAGAACGAACCCTTTGAAGGTATACTGAATAAAAATTTGAATGGATGATCTGACAACTTTGTCAGACAATGTAGTAAACTGGTTAGGAAATGTCTTGTGAATTACATATGAGTTCTTCTTATAAATATTTGAAACTACACTAAAAGTTTATTTCCAAATGGAAGAAAAAACTATGACATTATTATGGATAGAGTTTTCGAATAACATTAAAATTTTTATAATGTTTGTTATTATTTAAATTCTAAACCAAACAGTCATCTTTTAAATAACCAAAAAGAGGATTTTTTATTCTATAAATACTAAGGTGGTTCAATGAAAATTATTAATTATAATTTTATAGGTTTTCTTATTCTTTATTTGGGTTTTTATATGATTATTTGTTTTTTGAATTGAGTAATTTCCTTCTTCTTTATCTATTCATCCAAGCACTATTTACTTTGATACTACACTTGGGATCTTCTTCCACAACCTGAACTAATGGGGAATAAGCCACAACTACCCCAAGCCCACCTTCATAGGGCTGAGTGGGTGAAAATCACCAAAATAAATGACTATTTTAGGAGGAATTTTTCTATTGTACCTGTATACATGCACCCAGCCATATCCTTGCTAAAGAGAAGATGAATAATAATAAATGATGCAATATCTAGAGAATAACAATGCATGTGAAACATCTATATTGTACAATTTTATGATAACACAATCAAAATGAAGGTGATGGGGGGGAATACATGCCCATCCATAAAGGTGTCCCAAACTGGAAAAAATGTAAAATAAAGTGATGAGAGATCCTGAAACTAGATCTTCAAGCCCAACCACCATACAAAGTCAAAGGAACTAGGTTATCCCTACAGTCCTCTGTAGTTTCCACTAACCTATCTTTCATATTCATAAGATATGACATTTGTAGGGAAAACCTATATAGGGGAGAGTATAAACATACCTAGTAATATGCCCCAAAATTTGAAGGGGGAAGTAAGATACACTACAGTAATAGATAGATGAACCTGTAGTAATAGAGTTAGAAAACCCAATCAATAGGGATATATATACATATATGCTCATAATGAAACCCATAAGAGAGAGAACTGGGATCTTTATATCATATCCCTTCCTAGTAAAAGAGTCTACTATCAGTTCCATAGGTCTATCAACAATTCCCAACATGTCATGTATCATTCCTCTAGAATCATCCATGTTGAGCCACACCTCTCCACTAGGTTTCATAGTTTAGGGGGCATGATATCAAGGTAGAGGACCTATGCCCTGGTACAAAAAGAGGGTTTCACTATGATAATCGATCAACGACCCATACGCTAACACCATAGGAGATTTCAAATCAGATAGAATATATAATACACATTCTCTATAATAGCAGGAAGGTGCCACTCTAATAGTCTATAAAGGACACATTACATGTCCTGGTGGGAAGGTTCTACTCTTGTGGTTGAGGACTCATGACCTATCACCGTAGGTGGGTTACACTCTTATAGATAGATAGGGGACCCATTCCATATCCATTTAGGAGGGATACACTATAATATACATATACAGGGCCCACGACTTGTCCCAGAAGGAGGGTGAAACTCTAATATCTTTGATGATCCTATAAGATCACTGCCATCATTAAGTGAAGCCTAAAGAATCATCACACTTGTAATATCTCACATCATTTCTCAAAACCAAATATTAAGGCCATTATAGTTTTCTACAAATAAAACCTATCAATATAGGATACTCTCAAGAAAAAATATGAGTCCAAACAAATGAGAGATAAGTAAGTAGAAGTTTCCTAAAAAATTTGGGTACACGGTGTGTCAAGGGACCCACTCGATGTGTGGTCCAACCTTGTTGCATGGTAGTGTCCCTACCAAAACACAAATCACTACCCATTTATCCATACATGTTGTGTAATGGGACTACATGGAATGTATCATCCACTTGAGGTACTTATTATTCTCTTAGAAGTATCCATGTAATCTTGTCCATTCCCATGTACTCTGATACATGGTGTGTCCTCCCGCATGGGGCCCTCCTTGTGTCCATCGAGATATGTCCATGTACCATGGACATGTTCTGATCCATGGAATTTTCCTTTCCATTCCTATGTTCATGCACACCCGGAGTACAGACCAGATCGCCAACACTGAGACACATGGAGTGTGGGGGCCCACATGGTGTGTTATATTTAATTCACCCAAAAACCCTAGTCTCCATAGTTAGGGGTCTATATGTTGTGTATTATTAAGACTACAGGGTGTGTTGTTGAGTTTTTCACAGAATCCCATATATGATCCTTGTAATCTGTATCCAACATCTTTGTACCTTTTTCCACCTAATGCTCACCTAATATCATTTTGAAAGGCCACAATTATACAATTCTAGCCCTCATGTGGCTTGAAATTTGCATCTCCCAATCCTTGGTCAACTATCATAGGCCACACATGTCTTAAATTATCATAGCCCAGTCTCAGATCCCAAATCCAATTGAATCATCACCCAAATCTCACAACACATCCTCATCTATCCCCAAATCTTCAATCCATTAATCGTACACAAATCTGTCACAAATTCTAGGGTCTGGTCATGCTCAGTCCCACAAATCATTAGTCAAATCATGACCTATTAGTACAATGTTGAATAACACGATTAATTGTGGGGGGAAGTAAAAGAAAAAAATGATGAAAAATCATTGGCCAATCATTTTTGGAAAAATAATAGAAATTGGATAGATCTGGGGTGATAAATATGTATCAATGAGGATTAATCAAATAAAATAAATAAAAGGGATATGTGGGTGCATGAAAAGTATTAGAATGAATATAGATCAAAGTAAATCAATTGATCATGCTCAAACATTTAATCATAAGGGAAGAAATACACATATTATGAATCATAGATAATGATTGGATCCTTTGATTCTAATGAACACACTTTCCAATTGAGGAAGATCTATTTTGTTCTCCACACTTTGATTTTTTTTTATCCTATTTATCTTTGTCGTATGATCTAAAATCACCAAAAACAAGTGGAATAACTATACTTTAAATGATCATATGGTTATAAAAATAATCGTAGTGATTCACTATACAATAACATTTATAGAAGTTTTAGTATTAGTAAATTTAAATTAAATAATAAAATTAATCAATTAATTTAATTTAAATGCACTATCCAATGGTTTCTATATCTGAGCACCTCGCACAACCAACTTTTGGTCACACCTATGGTAATACATACATTATAGATTCAATAGTGGTCTGATAATTTCTATTTCAGTCTCTATTTAATTGTTATCCGATTATTTATGAAAATGATATGCAAATAATAAGAAATATATTTAATATTTTATAAAACTATTTATAGTCACATCAGCCAACGGAATCGCATGTTGTCTCAGAATCTATCTCTATAAATATTTATAGATATATTTAAAATTTATTCAAAGAAAAAATAATGACTCTACATTATTTCATCCTTCATTATTTTCATCCTTAAAAATAAAAAACTAAACAAAGATATAAGGACATTATTCCCATATCTGGATATATTGATACCAAGAGATTTCCTTCATGCTCTCGTTCTTCCACAACACACAAACTAAGGAAATGTAATTTCCACATAGGTTCCTATACTAATGATCCTCAATTTCCACTGGGCGCTCTGCAAAAGTGGACACATCCTTCATGTATCTCTCCCCGATCAATAACTTGTGTGGGTTCATACATGTATCTCATCAAAGTTCCATGTGGATGACATCATGCACCCTCTATAACTGTGGGTGTAGAGAGAGATAATAGGAAACCTCATTACACCTATATAATATCTGAAATAGATCAATGAACTATGTGGATAACTTTCTACCCAGACCAAATCTTTGTAATCCTCATTGTGGGGAGACTCTCAAGAAAACATAGTCTCTCTTCTCAAAATCCAAGGGTCTATAACATCAATCTGTGTAAGATTTATACCTACTCTAGGATATCCACACAAGATTGTGGATCACATGGAACTTATTATACACAAACTATATAAAAATAAATAGATCCTCCTAGCTCCGGCCGAAGTCTAACATGAATGAACTCAAAATATACTCCATCACCTAGATAGTGCCCTCGGTCTAGCCATTTGTCTTAGTGTGGAATTTTGTACACATTCCCATCTAGGTCTCAAATTCCTCTTATAGGACTCTCCACAACTGTGATGTAAACAACACATCATGGTCGTGTAAAATCATTGATGTAACCTCAAAAGTCAAATGATATCCCATGTATACAACTGCACCAAATTCTCCACCAAACTCTTCTCCTTGATAGTAAGTAAGTGTACTGACATTATAATTCAATAAACTATCACCCAAACGGATTCATGGACTCTATATATCTATGATATACCTATAAAAATCAATGGATATTACTTCCCTTTTCCACTCCAAGATCTCAAGATGCTGCCACAAACCTACCAAAACATGGTGCCTAAACTTCACCTACTGACAAGTGAGACAACAAGATATGAACTCAACAATATTATGTCTCATTCCAGCTCACAAAAACTAATACTAAAGGTTTATATACATATTTCCCACTCATGTATGTATATCCATAATAGATGTGTGAAACTCTCTAATCACATCCTCTCACATTATGACTAAGACCACCATACATCCCCAGAAAATAATGGCATGATCCCCTGCATCATAAAATCCATCTGGTGAATATCCTATGGATATCTGGTCATGTAACAGCTCAAATTGGATGTCTACCAACAAGGAATTCCTCACACACTAGAGGATTGTATGATTCAACAATATCGATTGAAGAAAAGTCACACCCTCCTCCTCCACTAGGTTCAACTTCATGAAATCTAACTACTTTAATACCTCTTATTTCAAATTAGAATGGGGAATCCTGCTAAGGTAATCTTCCACCATTTTTTCCTTACCCATAATATAGACTATCTCAAATTCATAGTCGTGTAGGAACTACAACCAATACCTTTTATTAGGTTTAGGTCCCTTTGTGTGAAGACATACCTAAGACTCTGATAGTTTTAGTAAACAAAAAGGTCCACTCACAAAATATAGTTCCTCTACATCCTAAGATAGAAGACTACCACTTCAAATTTAAGGTCATGATTCATATGTTTATACTCATGGGGTCTCAAATACCATGATCCATATGAGATAAATTCCAATCAATGCATCAACACATAGTCGAGCCCAACTCAAGAGGCATCAAAATACACAATATACTCCACGTCCTCTTCTGGTAGTCTCAAAATAGGAGCACTCTCCAGCCCCATCCTCAAATCCTCAAAGGCTCTCTGGAACTATTTAGACTAGGAAAAAGGTGTCCCTTTTCACATGAGGGAGGTTAAAGGTACAATAATCCCAATGAAGTTGGACACAAAACTTCTTGTAGTACCCTATTAAGACATGAAAATTCTTCACCTCTAACACACTCTTGGGTAACTCCCAATAAAGTACTACATCGATCTCATCTATGTACCCAACTAATCCATAATTAGAAATGACATGCTCCAAGAATTGAACCTCTTGGAACCATAATTGTCACTTTGAGAGCTTACCAAAAATATGGTGCTCCCAAAAAAATCTAGGACCATATTCATGTGCATTGCATGCTCCTCCTCTAATGTAGAGTGTATGAGTATGTGATAAATAATGAGAATTCCAAATAAGTCCATGTTTAACTATAATAATTATTTCATAAAATCCATTAAAATAGTGGGGGAATTCTTCACACTGAAAGGATTTTCCTAGAACTCATAGTGTCTGTAGATACATCGAAATTCCAGTATTAGAATATCATCCCCAGGATCTCTCAACTGGTGGTATCCAGAACTAAGATGTATTATTGAGAAACATATCATAAATTGTAGTTGATCAAAGAGTTAATAAATCCTCAAAAGATTATTTTTTTCATTATTAGGTCTTGGTTTGGGTGATCATATTTCACACAAATCCACAAGTTCCCATTCACCTTTTTCATGAACAATACTAGATCTTCCTAGGGGCACATTAGTTCTGATAAAACCCTTCTCTCAATGGTACTTCAACTATAATGGAAGCTCTCAGTGACCAGTATCACCCATCTGATAAGTTTTAGAAGATATTGAAGCAGTCTTGGTGACTGGTTGATGCACAACTTGATCTCCCTCCTCATAGGTAGTCACAAAATATGATTTGGTAAGGCACCAATATAATCCTTCGGGACTGAATGAATCTATAATCCTGAAGTTTCTATTGTTCCAAGGGATGAAATCTATAACTAATTTGTAATGGGCTACAACATCCTACTCACATAACCAACTCATCCCACTATGAAATCTCACTTTCTCATAAATTAGAATCTTTTTTGATCTGTACGAGGGCGTCTAAATCATCTGTGTTGAATGTCAATACGAGATATCACCATAGAAAACGAATCCATACCAAAGTTTACATCATAATGTTTTATCATGATGACCAAATGGTCCAATTATAAACTCTCTCCACCAAGATATACCTTTCATTTTCATAAGATAAAATATATTTAAGAAGCTTTCCTCATAGAAACCTCAAGACAAAGAAACTGGGATAATACCTCAATTGGGAGCTCTAGAACTCACACCAGAAGTAAGGAGATGAATGAATGACTCAAAACTATTTCTACTTGTACTAAAGTAATAGTAAAATAAACATATATTATACCTATAATCATCTTGTGTTCTGCTAGTTCATACACCTCCATAGTAGGAATCTACCCTCTTTCCTGACCACCATCACCCTAGGACTGGCATGGGATTCTTGGTGGTTGTAGTGATTGAAGAATATCATAATATCTCCCACCAACCAGAACTCCCCCTCTAAGATCCCCACCTACTCCTCTTCTAGATCCACCTCTCTGAGGGCCACCTTACCCTCGCATGGGAGATCCATGAACATAGTGATGCCTCTTTTGTGGTGGTACATCTAATTGCTACATATCCTCCTTAGAATTTCTTGTCAAGAAATTACATGCACTGTGACCTTTCACATAATATTTATAGAACCTCCCCTCTAGGTTCTCCCCTAGTCCTCTATGTGGTCCCGATACTAGTTGACCACATACCTGAGGCTGATCCTAGGATGATATCCTATGTCAAGATCCTACCAACTAGTGTCTTCTAGATTCTATAAATGACTCTGAACAATAATTCCAAATTCAATATCTAGTTTCCTATAATCCATCTAATAAGAATGTCGCCATCACCAGTTCCCACTCCAATACTACAGCATAAGTGGAAATTCATAGGGGTGCTACAATGGCATGAATGTCTCTCTGAAGACCCTGTTCAAACTTTCATTCATATAATTTTCCATCTCAAATCATGTTGAGGGTGTATCATGTAAGGTTGGTAATCCTAGAAGCATACACACCAACTATAATCCCTCCATGTTGTAGCTACATAAGATTATGAATTATAGTTGAGCACAAGCATGAGGAGAAGTAATACTCACAAAACAACTTGTATAATTTTTTCCATGAGAGTGTCGACTCATCATGCATTTTCATGACTAGACTCCATCGGTGCCCAGCTGCTCCATGGAAAAGGCAAACTTCCAATGAAACTATATGATCATTTGGTGCCTTGATAAGCCTAAAAAATTATATCAATGACTCTAGAAAATGCTCCTATACATGTGGATCTAGATCACCATAGAACCTTTACAGCCTCTGGTACTATATCTCATAGAGTGCGCTAAGAATCCATGCATCTTCAACTTTATCTAATGAATACTCTTCTACTCGACAGGTGAAGATACTATAACCTTTCCTCATAAAAGAAGAATCTCACATGATAGGCTCTAAACTGAGGCCATATAACTCATTAGATCGTCATAACTTTCTGGAATCGGTAACCTGGCTGGCTATATTCATGGAGGAATCTTTAAAATTTAATCAAGACATACCACCGTCAGATGATCACATATATATGAGGATATGAATCAAGAAGTATATTCAAAGGGTAAATCCTATATGATTCATGTACCATTAATCCCTACAACCAATATCTCGATATTCTAAGTCGACAAGCAGGTAGTCAGAGTCTTGGTGAATAGATACGTTAGTCTCCCACACCAACAATTCATTCTCTAGCCTGAAATCCACACTCCATGTAATTTGAAACTGTTTCTCTAATTACTAAATAAATCCTTGTAATGAGATAACTAAAAAACCATCCATTTGAATGAACTTCTTTGATACTAATATTTTACAACCCAACATAACGAGGCTCGTGCAGCAACAACCCTAAGCCCACCAAAATGGTCCATGCGATAGAGATACGTATCAAAAGGAATAACTAATATATGAGTCAATTTCCTACTGTACCCATTCACATTCACCCAACTATCACCAAGAATAAATGTAGAGGAATAATAATGAAATATATAACAACTAGAGAATAACTAAGCATGTGAAACCTCAAGATTATACAAGAGTATTCCAGTGTAATCTGAATGAAAGTAAAGGGTAAAATATACAATCCCAATCACAGAGATGTCCCAAAATGAAAAAAAAACTAGAAAATTAAAGTGATTTGAGATCCCAACTCCCGATCTCTAAGACTAGCCATTAGAAATGGTCAAATGTAAGAGGTTATCCCTACGCTTATTTATAATCACCACTGACCTACCCTTTTTTTGTATAAGACATGACACATGCTCGTAAATCCCATGTAGAGGTGAGTATATATATACCCATTATGGTTACCCAAAAGATAAAGGAGGTTCATTAAGAGACACAATAGGAAAAGATAGCTCAACCCATAAAAAGAGAGTAATGAATACGAATCAACAGGATATATATATATATATATATATTCTGATAAAGAAACCCATACATGAGAGAAAGGGGATATCCATATCATATAATAGACCAAAAAATAATTCTACCTTTTGTTCCAAACATCCTTAAATGATGGAAAACATCTCACATGTATATGTAGTAGAAGCATCGATGTTTATCCACACCTTGTCACTATGTTGCATAGTCGAGGGGGTAATCTTTAGGTATAAAACCCATGCCCAGGTACAATAGGGGGTTCCACTCTGATAATTTTTTGATGACCCATAACCTGAAACCATAGTAGGGTGCCACCCAGATAGTACTTAGAGGAACCATTCTGTGTCCAGGTAGAAGGGGCCACTCTAATAGTTTTTAGATGACTCATGCCCCATCCTAGCAGGTGGATTCCAATCTAGTAGTCAAGGACCTATACCATTTAATCGTAGTATAGTTCCACTCTGATAGATAAATTTAGGACATTTTTTCTTTTATAGTAGTAAGGTTTCACTTAAAGAGATAGATAGAGAGTGAATGATCTATCCAATAAGAGGGTTCAACTTTAATATCTCTGATGATCATGCTTGATCACTTCCATCATTGAGTGCCTCCTAAAGAAGTGTTAAACTTAGAAAAACATTCATTATATAAAAACAGACACTAGAAAGGGAATCATCACATTATACATAGAAAAATACTCATAATTGGATTCTCACATTCCAAAATACATGTCCAAATGAAAACAGATATGAGATGTAGAAGTTTTGTAAAAAAGGAGGGTACACAGTGTGTAAGTGGACCCATATTACATGTGGACCCACCCTATTGTATAGTTATGTCCCTTATAGTACACGAATAACTACTAATTTATCCCTACACAACATGTATAAGGGACTACATGGTTTTTTTCATCCATATGAGGTTCTGCCCCATGATCCTAGCCTTTCCCATGTATTCTTTCCCATGCCCGTGTATTCTGATACATAGTGTATCCCCCCACATGGGGTCCTTCCTAAGTCTTTTGTGTTGTGTATGTGCTCCCTAATCGTGTAATGGTACACAGTATATACCTAGTCATTCAGATATATGTGTACTCTCATAGTACACATCTGGCCACCAGTAGTAGTTCACATGATGTGTGGGGGTCTCACAAGGCGTGTGATATCAAAATCACCCAAAAGCACTAGCCATCATATCTAGGGTCCTAAACACTATGTTTTCTTCAGACTACACAGAATATAGACATATTTTTTAAATAATCTCATATTCACTCCCCATGATCCATATCTAGAATCTCCACTATTGTTTAGAACTTATGATCATAAAAAATCAGTAGGAAAGGAGACCATTCATTGATTCTGGCCCTCTAGTGGTTGGAAATTAGTATCTCATAATCTATGGTCAACCATCTCACACCTCTCATTCCATTCATCATTTCTATTTGGTTTCAGATCCCAGATCCATGATAATGATTTCCCAATTCACATAACACATCATGATCCATGCCCAAATCCTTTATCTATTTGTCACATGTGAATCTTCCTAGAATCTAAGATTTTGATCATGCTCGGACCCACACAATAAGATTCAAATCATCAACCCATGGTACAATGATAAATAACTCAAAGAACAGTGGGGGGAATCACAATAAATATAAGTGAAACAATATTTGTCCAATCATTATTGACCATCAAGTTCAAATTGGGGAAAATCAGGGTGATAAACATGGTATGATGGGGATTAATCGAACTAAATAATGAAATCTGATACATGGGTGAATTCATAGGCTTAGAATGAACATAGATCAAAGGAAATGAATTGTTCATGTGCAAAAAATCATAATGGAGTAAATACACATATGATGGGTCCAACTTCAAGAATGTATCATTTGATGAGGAAGAACATGCTTACCAATGAAGGAGTAAGATCTATTATGTTCATTGCAATTTGATTTTCCTTAACCCAATTGCTCATTTCCATCTAATATCAAATCACAAACGATGGGTGGAAGAACCCTCCTCTCAACGATATCTCGATTATGTGGCTAGCCATGGTGATTTTATATAGTAGCACATTTATAGAGGTTCTAGTATTAATTAATTTAAGTTAAATTATTAAATTAATCAATTATTTTAATTTAAATTCACTCTCCAATAATCTCTATCTCCAAACACCCCATTCCAACCATCTTTCAGTCATGAAAAGGGTAAAACACACATTCCAAATTCAACATTGGTCTTGGATTTTAAATCTGAGTCCCATTTTTATTATTTATCCTATTATTTTTGAAAAATTATGCATGATTAATATAAAATATGTTTAATATTTTTTAAAAGTTAATTATTGGAACATCGATCCTCAAAATCACATGTTTTCTCGGTGCCTAGATTTGAAAATATTTCTAGATATACTTCAAATACTTATAAGGAAAAAATGGGGTATCTTCTACTTTATCAAAACATTCTAGTAGAGACTTCATTATATCTTATTTAACATATTGATATTAATGAAATATTCCGATTTAATTGACAAAAAATGATAATCAATACCATCCCTTGATAAAAAAACAACTCACATAAAAATATATAGTCAATAAATGTTTCATATTTCATAATAGGAGAACACATAATCATATTTGATCAAATACAAAACATGGAATAATTAAATAGGACAAATGAATCATAAATCAATAATTTCAACTGATAATAAGTTTTTCATACTTTATAATAGGAGAAAAACTAATCTTATATGATCAAATATATATCATGGCATAAAGAATGTGAAAAAATAATACATAAAGTATGATCTAAGGGGATAACATAGTCACAAATAAAAATAGTGCAGTGCTAACCTAATCATAAAAACTCATCATTTAGTATTAGGCATCACCACCGGTTTACTATAGTGGAAGAAGAATCATAACTTTTTTTCCATAGAGAATCAGGCATCAAAACATGTTTCCCATTTTGGATCAAGAATCACTACTCATGTCACTATTATCTCATGAGATGTAATGAATTACCCAATCAATTGGAGGGATATATGGGTCCCACCCTTTTCACGAGAGTTATCCCAATACCATTTAGCCTAGCCACCTCTATGGATGATGATAAACTTCTAAGTTCCTAGATATACAAAATAAAATTAATTCTCAATAATTAATAAATGAATAACAATATAGAAACTATGATATGTATATATGATCACATTAGTTTATATCAATGATAAATCCTTTGCATAATGTTAACATTTATTGAAATGGTAATTTAGAAATATTCACAAATACACCTTATTTGCATAATATATTCTAGTAGTTTACAATAATTATCTCTTAAAGGGTGTGAATGAGAACAACCTCCCAAAAACTCGACCAACATGGATTGCATATTGTTGCTGGTAAAGTACCAACAACCACTTACCATTGAAAAATATGTCTTCATTGATTAAAAACACTACTGTGAAGTCACATGGGCCATTACATGAAAACCACAAACAAATTCCATTAGAAAAAAAATATTTAAACAAAACTAACAATGTGATGGGAAAAAATGTATATAGGTTTCCTAGAAAGGGAACCTTTTGTGCATAAAATGAGATCTACATTTTTTCAATGCCTAAGATATAATTATTGTCTCTAAACATTTATTGAATTTATTATTAACTCTTTAGAATTATTTTGGTGTTTAAGGCAATAATTAATAATTATTAATAACAACATAATAATTTTATACCAATATTTTTTTTACAATTCATAATTTTTTAAGTTACATTTTTAATAAAAGATAATAAATCCATAATGTATTTAGATAGTGTATGTTCACTAAAAATATTGGGGTCTATTAATGAATCAATAATATGATGAAATATTCTAGTATACATGTTACATTTGAATTACTAATAATGGATAAATCATGACAATATTAGTGTTGGTATTTTAAAATCATTTTTTATTCCAAAATTTCTATTTGTTTGAGGACTAAGATATTAATTGATTATTATTTATAAATTTTGTGTTAATAGTTATTAAGTAATTTATTATAATGATTCATATATTATTTATAATATATTATATTTTTTACATTTTATTGAAAATATATTTAATATTGTTTATATTGATGATTTGAATTACTTCTCCTTATAGAATGTTTTAATCTTGAGTACCATTTAAAGATAATCCCTGATCATGAATTGGATATGTAGACACTATAAAGTTCTCTCACATAATAATTTACCAAGAAAAACCTTAGTTAATATTATTCAAAGTGTAACACCCCAAGCTTCCATGGCACGCTTCCTTTTTTAATAATTCAATAGCATGTGATGTACGCAATACCGAGTTCAAGCGCACCACGAACTATCAAACTAACTTTTTAAAAAGTGTTTATGAATAGTATTAAACAAATTTTTTATTTTATATATATCCCATATAATTTTAACATTCATATTTTTTGTTTTATATAAATAATATAAGGAAAATTCAAATTTTCAAATAAAAGAAATATTTTTCAAAAAAATACATTTTTTATGCCTTTTAATAGAGAACTCTTTTTAAATCTAATATTTAACACTTTTATATAATCAATTTCATTAAATTAAATTCTTATTTATAATTAGTACATAAAAAATTTATTTTGGATAAATTTTTGGTATTTTTCTGATAACTTTCATATTTTGATGAATAGTGAAAAATACTAAATTTTAATTGAAAACAACTTTTTTAATCAAAATAATATAGTGTTAAATTATACATTTGAGTGATTTTAAAGTATAATTAGATTATATTTTTATCATTTAATATAATTTAGGTCATTATTTGTAATTTCATATTTAAATTGTACATAAACACATGTCAATCTTTTGATAGTTTTTACTTCTTAAAAAACCCGCATTTTGGTTTTGACAATGGGAATTAATTTTAAATTAATTACTGCAACTTCTGTATTTTGAATTTGAAAAAATGGATTTCAAATTTTTAATCATAAGGTCCAAATTTTTTAAATAGGTACGTTGTTATTTTTTTACATTATGAATAGTAACATTAGTAATTATTTTATTTACCATGGTTAAAGGGTAAATCTGGTAAATAAGGGTAAAAAATAATATTTTAATAATATTAAACTACCCTAAAAATTGTCATAATATTATTTAATGAGATATTTTTGACCATTTACTTCCTTGGGTCGATTTTGGGACCCCATGTAGCCACTTGGATGTGAAAATGACATTTTAGAAGAATTAATTTAAAGTATAGAAAAATATAACATAAACATGTATCCTTCACTAAAAAAATTTATACGGGTTTATATAATAGATATATTTGACTATAAATAGTAATTATAAAACTAAAAATATTTCCTAAATCATGATATTTTATTTATATTTTTTAGACATAAATTAAATAAATTAATTTAAGACACAATAATGATGTAGTATTTTCCTTATTAATGAAAGAATCAAATAAATGATATTATAAATATTAAAATAAATATAATTTGATTTTTTTGATTCCATAAACAAATTTTATGTATAAAATTGATATATTAGGTATGATTTAATTCCTTTTTATCAAAGTAATCATGTTTTTATTACTTTCACAAAAAAACAAATACTAAATAGTGTCAAAATTGACAAAAATGAGTTTTTAAAACAAATACTATTTTATTAAATTATATAGTAGTTCTAAAATTCCAAGATTCGACCAAATAAATTAGATAATTTTAAATATTTCATTAAGGAACCACTTTAGTTTCTCTTGGAATTTTATAGTAACAATATTAACCATGTAGTATAAAAATAAAAGAAGACATGGTAAAAGTTAAACTATTTAACTAAGGGTTAAATCTCAAAGATAAGGTTAATAGGGTGACCTAAAAATTTATAAAACCTATTGGTTGAAAATTTTGACCCATCACCACCTTATCCTCGAAATAAATCAATTTTTATCTATTAGAAACTGAAAATAATATTATAATAAATTAATATTTCAAGATTTTCCTAAAGTGCCCCTCACCTCTCTTATAAAAAGGTACTTCCCCTTATCTTAAATTCACACCTCCAAAGCCTTTTGGCTCAGACAAAACCTACCTAAATATCCTCTAAACTACCCTCACTTCATCCTAGAGTCCTTACTTTGATCATGAAACCAACCTAAGGAGTCCTTTTGTTCAAATCAAAAAGAAGCAGCCAAGGAAGATGTAATTATTTCATCACCTATTTCAAAGTTCTTTTCTTCCTCTACTTCCTATTTCTTTGTTTTTTCCACACTAAAATAATAAATTCAGTAACTTATACAAAATTATATGTTATTATAAGTATTTTACAACTATAATAATTATTCTATCCATCCTATTAATGAAAAAGTCACTATACGTTTGTACGTACGGCTTACCGTCTCCACGTCGTGGTGTAGTTTGTTATTCAACACTTCATTATTTGCATTAGTATAATAAAAAGTATAATTTATGTAAATAATAAATATAATAGGTTAATTATTCTCTATATATAATATACCATACAATTACATACTATCCCACCATCAATATAATGATATTGCCGCTCGTTCATTCATACGGCTTACAGTCTCCACGACGCGATGAGATTTCATTCCCCATCATAAACATTAAAGAATAATTTTCATTTGATGATTAAAAAATAATGTTTAATAACTTAATATAATTCTTGATATGAATCAAATACATATTTTCTATAACAAAAATGACTTACGTAACAAAACATATAAAATAAAATGAATCATTTAACACCTGAAACAATGATACTTCTAAAATATTATTAACAAAGAAATATTATAGGATCATATATGATATCATATTTATGTATGTGGTTCATTTATAATTTAATAAAAATTATTTAACTATTATACAAGAGGTTAATGTACCCTCGACTAAGGAAAAGTACAGGGTAAGGGTTAATTCTTCAATCTCATTATTATCTGAGATTTTTTATGTGTAATTATGTACTGGGAGATATTTATCATCCATGTCCATGTTTCATAAAATATATTTCAAAAGGATTATTTTTAAGGGGATATTTAACTAAAAAATAGTTCTAAATGTTTTAAATATTTATTCTTCTAAACCTTTATCATTAATTTCTATGTTTTCAAAATGGTTTTATGGATTTATTCATATAGACATGAATGTTTTAAAATGTTAATTCCTTTTAAATAAATCAAAGTGGTATGGGAAACTTTGATTAAAAAATATCTTTTAAATGTTGTCCTTTATAAATTGTGTGACTTTTAAATGATTTCATGAAAAAGGGATATTTCTATCAAATAGTTTTACTGATCATTTTTAACTTTGTCAACATCCTTTAGTTGATATTATTATTGATTGAGGTTTATTTATTATAATACTATTTTCCATATTATATTGAATAAGATATGATATGTTTTAATATACATGTGATAGTTCTATACCATTTATGTTTTATGGTTAAAGTATTGAAATTTAATATGCTAGTTTTAATACGAATGTTTATGTTATGTTTCACCATTTTCATATGAGGAATGCATTGGACTTAGTAAGTGACGGGCGGGGTCTGTTATAGCTCCTTGATTCATCAATAAGTCTTATAAAAAACTAGTGTCTTGGGACAAGGCCTTAAAAATATTATTATTTATAGTCTTGTCACAATTCCTTGACTATGTGGTTATGATTTCTGGTATTATGCATTCCATCGTTATGAGATTAGCTATTAATATTACATGTGATTATTCTATTAGTAAAATATATGTGTGAATAAGTAAATGGAATTATTTGATTTATCTTTTCCATATTATGCTGAAGTCTTTTTTTAAGAGGCTTTTGTATTAGAGTTATACTTCTCCTTAAATGTTTATGCTTATTTATGATAGTTTTCACTATATTGTTATCCTTACTGAGCATCTGATCTCGCCTCTTTCTTATGATTTATTTTCCCTGGATTCCAAGAAGTGTATTATTATTGATATGAAGGGTTAATCTATAGTAATAATTGAATTATCAAAGGATTATTTATGTTGTGTTTTATGTTATAAAGTGTAATGTAACGTTCATGTATGTAATCTATTTTCCAAGACGGTTAAATTGATCGGTCCTTCAGGACTTGATTCCTTGTAATCATGCCAATGTATTAAAATAATTCATGGGCTCTGGGTAATTGGGGTCGTGGAATTACAGTTGGTATCATAGGGAGGTTTAGAAACAACCTTGGAAAAAGATTTGTAAAACTTATATTAGGGATCACAACCCTATGATTGATTTTTAGGATAAGTATAGAAGAACCCCCTAAAATTTTGGTAATGATCATGTATAACCTAGATTTAAACCTAAGATTTTGTAGATTGATAGTACCTTTCGTTGATTATGTGGTTTTCTTCAATGAGATCTATTTATCACCCTATGGTTTCTGGTCTTAGTTAATTGAGGAAACTATAAGGAATTGGATTACCATTGAGTTTAATGGAATATCATGTGATTTTGAGAAACAAAATCAGATAATGACTAAGGAGAAAGATTTTGTGATAATGTTGAATCAGTTATGACGATATATGATTAACAATGTGATCCTTTATGACTTTCCTAACACATTACGTAAGAGAAATATGAACATTTATAAATTTTTAAATTTTAATAAGCATAGAAAAAAGAAGATTCAGATTCCTACATGTCAAGAGGAAGGGAATAAGAACATTGAGGAATACTTGAAATGGAGAGGAAGATGTTATCTATGTGGGAAAAAGGGTCATAGAGTGACCAATTGTTATGGAGTTCAATGTCTCATCTGTTAAAATCATGGGCATTACCCAACTCAATGCCTAGATATAAGAATCTACCTCTAAACCAAGAAAGGACATATTCCATACCAACCATTAAATTGGAAGTATTGAAGTATTTATGTATTTTGATCCAAGAATTATGAATAATTGAATTATATAAGGATTATTCAGTTTATTTTCTTCAAAAATGATTTTCAAGAACATGTTGAATTGTTATATTAGACAATAAAATTGATTAAAGGGTAATATTTTATTTAGAGAACATATGATTAAGGTAAAGATAACCCTTGATGTGTTCCTTATGTTAATATAATGATGTTTGGATAAAGATATGTTGGATTGGAATAAGTAGTTTGGATTATTCTAGTTTCTTGAGAATAAATTATGGATTTTTTGACATGAGGGTTATACAATCATGGATGAAGTATATTACTTATTTGGGACTTAAGGTATAATTCACTATGTTTTGGAAAAGGAAGAATGCATGTTTTCAACAAGGATATCTGATAATTCAGGTTTTTACCATGACTCAAGAGAATACATGATGAAGGTGTTCACATGTTTGGAGTGTGACAACTCAGAACTTCCCTATGATATATAGGAGAAAAATTCTAAGATTATTTGGTTCACCTCTTTCTAAAGTTCTAGATTTTCAGTTTTTAGAAGGATTGTAAGGTTATCCATTTGTGGACAGTATAAGTTATACTTCAGTTGAAGTTTGTTAGTTTAATGTATTATCTCACTATATGTGGACTTATTCATATGTGATAAACTGTTCTAACACTTTTTTTGAGACAGATGGAATGACCTATCATTCTATTTATGGATCGCATGATCTTCCAATAGACCAGAAATGAAAAATTCAACATCATTTCATTAATAAGAGATGAATTGGAAATTGTTTAAGTCATGAAAATGTTGAGATTGTACTAAAATCAAGTAATTATTTCTTCTCATGTTCTTCAACTTTAGGGAAAGGATCTTGAAAACCAAAAAAAATCTATTACTTTCGTTTTCGATGAATCAAATAGTCTCTTAGATAATTGTACATTTATAGCTTTCAAAATGTTAGCTTCCTTGTAATAATATTCTCTATCACTCTCCATCAAAACTTTATGGTTATTTTTATCCTCCATATCCATGTTTTTCTATATGTAACCCTAGTATTTCTTATTTCCAGTAAACTTCAAACTTCCCTTTCTTTATTTTAAAATAGAGGCCTCATTAATCCATTTTTCAATGTGGGATTTCAACTAAGATATTTAGAAATGTAAAACCCCTAGTTTCAATCCCAAAATTAAATTGATAGAATTCAATTTATTGTATTATGGGATAATGCAACACCTTAAGCTTCCACGGTACACTTTCTTTTTAAATAATTCAATAGCGTGTGATTTATGCAACACCGAGTTCAAGCGCACCACGAACTATCAAACTAGCTGTTTAAAAAACCATTATAAATAGTATTAACCAAAATTTTGAATTTTATATATATACCATATAATTTTAACAATCATATTTTTTGTTTCTTAGAAATAATATAAGGAAAATTTCAATTTTTCAAATAAAAGAAGTATTTTTCAAAAAATGCAGTTTTTACACCTTTTAATGATGAACTCTTTTTAAATCCAATATTGGACAGTTTAATATATTAAATTTGATGAAATTAAATTCTTATTTATAATTGGGACATGAAAATTTAGTTTGGATAAATTTTTTGTACTTTTCTGATAACTTTTATATTTTGATGAATAGTAAAAATACTAAATTTTAATTGAAAACAACTTTTTAAATAAAAATAATTTATACTGTTAAATTATACGTTTGAGTGGTTTTAAAGTATAATTAGATTATATTTTTATCATTTAATATAATTTAGGTCATTTTATGAAATTTTATATTTAAATTGTACATAAACACATGTCAATCTTTTGATAGTTTTTACTTCTTAAAACCCCGCTTTTTGGTTTTGACAATGGTAATTAATTTAAAATTAATTACTGCAACTTCTGTGTTTTGAATTTAGAAAAATGGATTCCATATTTTAAATCATAAGGTCCAAATTTTTTAAATAGGTATCTTTTATTTTGGACATTATGAATAGTAACTTCAGTAATTGTTTTATTTACCATGGTTAAAGGGTAAATCTCATAAATAAGGGTAAAAAAATAATATTATAATAATATTAAACTAGCCTAACACATGTTATAATCTTATTTTATGAGATATTTCCAACCATGGGATTCCTTTTGTATATTTTGGGACTCCATGGAACCACTTGTATGTGAAAATGACATTTTATAATAATTAATTTACAGTATAGAAAAATATAACATAAACATGTATCTTTCACTAAAACAACTTTTATATGGGGTTATATAATTGATATCTTTAACTATAAATATTCATTAAAAATATAAAAAGATTTACTACATCATGATATTTAATATCTAATTTTTAGACATAAAATAAATAAATTCATTTAAGACACAATAATGATGTAGTGTTTTCCTTTTTAATGAAAGAATCAAATAAATGATATTATAAATATTAAAATAAATATAATTTGATTGTTTTGATTCCATAAAAAAAATTTGGATGAAATTGACATATGAGGTGTGAGTTAATTCCTTTTTATTTAAGGAATTAAGTTTTTATGACTTTCAAAAAAAATACTAAATAGTGTCAAAATTGACATAAATGAGTTTTTAAAACAAATACTATTTTATCAAATTATATAATAGTACTAAAAATATAATATTTGGTCAAATAACTTATATAATGTTATATACTTCCTTAATTAACCACTTGAGGTTTAATTTTCATTATATAGTAACTATATTAACGAAGTATTAAAAAAATATAAGAAGATGCGGTAAAAGTTGAACTATTTAACTAAGGGTTAAATCTAAAATATAAGGTTAATAAGGTGACCTAAACATGTCTAAAGCCTATTGTTTGAGATTATTTCGACCCATCCCCACATTAGTCTCAAAATAAATTAATTTGGATCTATTATAAACCAAAAATAATTTTATAATAAATTAATATTTCATGATTTTTCAAAAGTTCTCCTCATCTCTCTTATAAAAGGGTACTTACCCTTCTCTTAAATTAACATCTCCAAAGACTTTTGGCTTGTCCAAACCCTGACAAAATATCCTACCAACTACCCTCACTTCATCCTAGATTCCTTACATTGATCAGAAAGCCAATCTAAGGAGCCCTTTTGTTCAAATTAAAAGGAAGCACCTAAAGAAGAGGTAATTATTTCATCACCTATTTCAAAGTTCTTTTCTTCTTCTACTTACTATTTAATTTTTGTTTCCATAATAAAACAATAACTCCATTACCTTATACATACTTATATGTTATTATAAATATGGTATAACCATATTCATTATTCTATCCATCCTATGAATTGTAGGTTCCGGGCGCAGCAGAAGCGCGTTGGTGGGGCAACCCAACTTTGATTTTATCATTAAACAACGTTCAAACTGAGATCCTTCATGATATAAAATGCCAGATATTTGAAATAGAACGAAGAACTAAAAACAAAAGAGGTAATCCTAGAACCATAGAGATAGTATCATCGCATGTTTGTTATAATTAATTTAATTAATTCACAAGAATTACCTTGGTGGAATTCTTTCTTCGTAGATGTCTCCGGTCACAATCTTGTGATCCATCACTGTGTCGTAGAATCCAAGTGTAGGATTCCACTATTGGTGATCCACACATGTTCCACGTATCTCTAGACATTTCTGAAGGAATCTTTGGGTGCTAGAGTGGAAGAATCATCGCTTGCGATGTCCGCCTTTGATCACCTTGATCCGATGGAGGAGGATCTCTCTCGGTCTTGAGAGCGTTCTTACAGGAAGTAGTTCTTTCGGCCTTGAAATAATTCTCCAAAATTGTTTTTCACAACTATTGGGGAAAAGTTTTGGGTTTGTGAGGATATTTATAATTGGTTTTGAGGTTATAGAGTTATGAAAATAAATAAACGCGTTACGTATTTTATTTATTTCATTAACTCTTATTTAAAACCCCCATGTCGAATTATTAATTCCTTGACATGCGCCCACGCTGATTATAATAAATATCATTTAATAAAACTATATTATATCCTAAAAATCCTAACTGTAAAAACTACACGACGTGTAATAATTAATACACGATGTGTACTCATTTTCCATGAAACAACACGGCGTGTACTTTTATTTTCCATTTTTTTATTTCCTCCACCATATTTATTAGACCTTGAGTAATGGATATTTATTTATTAAATAAATGTAACTGCATTACTCACTAATAAATATATTATTTCGCCCACAATATATTCTCTCAAATAACTAGTGTCGAAATAAATGCGATCAGGCATCCTTAAATAATTATCAAAGCACAGTAGGGAATAATATTTATTTAACTTGTTAAATTGATATTCAAATGAGATACATGGACACACTTAGTGTGTGACCCTATAGGTCTCTTTCTCATTGGCATTAGGCGGGCTTTCCTAAAGTCCAATATTATTGTCTAGCAATGGGTCTAGGCACCCAAGAGAAAGAAGTTTAAGTCTCATTGACGTGTCACCTCATATGAATGATTACCGTGTAATATAATCTCTTTGTCTCGATATCTCTAATCAATCGGGTTTCATGCTAGTGCCATCAACTCTTGTGCTTGATTATTCTTTCTTTGACTTTCCGGAATTGAATTTTCCCAATCCTTACCATGGCCATGGATTTACTTAGGCTATATCAATTCCATCAAAGGGCCTGATATATCTACTTCTGTTATGGAATAGAAGGAACAAATTATTTCTCACATTATCTATTAATGTGGTATTACTCGTGACGCACCCAACATATCCTACCTCGTTGCGAATAGTGTGTTGTCATAGTTTTTGTCAATGCATCTAAGTGAGTGAGTTTTAATACTCATTAATAATAATATTAAATTCTAAGGACCAATACACACATCCGCAGATAGGAACATCCAATAACACTGTGAAATTTGGATTTCCTACTGGTGGGTCTCATTCTCATAATATCCTCATGAATATTAACAAGGGTGAACACCATGAGAAGGTGCCTCAAAGTTTTATGATTCCTCACCCCTAATGTCCTGTATTATTTATGTCCCTCAGTTAACATCATCCGGCCATAGAACATATATTTAAGAACAGTGTTATGGAACTTCCGGGTTCTCATCATAGCAGGGATCCGCTATGAACCTTTAATGTAACAGCTATCATTGGGACATTATCACATGCATTATCACGCCGAAGAACAATCAAGATGTGATAAGGATTTTATTAATGAATAAAGTACATAGTAGTTGGTTCTAGGCCACAAAATCCAACAGACTCCCACTTGGACTAGAGCCAACTGCTAACAACTTTTAACCCGCTAGCTCTCACATGATATTCATGATTCTGATAAGATAGGCCTTTAGTCATGGGGTCCACCACTTTCTCTTCTCTGGACACTCTGCTCACTACAACTTCACCCCTTTGATAGAAATCCCTCAAGAGGCAATACTTCCGGAGTATGTTCTTTGTCTGTTGATGTGACCTTGGTTCTTTTGCAAGAGCCACCGTGGCAGTATTATCACAATAAAATGTAATGGGATCTTTACTTCTAGGCACCACATCAAGATCCTGGACAAAGTTCCAAATCCAGATGGCTTCCTTGGATATATCATAAACCACTATATATTCGGACATCACTGTAGAATCAGTGGCAACTGGTTGCTTTGAACTCTTCCAACTCACAGCTCCTCTATTGAGACATAAAATATATCCAGATTGCGACTTTAGATCATTCTGATCTTTCTGAAACCTAGAATCAGCATACCCTCTGATGACAAGCTCCTCATCTCCTCCATACATCAGTAATATATCCTTAGTTCTTCTCAGATACTTAAGGATAGTCTTAACAGAAGTCCAATGATGTTCTCCTGGATCTTCTTGATATCTGCCTACCATGCTCAGTTCATAGGAAACATCAAGCCTGGTATATAACATGTCATACATGATGGATCTTATAGCCGAAGCTTATGGGATCTTACTCATTATATCTTTCCCTTGTTGTGTCTGAGGACACATTTTCTTAGAAAGATGTAGGCCATGTGACATTAGAACCAATCCCCACTTGGATTGTTCCATACTAAATCTCTTTAGTATCTAGTCAATGTATGAACTCTGACTTAGTCCAAGCAGCCTCTTAGATCTATCATGAATGATCTTGATCCCTAGAATGTAGGATGCTTCACCCAATTCCTTCATGAAGAAACACTTGTTCAACTAGTCCTTAACTAACTGTAAGACTGGTACATCATTTCCTAAAAGAAATATGTCATCAACATATACTACTAGGATAACGATCACATTCCCATTAAACCACTTATAAACACATGGCTCACATTCATTCTTAATGAACCCAAATTCTGTTTATGGCTTCATCAAATCAAATGTTCCATGACATGGATGCTTGATTTAATCCATAAATGGATTTCTGCAACTTGGAAATCTGTTTGGCTTCACCTAGTGTCACATACCCTTCTGGTTGTGTCATATAGACATCTTCCTGAAGGTTCCCATTAAGGAATGCCATTTTGACATCCATCTGCCAAATCTCGTAGTCATGGTAATCTGTTATGGAAAGTACGATTCTATGGATTTAAACATGGAAAGTGGAGAGAAGGTTTTACCATAGTCAATTCCTTGACGTTGTCTAAATCCTTTATCCACTATCCTTGCTTTATAGGTTCTAACTTGACCTTCCTTGTCTAGTTTTCTCTTGAATACCCATTTTCATCCAACAGGTTTTACATCAACTGGCTCATAGACTAGAACCCAGACTTGGTTATGATATAAGGAATCCATCTCAGAATTCATAGCTTCTAGCCATCTTGCAGCTTCTGAGCTTTCTATTTCTTCTTTTGTAGGAGAGAGGTTCATCATTGTCCAAAAATAATGATTCACCATCCCTATGACTAGGAAACCAAATCTCTCTGATTACCTTACCTCTCCTGATCTCCTACGTAGTACTTGTGTTTCTAGATCCTCTTCTACGGGGACCTGTGGAACTTGTTCCTGTACCAACTCCTGTGTATCTTGAGAATCAATTTTGTTGAAGTCAACCTTTCTCTCACTATCCTTCTTGAGTATGTGCTCCCTCTCAAGAAAGACAGCTTGTCTGGCGATAGTAACTTTCTTGTTTGAAGGGTTATATAGGTAATATCCTTTCGTTTCCTTGGTATATCCTATAAAGATACACCTCATGCCCCGGGGTGCTAGTTTATTGCCTGAGAAGACCTTAATAAACTCCTCACATCCCCATACATGTTTATGAGACAAAATTGGTTTCTTTACATTCCATAGCTCGGAGGGAATTCCATTTTCCACCTTAGTTTGTACTCGGTTTAATGTGTTTGCTGCAGTTTGTAATGAATATCCCCAAAAAGATAATGTAATATCTGCATGACTCATCATCGACCTCACCATGTCCAACAAGGTGCAGTTTCTCCTTTAACTAACACTGTTCCACTGTGGTGTATAAGGAGGAGTGAGCTGAGATAGAATCCTATACTCCTATAGAATATCGATGAACTCTTGGTTCAGAAATTCTCCACCTCGATCCGATCGAAGTTTCTTTATCTTCTTACCAAGATGATTCTCTACTTAATTCTTGAATTCCTTAAATTTTCTTAAGGCCTATGACTTATACCTAATTAAGTAGACATATCCATATCTACTCAAATCATCAGTAAAAGTAATGAAGTAAGAATATCCACCTCTAGCTTCTACTAAAAATGGTCCACACACATCCGTGTGCACCAATCCTAGAAGCTCGGTGGCCCTTTCACCTTATCCACCGAAGGGCGGCTTGGTCATTTTTCCTTGTAAACAGTCATGAAATCTATCAAGTAGTTTTAGCTTAGTAGAGTCCAAATAACCATCTTGGTAGAGATTTTTCAAATGCTTCTCGTTTACATGACCAAGATGGTGATGCCACAACTGGGTGATGTATGAGTCATGTGAGTTTGTTTCATTATCAATTTCCAACACTTGGTTTTTGTAATTTAATACATACAAACCATTATTTAAATGCGCTATACCATAACATACATTGTTCTTATAAAAGAGACAACCCTTATTTCCAAACTTGAAAATAAATCCATCTATATCCAAACAAGATACAAAAATTATGTTCTTGGTAACACTAGGAACATAATAACAGTTATGTAAAAACAAAATCATCCCAATCGGTAATGATAGGTGGTAATCACCAATATCCAATGCATCCAGCCTTGCGCCATTGGAAGCTCGAAGATCCACCTCTCCTCTAGCAATCTTTCTAAATCTACTTCGTTCATGCATTTGAATACAGATGTGAGCCCCACAAGATATATCTAATACCCAATGTGTAGAAATAGAAATATTACACTTGATAATGAATGCACATTTAGCATCCCCACGCTTCTGGGTGTAGTTATTCTTCCAGTGGCCTTGATTGCCACATGCAAAACACACTGCCTCCCGTTCCTTGCCCTGTCTCTGGATCTTCCCCTTCTTGGAGGGACAGAGCTTGGGGGATTTAGACTGTTTATAAGTCTTAGACCCCTTTTCCTTGTCCTTCCTTTTCCTATTCACCATAAAGACTGTGGGTTTTTCACGCCCCATGTCCTTATCTACCTGGCTAATCAAGGTCAGAAGTTCTGATAGACTCTTCTCATTGGTGCTCATGTTTTAGTTGACAATAAAGCTAGAGAAGGTCTTGGGAAGTGATTATAGGATCAGATCGGTATGCAACTCATCCAAGAATTTAATCCCTAAGATGTCCAGGCATTCAATGTATCCAATAAGCTTGCTAAATGAGGCCTAGCTGGCGCAGACTCTCCAAGATTAGTTGTAAACAAAGCATTGGAGATCTCATACCTCTCCTATCTCTCCTTCTCTTGGTAGAGATCTGTAAGGTTAGACATCATGCTATATGCTTCAATGTTTTCATGTTGCTTTAAGAGCTCATTATACATGGCTGATAGCATGAAACATTGGACATATGTGGAATAGTCTATGTGCTTTGTGTAGAGAGATAGTTCCTCATCACTGGCCTCCTTTCCTAGCACAAATGGAATAGGCTCTTCCAGCACATACAATTTCCTTTCGTGGTGAAGGATGACGCGTAAACGCCTCTTCCACTCTTGGAAATTGGTGCCAGTGATAAGGTTTTCCTTCTCGAGTATGGTTCGCAATGATATGTTTGAAGTCATTTTTCTTTCCGTTTCTACAAATTAAGATGAGCAAAGGTTTAGTACTTTATTACAAAACTGAGACAAATAAATAAATTAATACTTATTAGTCTCCCACTATTTTATCAAAATCCAATAGACCTCACCATTGACTTCAGAATATTCTGTTACCTGAATATTCTAGTGGCAAGGATCCATATTTCCCTTCTCATTACCCCAACTAGGGTTGGTCAAGCAACTTGAAGGGTTTTAGGTAGGAATTCCAAATGCCAACTGCATTAACTCGCAGCTCCTTGATCCGCTGAGTGGACTCCCCAATCCTGAAATCCTTTTATTTTGGATTTCCTCAACCTTTGCCTCTTGGTCACACCAAGTCCTACTATAGTAGTCAACCCTTGATATGAACTAATTCAAGTCAACCCAAAACCTTGAATTAGAATTCCCTGATAATTGAAAGTACCCCAACTAGGGTTGGTCAAGCACTTTAAACTATGGTTCAATTCTAACCAAGATTATGGAAGGCTATACCGACTTAATATTTCTTTGAGGGATTTTATCCTTATACGTAAATTTACATTTTATTATCTTTGATTACCTTCTTGTTAATATTAAGTGGGATATACTTAAGTGATTAAACATGTCTAAGATAATATTTACGCATAAGATGTTCTTTATTTTAGTTCCATATTATATGATTTTTTAATTCATTAATTGTGTGATCGTGACAACACACCCACAATAAATAAACCATGTAACTGACATAAATAAAATAAATGGTATGATCAAGAGCTTTTTCTATTGGTTAGTTTATCTAGAGGTTGATAAACAAACCCAATACCTAGGGGAGAAACACCTTGAACCTTTCGGGTTCATGTTTACAGCTTTCCACCTGTCCACCTTTGTATCTCATTGGATTGGTTTCACCTTGGCTCTTGTCTTGTGCTGCCTCCACTAGCTTGGGAGCTCCATCCATTACATATTCATTTATCTCATACGCAGGTGAGGGGTAAAAAGGGGTTTTACATAAAAGAATCCTTGCGCACACGGGCCCTACATATTAATTAGGAGAAGGCTCGCATGCCAACAAATTTAATTTAAATAAATAAATTAAAAGAAACCATTCACATACAAAGGTCTTGGTCTAGCTCATGATCATCCATACATGCAACAATATTTACGCACAAATAAAACTATCATTAAATTCTTTAATCATTCTTGTTTAAGATAAATCACGCTCGAATCAATTAATTATCTTTAATTAATCAATCCTTTTATCTTAAACCCTTTTTGTGAATTTCCTTGAGATTCTCATCCATCATAATTTTAAATAAATTAAAATTATCCTTGTATGTAACTTGTACCTTGGAGGAAACTCGGTTAATTCTCATTCATTACGCAGATGTTAAATTAAACACATATATATAAAACACTTATCACGTGTTGTGCCTCAGCTTTACGCCTGCACCATGGTGCATGTCTCAAGGTTTTGTATAATATAATAATAAATTTTCATAAATATGCGTAATTTTGGTGAGTACACGGCGTGTAGTTCCGACTACACGGCGTGTACTTTTCTTCACCGTCCATCCGAAGTACATGCCTGGGTACATGACGTGTTAATGTACTTCAGAAATTTTCAAAGTACATGGTGTGTTCAGTGGGACACATGTCGTGTAGTTTCCGTGTTACATGGTTTCCAGCTGGGAAAACCGGGTACGGGGTACACAGTCCAACCCTAACTCGAAGGGACTACATGTCGTGTTCATTGGACCGCATGGTGTGTAATCCAGAAATTGTGTGCCACCTATTCCTGGTAAACACACGATGTCATAAATGACTTGATAGGATCAATACACGGCCTGATTTGGAGGACCAGTCCAATGCATGAACCTAGACTACATGGTGTGTACTTCCAAATACACGCCGTGTATTCTCGTGTTGTACGGGCAGGAATGTTTGGCTCCTACGAATGAGATCCTCTATTTTATTTTAATCAAAATTAAAAGAAAATGTCTATTTTTTATGGTTAACAAAAAACGATAGAGGAGGAATAGATCTCAAGATTCAGATTTAAAGAACAATTAACTCGAATTGAAACAACTAAATTATTAAATGTGTAAATCACCAAAGAAAAACTAAATAATTATAATCAAAGATATGGCCCCTATGATATCACTTGTAGGTTTCGTGTGCAGCAGAAGCATGTTGGTGTGGTGGCCCAACTTTGATTTTAGCATTAAACAACGTTCAAACCAAGATCTGTCACGATATAAAATGCCGAATCTTCGGAATAGAACGAAGAACAAAAAACAAAAGAGGGAATCCCAGAACCATAGAGATAGGATCATCATATTTTGGTTATAATTAATTTAATAAATTCACAAGAATTACCTTGGTGGAATTCTTTCTTCGTTGATGTCTCTGGTCACGATCTTGTAATCCTTCATTGTGTCGTAGAATCCAAGTGTAGGATTCCTCTAGTGGTGATCCACACATGTGCCATGTATCTCTGGATGTTGTCGAAGGGATCTTCAGGTGCTAGAGTGGAAGAACCTTCACTTGCAATGTCTTCTTTGGATCGCCTTGATCTGATGGAGGAGGATCTCTCTCAGTCTTGAGAGCATTCTTGGATGAAGTAGTTCTTTCATCCTTGAGAGAATTCTCCAGAATTATTGTGCACAAAGATTGGGGAAAAGTGTTGGGGTTGTGAGGATATTTAAAATCAGGTTTGAGGTTATAGAGTTATAACAATAAATAAATGCGTTACACGTTTTATTTATTTCATTAACTCTTATTGAAAACCCCATGTCGAATTATTAATTCCTTGACATGTTACCACGCTGATTATAATAAATATCATTTAATAAAACAATACTATATCCACAAAATCCTGACTGGAAAAACTACATGGTGTGTAATCATTAATACACGGCGTATAATCGTTTTCCATAAAACAACACGGCGTGTATATTTAATATAAATGGAGTGTACTTTTATTTTCCATTTTTATTTATTTCCTCCACCACATTTATTAGACCTTGAGTAATGGTTGTTTATTTATTAAATAAATGTAACCGCATTACTCGCTAATAAATATATTATTTCACCCACAATATATTCTATCTAATAACTAGTGTCAAAATAAATGTGATCAGGCATCCTTAAATAATTATTAAACCAAAGTTGGGATTATTCTTTATTTAACTTGTTAAAATAATATTTAACTGGGATACATGGACACACTTAGTGTGTGACCCTATAGGTCTTTTTCTCGTTGGCATTAGGTGGACTTTCCTAAAGTCTAAGATTACTATCTAGCAATGGGTCAAGGAACCCAAGAGAAAGAAGTTGACGCCGCATTGATGTGTCACCTCATAAGAATGATTACCATGTAATATAATCCTTTTTTCTCGATATCTCTAATCAAGAGGGTTGCATGCTAGTGTCATCAACCCATGTGCTCGATTATTCTTTCTTTGAATTTCTGAAATTGAACTTGCCCATTCCTTACCATGGCCATATATTTACTTAGGCTATATCAATTCCATAAAAAGGCCTAATATATCTACTTCCATTATGGAATAGAAGGAACAAATCCTTTCTTGCATTATCTATTAATGCAGTATTACTCGTGACGTACCCTACGTGTCCTACCTCGCTGCGAATAGTGTGTCGTCACAGTTTTCATCAATACATTTAAGTGCACCAGTTGTAATACCCATTAATAATAATATTAAAGTCTAAGGACCAATACACATGTCTGCAGATAGGAACATCCAATGACACTATGAAATGTGGATTTCCTACTGGCGCGTCTCGTTCTCATAATATCCTCATGGATATTACCAAGGGCGCACACCATGAGAAGGTGCCTCAAAGTTTTATAAGTCCTCACCCCTAATGGCCTGTATTATTTTTATCCCTCAAATAACATCATCCGGCCACAAAACATATATTCAAGAATAGTGTTATGGCACTTCTGGGTTCTCATCATAGTAGGGATCCGCTATGACCCTATAATGCAACAGCTATCCTTGGGACATTATCACATGTATTGTCACGCAGAAGAAAAATCCAGATGTGATAAGGATTATATTAATGAATAATGTACAAATTATTTGGTTCTAGGCCACAAATTCCAACATGAATGACAAATTCACCATGCATGCGTACGTACAGCTTACTATCTCCATGTCATGGTGTAGTTTGTTATTCAATACTTAATTATTTGGATGGGTATAATTGTAACATCCCAAGGTTTTCTAAAAATAAATTGAAAATGCTTGAAATTTTGTTTAAGGTATATATTTATAAGTATCCTTTAAACATAATTTTATTTCTTCTATGTTTTGAATTTCAAGAAACTATCTTCTACAATTGTGTTCAGTATGTTATTTCGAGTCTGATGGAACAAACTTGTTTTTTTTGGTGAATAGTAACATGCCCTTATGAATAGTAATATGAATAGTAATATGACCTCATGAATAGTAAATAATAATATTATTTTATTTTCCCATGGCAATAGGATAATGGGATCTTAATTAATTTTTCAATGTCACATAAAACTAATTGCACTTCAATTTTGTTATTTTTCGAATTAACTGTGACCTTATTTTAAAATTAAATTAATAATATTTAGAAAATTATTTTTGAAAAATGGAGTTCATTTTTGAATTCTACACGTCGAAAAATGGTTGGGGTAAATTTTTGGTATTTTTCTGAAACTCTTGAATTTTCGGTGAATAGTGAAATACGGTAAAATACCGTATAATCAATTTATCAGTAAAAATGCACTATTTATGACATCATAAGTGATGCAAGGCCACTTGCTTCGAAATCACATGATATTTTCACTAATTAAGGCCACTTGATTTGAGATTATTCATAGTCTTGATAAAAATATTATAATAATAATTAAAATAATCTAAAATACCTCCCCTCCTCCACTATAAATACCACCCTCACTCCCCTCTTCCTCCCACACCTCTCAAGCCTTGAGCATTGTCTAATTTCTGCCAAATTCCCTCCTCAATCTTCTTCCCCACGTCCTAGAGCTTCTGGTCTCACCAATAGACCAAAATCAAAGCCCTTAAGAAGGATCTCAAGGAGAAGAGATCAAGAGGTAAACATCCTCTTTCATTTTCATTCTTTCCATCCATTTTATGTTATTCTCTTCCTTTCCCTTTGTATTTTGTTGGGATATTTCATTAAATATTTTCCCTTAAAATCCAAATTTTGTATGATTTATGAGATATTCCATTCCTCTCATCAATCTTGTTTTTATGAAATTTTTAGAGGCGCCGTTAGGCTGCCGAATTTTTTGTAAGAAATTTCTCATGTTTTCTTTATTTCATGATTCCTTCCACTTCTTTCTTCACCCCCTCTTATCCAAGAGGCATGAAATCTCCAGAATCATGTATATTCTGGATGTTTTCATGTTTATGGAAAATTACAAATCATTATTCCTCTCCTCTTTCACTTATTTAAAGAATCAAAAAACATTGTCCATTTGTGTCGAATTACCGATATCGTGGACGATGTATTTTCAATTTCCATTAATTATTTCAAGTCTGGTCATGAAACCATTTATGTGGTTGAAACAGGTTATAATATATGTTTTATGAATCATATAAGGTTCTGTAATTCTTTTGTACTCATGATTCAAACTTATAAGACTAAATGAAATTGTAATTATCAAAGAACCACTTAAATTATCTAAACGAACATAATTAATGTTTTAACTTATAAATCATCATCATATAAGGCACCAAAGTGATGAATGGTATAATTTATGGTACTGGAGTTATGTAACTAATACTCCATTCCAATTCTGGAGTTTCACTTCCAATCAACAAGAACGATTCATCATGAACCAATCGTGAAAATCACAAAAGACCTCACCCAAAATAATGCAAGGAACAAAATACTAACAAATAAGGGGTGAAATGAGGTTATGAAATGACCATATAAGATGTTATAAACATGAACACGTTTCTTTAAAATCCTATTAACACTCCTTTAACCATTATACAGGAGGTTCAAACAATTTTGAAGTAGGACAAGCCCAAGGTAAGGGAATTCTTAACCCGATTTCCATTCTTTGGGTTAACCTTCTACTTTATAATTTATGTGCTATTTAAATTGTTTGTGTGATGGGTTCTATTTATATTATGTTTAATTATGTGTATTTACAGAGTATATACATATTCCATCCATTCAATTAAGTATCACTTCAAGTATATGATGTTTATAAGGGACTTTTCTTCTAAAATCCTCTTTTAAAATTCTGTTTTATAAGATTCAAAGGCAATGTTTTTATGCTATTATTTATGTTGAATGATTATGTTTTGGCTATTGGGCATTGTTTATGATGAAGGGTGGGACCTATATTTCCCTTCAATGCATTGGGTATGAGTAAGTTGGAGGTCGGCCGTATGGTTACTCCAAGTGTAACTGTGATGGTTACACAAAGTAAGGTAGCCGTGAGGGTTACAAATTTTAAGGTAGCCAAGATGGTTACAAGATTATGTAAGTAATGCCCCAATATACCTTTATGATTATAATTATGTTTGTATGGATCTTGTGTAAATCTCATGTTACGCTAAGTAAGATTTTATGGGTGTAAATCATGTATTTTGAAAATGTTTCCATATGTCTTGTGTATTCATGGACTAATGAGATTTCTTCCTTCTTTTTCATACCTTACTGAGCTTTTTTGCTCATCCCAAGTTTTTAAATGATTTTTCACAGGTTAATGGATGAATAATACAAGGAAGGAAGACATGTTAAATGTTGAAGAATTGTCAAGGAGTCTTGTTTTATGTTTTAATGTTTTATATTCTGAGGAAAATGGAAACTGATTTTATGGTATCCACTATGTAACAATGTGTAATGTTATGAATATTTTGTCTTAATTCTCTAAAGCTCTAAACTTGAAAAGATCCTCAATGTAAAATTAAGTGTTTTCTTGATTAAATTCAAGATTATGCATGAAATAAGTGCGGGTCCTTACAGTTGGTATCAGAGGATGGTTTAGATGACTTTAGGGGTTAAGGTGATGCTAATAGAAAACCATAAATAATTCTCACCCTATGTTTAATTTGTTATAGCATTTAAAGATTACCATGTTGCTTCATCTAAGAAATGTTTGTTTAGAATGGTTGTCCGCAGAAGGAACATGGATGCTTAAGAGGATAGGCACCAACAGAATGACATCCTTCCTGATCAACAGCCCGGAATGGTAGGGATTGGAACCGAGCAGTTTGTGACAGTAATGGATCAGCTAACACAGGCAATAAATGGTGGTGGCATCCATGCAAGAGGACAAATAGATGTACCCCAACGGAACATGACAGTGGTGGAACATTTTATGAGACAACATCCTCCTGCATTCAGTGGATCTTCTGACCCAGTGGCAGCAGAAGGATGGATTAAGGCCCTTGAAAAGATATTTGATGTTATGGGATGTTCAGACAATCAAAAGGTAAGTCTTGCCATTTATCGTTTTGAAGGGGAAGCTGATCAGTGGTGGTCAATGGTAAGGAATATCAGGGGTAGAGAGGATTTTGATGCCTTAGTATGGGATGAATTTAAAAGTCTTTTTCTTGAAAAATATTTTCCTAAGGTGGTGCGACTTAGAATGGAGAAACAATTCCTTGAACTGAAACAAAAGGAGGAAGATTCAGTGGCTATGTATGAGGCGAACTTCACCCGACTGGCGAGGTATGCTCCGAATCTTATTCTGGATCTCGATAGCAAAATCAACCGCTTTTACTCAGGATTGAAGCCAAGGTATCGAAGGGCGTTGGCCTCCCGTGAATTCAAAAGTTATGAGAAACTTGTCCGATGTGCTGAGAGGGTAGAGATGGAGTTTGCTGACGATCACATGCAATTTGGAAACAAAGAGAAGAAGAGGTCAAATTGGAAAGCAATGGGTAAGAATCAACCAATGAAATCTGATGGTAAGAAAATACAGTTTCCAGTTTGTGAAAAGTGTGGCAAGAAGCACCCTGGGGAATGTCTTATCAAAACTGGGAAGTGTTTTAAATGTGGTAAGTTTGGACATATGTCCCGAGATTTTAATGAAAATGATCCAAAGACTAATCCTGATAAGCAAACTATAAAGTGTTTTAAATGTGGTGAGATGGGTCACTATGCAAATTCCTGTCCAAAGAGGGATCCAAATGATGCAAAGAAGCTAGACTACAAGCAGAAAGGTGTAGTGAGATCCTTTGCGAATACGTCAGCAGATGTTGGGCCATCCAATGAAGTTGTATCAGGTACTTTGTTTGTTCACTCAGATTTTGCTAAAGTTTTGTTTGATACGGGGTCTACACATTCCTTCATCTCTGAGAAATTTTCTAGTAATTTGGAAATATCACCTCAACAAATGATACCCGAACTTGTTGTTAAAACACCAGGGGGAAATGTTATAGCAAAGAGGAATTATAAGAATATTTTTATTGTGGTATGTGGAAAGAATTTACCTGCAAACCTTGTTGTTTTACCCTTAGTCGAGTTTGATGTTATTCTGGGGATGGACTGGCTTTCTGGTTATCATGCTAAGATTGACTGTAGAGCTAAAGAAGTTGTTTTTCAGAAAGAGTTTCAGTTTGTATACAAGAATGAACCCATACAATTGATAACATATCAAGAAGCTGAGAAACTACTGAAAGATTAAAATGAAAGTTATCTAGCTCATATTGTTGAAAACAAGGGAACTATTCAAATCAATGATGTGCCAGTGGTAAATGAATACCTTGATGTTTTTCCTGAGGAGTTACCCAGTGTCATACCTAAACGATACGTTGAATTCACAATTGACTTAGTTCCTGATGCTAAGCCAATTTCAAAACCCCCATATCGTATGGCTCCAATAGAACTTCTTGAATTGAAAAATCAGTTGCAGGATTTGCTTGTCAAAGGTTTCATTCGTCCCAGTACTTCACCATGGGGAGCCCCTGTTTTGTTTGTTAAAAAGAAAGATGGTTCCATGAGACTTTGCATTGATTATAGAGCTTTGAATAACATCACTGTTAAAAACAAGTATCCTTTGCCTCATATTGATGACTTGTTTGATCAGCTCCAGGGAGCTCAGTACTTTTCCAAGATTGACTTGAGATCCGGATACCATCAGCTGAAGGTGAAGGAGGATGACATCCCGAAAACAGCCTTTCGTACTAGATATGGGCATTATGAATTTGTTGTTATGCCATTTGGGTTAACTAATGCACCTGCTGTATTCATGAATCTTATGAATAGAGTATTTCATGAGTTCTTGGATAAGTTTGTGGTGGTATTTATTGATGACATTCTGGTTTTTTCAAAAAATAAAGAGGAGCATGAAAAACATCTAAGGGTTGTTTTACAAACATTAAAAGAAAAGAAACTATATGGAAAATTCAGCAAGTGTGATTTTTGGTTGCAACAGATTTCTTTTCTTGGGCACATTGTAAATAAGGATGGAATAACAGTTGATCCTGCCAAAACAAAAGTAGTTGATGAATGGCCAAGACCCACAAATGTTACAGAGATTCGTAGTTTTCTGGGCTTAGCAAGTTATTACCGACGCTTTGTTGAGAACAGGTATTGCGGAATAAGGTAATCCACCAGGTAAAGGTTTTGTGGAGAAACCACATGGTTGAAGAAGCAACATGGGAGTCTGAAAATGCTATGAGGGAAAAATAACCTCAGTTGTTTAATAAGTAAATAAAATTGCGAGGACGCAATTTCAAGAAGGTGGGGATAATGTAACATCCCAAGGTTTTCTAAAAATAAATTGAAAATGCTTGAAATTTTGTTTAAGGTATATATTTATAAGTATCCTTTAAACATAATTTTATTTCTTCTATGTTTTGAATTTCAAGAAACTATCATCTACAATTGTGTTCAGTATGTTATTTCGAGTCTGATGGAACAAACTTGTTTTTTTTGGTGAATAGTAACATGCCCTTATGAATAGTAATATGAATAGTAATATGACCTCATGAATAGTAAATAATATTATTATTTTATTTTCCCATGGCAATAGGATAATGGGATCTTAATTAATTTTCCAATGTCACATAAAACTAATTGCACTTCAATTTTGTTATTTTTCGAATTAACTGTGACCTTATTTTAAAATTAAATTAATAATATTTAGAAAATTATTTTTGAAAAATGGAGTTCATTTTTGAATTCTACACGTCGAAAAATGGTTGGGGTAAATTTTTGGTATTTTTCTGAAACTCTTGAATTTTCGGTGAATAGTGAAATACGGTAAAATACCGTATAATCAATTTATCAGTAAAAATGCACTATTTATGACATCATAAGTGATGTAAGGCCACTTGCTTCGAAATCACATGATATTTTCACTAATTAAGGCCACTTGATTTGAGATTATTCATAGTCTTGATAAAAATATTATAATAATAATTAAAATAATCTAAAATACCTCCCCTCCTCCACTATAAATACCACCCTCACTCCCCTCTTCCTCCCACACCTCTCAAGCCTTGAGCATTGTCTAATTTCTGCCAAATTCCCTCCTCAATCTTCTTCCCCACGTCCTAGAGCTGCTGGTCTTACCAAAAGACCAAAATCAAAGCCCTTAAGAAGGATCTCAAGGAGAAGAGATCAAGAGGTAAACATCCTCTTTCATTTTCATTCTTTCCATCCATTTTATGTTATTCTCTTCCTTTCCCTTTGTATTTTGTTGGGATATTTCATTAAATATTTTCCCTTAAAATCCAAATTTTTTATGATTGATGAGATATTCCATTCCTCTCATCAATCTTGTTTTTATGAAATTTTTAGAGGCGCCGTTAGGCTGCCGAATTTTTTGTAAGAAATTTCTCATGTTTTCTTTATTTCATGATTCCTTCCACTTCTTTCTTCACCCCCTATTATCCAAGAGGCATGAAATCTCCAGAATCATGTATATTCTGGATGTTTTCATGTTTATGGAAAATTAAAAATCATTATTCCTCTCCTCTTTCACTTATTTAAAGAATCAAAAAACATTGTCCATTTGTGTCGAATTACCGATATCGTGGACGATGTATTTTCAATTTCCATTAATTATTTCAAGTCTGGTCATGAAACCATTTATGTGGTTGAACCAGGTTATAATATATGTTTTATGAATCATATAAGGTTCTGTAATTCTTTTGTACTCATGATTCAAACTTATAAGACTAAATGAAATTGTAATTATCAAAGAACCACTTAAATTATCTAAACGAACATAATTAATGTTTTAACTTATAAATCATCATCATATAAGGAACCAAAGTGATGAATGGTATAATTTATGGTACTGGAGTTATGTAACTAATACTCCATTCCAATTCTGGAGTTTCACTTCCAATCAACAAGAACGATTCATCATGAACCAATCGTGAAAATCACAAAAGACCTCACCCAAAATAATGCAAGGAACAAAATACTAACAAATAAGGGGTGAAATGAGGTTATGAAATGACCATATAAGATGTTATAAACATGAACACGTTTCTTTAAAATCCTATTAACACTCCTTTAACCATTATACAGGAGGTTCAAACAATTTTGAAGTAGGACAAGCCCAAGGTAAGGGAATTCTTAACCCGATTTCCATTCTTTGGGTTAACCTTCTACTTTATAATTTATGTGCTATTTAAATTGTTTGTGTGATGGGTTCTGTTTATATTATGTTTAATTATGTGTATTTACAGAGTATATACATATTCCATCCATTCAATTAAGTATCACTTCAATTATATGATGTTTATAAGGGACTTTTCTTCTAAAATCCTCTTTTAAAATTCTGTTTTATAAGATTCAAAGGCAATGTTTTTATGCTATTATTTATGTTGAATGATTATGTTTTGGCTATTGGGAATTGTTTATGATGAAGGGTGGGACCTATATTTCCCTCCAATGCATTGGGTATGAGTAAGTTGGAGGTCGGCCGTATGGTTACTCCAAGTGTAACTGTGATGGTTACACAAAGTAAGGTAGCCGTGAGGGTTACAAATTTTAAGGTAGCCAAGATGGTTACAAGATTATGTAAGTAATGCCCCAATATACCTTTATGATTATAATTATGTTTGTATGGATCTTGTGTAAATCTCATGTTACGCTAAGTAAGATTTTATGGGTGTAAATCATGTATTTTGAAAATGTTTCCATATGTCTTGTGTATTCATGGACTAATGAGATTTCTTCCTTCTTTTTCATACCTTACTGAGCTTTTTTGCTCATCCCAAGTTTTTAAATGATTTTTCACAGGTTAATGGATTAATAATACAAGGAAGGAAGACATGTTAAATGTTGAAGAATTGTCAAGGAGTCTTGTTTTATGTTTTAATGTTTTATATTCTGAGGAAAATGGAAACTGATTTTATGGTATCCACTATGTAACAATGTGTAATGTTATGAATATTTTGTCTTAATTCTCTAAAGCTCTAAACTTGAAAAGATCCTCAATGTAAAATTAAGTGTTTTCTTGATTAAATTCAAGATTATGCATGAAATAAGTGCGGGTCCTTACAATAATAATGATCATAATTGATGTAAATAATAAATATAACATGTTAATGATTATATATATATAATATACCATCCTATTTCATAATATTACACTATAAATAGAATGATATTGTCACTCGTGCGTACGTACGGATTATCGTCTCCACGATGCGATGATATTTTATTCCCCAAAGAAACCATTCAAGAATAATTTTAATTTTATGATTAAAAAATAATGTTTAAGAACTTAATATCATTCTCAATATAAATCAAATAAATCCTATCCATAAAAAACATGACTTACGTGACAAAACATATGAAGTAAAATGAATTAATTAACACTCAAAACAATGATACTACTAAAATATTTTTAACAAAGAAATATTAGATTATTATATATGATATCATATTTATGTATGTGCTTCTTGTATAATTTATTAACAATGATTTAACTATTATACAAGAGGTTAATGTACCTTTGACTAAGGAAAAGTATAAGGTAAGGGTTAATTTCTCAATCTCATTATTATCCAAGATTGTTTATGTGTAAGTATGTACAGGGACATATTTATCATCCATGTCTAGGTTTCATAAAAGAGATTTTAAAAGGATTTTTTTTAAGGGACTCTTTAACTAAAACATCATTTTAAATGTTTTAAATGTTTATTCCTATAAACCTTTCTTATTAATGTCCATTTTTTCAAAATGGTTTTAAGGATTTATTTATACGAACATTAATGTTTTAAAATGTTAATTCCTTTCAAATATTTTGAAGTGGTATGGGACACTTTGATTCCAAAATATCTTTTAAATTTCTTCCTTTATAAATTGTGTGACTTTTAAATGATTTCATGAAAAATGGATATTTCTCTAAAAGAGTTTTACTGATCATTTTCAACTATTTCAACATCCTTTACTGGATATTATTCTTGATTGAGGTTGATTTATTATAATACAATCTTCTATATTTTATTGAATGATTTAAGATATGTTTGACTATGGAAGTTCTATTTTTATACCATTCATGGTTTATGGTTAAATTATTGAAATTTTCTATGCTATTTTTAATACAAATTTTTATGTTATGTTTCACCCTTTTCATATGAGGAATGAATTGGTCTTAGTAAGTGACTGGTGGGTCCCGCTATAGCCCCTCGATGCATCAGTATATCTCATGAGACAAACCAGTGTCTTGGCATAAGGACTTGAAAATATTTTTATTTATACTCTTGTCACGAATACTTGACTATGTGGTTATGATGTCCGACATTATTCATTCCATCATTATGAGATTATCTATTGATATTACATGTGATTATTCGACTAGTAGAATATTTTAGTGAATAATTGAATGGAATTATTTGATTTATATTTTACATATTATGCTGAATTTTTTGTTTAAAAGACTTGTGTTTTAGTGTGATACTTTTCCTTAAATGTTTGTGCTTATTTATTATAGTTTCCACTATATGTTTATCCTTAATGAGCATCTGATCTCACCCCTTTTTTATGTTTTATTTTCCTAGGAATCTAAGAAGTGTATTATGATTGATATTAAGGGTTAAGATATGGAAATATGGAATTATCAAAGAATTATTTATGTTGTGTTTTATGTTAGAAGGTGTAATCTAACATTCATGTATGTAATCTATTTTCCAAGACTGGTAAATTGATCGGTCCTTTGGGACTTGATTCCTTGTAATCATACCAATTTATTAAAATAATGCACTGGCTCTAGGTAACTGGGGTCGGGGTGTTACATAAAGATGTAGTTGATATAAAGGATAAATTTGTTAACCCATGATTTTAGATTATAAAAAAATAATTTCAGTCAAACTAAAGAAATATTTTTGAATCTATCAACCCTAATAGATAGATCACTTGGGTTTTTTGGACCCTTTTGAGTATTATGTATAAAAGGAAAGCACTATTATTATTTCACTTTTAGTTTATTTTCATGAAAAGTTCCAATTTATTTTTTTATAAAAGTGAATAATTTGATTGTTTTTTTATTTTTTTCAATGATAATGGAGAATCATAGTTGACTAACCATAAATACCATGAGATGTATGCATGAAAAAGTTGAAATATCAATAATTTTATTTTATTTTTCTATAACATGGTTATATTCATAACTTATCTTATTTTTTAAAACCATATAAATTGGGGTTATTAAGTGTGTAAATAGAAATATTCAGATGATATCAAATACTATTCTTCCATAGTATGAGTTACGTAGTCATTTTTTCTCTAATACAACAAGTAAAAGTTGTGAGATTATTAATTGATTTCAATATAGACCTTTTTAAAAAAATAAAACTACATATGAATTAGGAAATTGTATAATTCAAATGGAAATTTAAAATAATTTCTTTTTATAAAATGTTTTTATTAATTATATAAAGTATAATTTATAGAATTTTTCTTATAAGTTAGATAATGGAAGTATCCTTAAATATATTTCTTACATTAATGAAGATACTTTTTTTAATAAATGATAAAATTTAATGGATGAATTTCCACTTTTTATGTTGGAGGAGATATTACAAAATGATACTAAACTCTTATATAATTCCTTAATGATAATATGTGATGAACCTGACCTTAATAAACTCTCAAATTGATACCTGAAATGAATTGGAACATACCCAAAGGGTGTTATCGATCCCTAGGGACTGGTGATTAGTACATGCGCATCAAAAAATATAGGGAATTATTTCTTTAAATATAATGTCGCAACATGGAATATATATATAATGGAGTGAAATAGTGGAAAATAAAATTTTATGCCATAATTGAAGAATATAACTTAAACGATACAACACGAAATCAATATTAACATCCTAGGGAACAAGTCTAACATTTAAGGACAAATAAAAAGACTGCTACTTCATATGATAGAGTGGGAAAAATCCCACCATATCACCAACATATACCTAAAAATATCTAACAGTAACCCTTATCATCTCACTTAGACACCTTTCCTTTCCACACATCGAAAGACGTACAATGTTCTTTGCACCACTGAAGGGGTGTGCATGGTGTGAAATAAACATTATTAGTAGGATCTAACCCAACTATTCCATATCAATTCTCTATACAAAAATTTTAACAAAGATAAAATTTAAAGAAAATAAGCCATGATAAATAATTACTTAGTTATTATATCAAAAGCATGGTAATTATTTTTATTTCTTCTTTTTCCATATTTCTAATATTATCTAGGTAATGCAGTTCAAAGCATTTCACATATATCAAATAAAATAAAAACATCCATATAATATCATATGAAATTGATAGATGATCAATCTATAATAGTATAATCAGAAATAGCCAATGAATAGCTAACATCATGTCAATAATCACTATAGCTCAGATAGCAACAATAATCATGCTAAGACATATAAAATCACTCTCATGATGCCACTAGAAATATTCATTGAATATAGATTTTTGGGTAAATCCCAAGAAAGTGAACCTACCAATAGTGTCTACCATGTCCCTATAAAAAATGCCTTGTGAGTGAAAAACACCGCATGAGTAAAGCCCCTGGTACTATCAAGGTACAAGGCCTCTTACAACACATTCCAAATAAGTACCCAATGATTCCCAAGTGAACTATTTTCCAAACCATTTCATTAATATCATGGTTTGAAATCCATTTATAAAATGAATTTCAAAATTCATTGAAAATACATTTTATTTTACCAAAACAATAGGAAATCCGTCTTTTCTCAAAATCTATTTCCACACACTCAAATGCATCATGCTAATTAATTTATAAAACACTCTAAAAAAACTAGAGAAATACAGTTCATCCAACTTAGGTTAGACATGGAAAAAACTACATTAAACTTGGGTTACTCACACCTAAAATAGAAATACAAAAACAGAGGTCATCAAATCAATCCTTACATCTCAGAATCAATTCATTGGGAAAAATGGTCAATAGGGAGAAAATATCATAACATACCTCAAAGAAACACAGACACCACACCACATCTAACACTAGGGTTGGCCTCTAGAGGATGATCACACAATAGATCTATAAAGGATCAGGAATATTATCATCATATACCAATAGAACCAATAATGTAACATGACAATGCTATCATAATAATCAATAAAAAAGAATCATCAGGATTACTTATTTGAATAAATTCACTGCAAAAACATCAATGGTAAACCATTGAATGAAATGATCGAGAATGATATGATGTCTCTAAAATAATATGGGAGATCTTCAAGGTCGAGAGGGATGAGGTTACAACGGAATGAAAAAATTATCATCTGTGAAGTGCCCGAAAAATCCCTTGGTTTAAGAATGACATAGTGTATAATCCATTTTCACATTGTATAATCCACAAAATCCAAATATTCTAAAAACCCGATTGCCTCTTGTTAAAATTTCTAATTTTACCATTTTATGGAATGTAATATTTTTAAAGTGTATAAAACACTTTCATGACCTGTAATCATTACATGGAATGGAAAACACTTTAACAACATGTAATCATTACACAACATTTATTTTCCTAGTAGATAATAAAATCTCTATATTCTTCTTGAAAGACAAAACCACCACCTGTGTTCTCTAAACATGGGTAGAATCTAAAAAATCCTTGAGATAATTTATATTTCAACTCCATTAATTCAAATAAATATACATATCCAAATATTAGGTCATTTTCCCTAGAAAATTCTCCTTTTCCCTAGGATCCTCATAACACCCCCAAATAATGAGGGAACTGACAAGAGGGAAGAAAACTACCTGAAAATGGTTAATAGGATATTACATAATATATCAAAAATGAATATTAATAAATCATATTAAATAAGTGATTAATCTATTGATTTATTTTTTAAAATAACCATTTTTATTAACCAAAATATCCTCATATACCACATTTCAATATTTTGAGAAAAAACCCACTAAAAAAGAAAAATTGGACCCTTAAAAATTATTTTATAATCATGATTTCTTGTAATACTAAGAAGGGGCCTTGGAACAAAAAAATTAATATAAATATAATCATTATAAATTATATAATTTTTAACAACCTATCGATTTAGAGGATGTTGATTTAAGAATAAATTTTCTTTATTGGTTTTAAAGTTGAATTTTATGTAATGGAGGCTTATCACATCATTATATTGGAGTGTATTTCTATGAATATATATGAATTAGGTGTGAAACTATATATAGGGAAGGATAAACAATGTAGAAGAATATGGTCACACTTTAGAAAAATTATTTCATGAGATGGAAGATTTTTGTAATTGGGTTTTAACTAATAAAAACACTTATGTATGGCAGTCATGCTATGGGGGAGGGTTTCATTAAATTGTTTTGAACCTTACCTATATATTTTTGTATGATTTATATATTTTATTCATGATATATCCAAAAATTAATTAATTCAAACCATAAACCATAGACCACACTAGGATTACTATTCAAATAGGTGGTGTCATGGAATGGGTACTAAATATCATGATGGTGAAGAAGAGGGAACATCTTGAGGGGAATAGTCCATGACATGGAATATGAGGCCTCAAGATTTGGTTATTCCATCAATATGTTTTCCATGATATGATAAGATTGGTAACACCGTGTACTATAGGAAATGGGTTATTTAGTTCTATCTTAGGGAGGCATGTCATGTTGTGACATAGTGGTTCATGTTGTGATAGGTGTCTTGAAGAGGGACTTACACTACTTTCCCCAAGAGTGAAATCATTACATATCCATTTTCCAGTTTTTTAATGAAAGTTAGTATTATCATTTCTAGGTCAAACCCCCTTTAGATTTAGATCAAATAAGGGTTAGGGGAGAGATTTATCACAAATTTCTCCCCCTTTTATCCTCAACATTATTTCTTTTGATTGGGGTCAGTTTATGGGAATTATACATGGTAGTATAATGATATGTTCATTCCTTTAAACCCTTATAATCTTGTTCCCCAATAATATCCACTAATTTAATTGTAATTATCTAGGGTGTTGGTGATTATTTAACTAGAACATGGTGTAAATCATCTAAAATGATGGTTCTTTTCTTAGATAGTACAAAGGGGATACTTGTAGGATTGATAAAGTTTATTTATATATTTTTCTATAGGTGTAATTTTATAATAATTTTTAGGTTATTTTCCATAATTTGATTAAAAATGAAGAATTAATTATAAATTGATAATAATTAATTTTTTAACATTATGGATTAGGATAAGTTATTGGTTGTTGTTATGAGTTTGGAAGAGGTATTTTAGTTCTTTGAAGAAGATGAGTGATTCATATTGAGGATAGTAAATACTATAGAGATTTTTATTGTCTAAATAATACAAGACCATATTAATGTTTATGCATTCCTTCATGAATGTATGTGTGTGAGTAAAAGTTATATAGACCGAGATTTCCCTAACTAATAATATAGGATATAATTCTACCACCTATAGTAGAATAAGTGATCCTTTTAACTATTTGTATTTTAGGATCACCTAATGACTAGGTTTCCAAGGGGGTGAATGTACTAGTTGAGGTTATGAGAGGTTTTGGAGTGGTATTTGGTGTGACAACCCCAACTATAGTATCCCAAATATGGTGTATAATTTATTACATTATCAAAATATACATGTGATCACATCCCAAAGGAAAAAATAGTTTAGTATTATTGAAGAACCAGATACATAACTTATTCAAATTTTATATTATAAATAAAATATAAACCATTATAAAAGTAAATATTCTATATTCTTGAAACACATTAAGATATTTCTTCTATGTAAACTAGGAAAGGAAAAAAATACAAGTTATTTAAAATTATTAGTAAGGGTTGTGTACAATGAAAGATATCATTTAAAAAAAGAAATAATCAATATGGAAAAGTAGATAACTAGAATTAAATTTCATTTAATCAATAAATTGAGTATGAAAATAATCCATGCATAATATCAATAAATTAGTCTCATAGATAATTATAACAACTGGATTCTAAATAAAGGAAATGAAAACTATTGGATTTCATGATCTCATACATCATAATATCTCTACCATCAAGACCTTGTGTCCAGACTATAATGACCCCAACCCTATTAGATCGGCTCTCAAGCCTCAATTTATTACATGGACAGTGATATGATGCTTGAATCCCAAAGTATTGATCAATTTAGTAGTTTTTTAAACTAGATTACATACATGATCCTTACATTACAATTGAAACTATAAAATACAATATATTAAATCTTTTGAGAAAATCAATGTAATCCTTACCTAAACCTGTAAGTCAATAATAATATACATCTTGGCATCTAGGGAAAAATAAAAAATAAGAAAGGGGTCGTCTCATATTCTCAGTAAGGGTAAGTATACAAACGAAGCTATTATAAATAAATTGGTATAAACATTATGGTGAGGTATATAACTGAAACAAAATCCATTTTAACATAATGTTGATAATTATATGTAAATAATAAATGAAAATAAAATAATACCATATAAATAATCACATGTATATTCTACTAATTGAATAATAACATCAAATATAAATAACTAATCTCATAATTAGGTAATGAATAATTCCGAGAATCATAAACATACCATCAACGTTTTAGTTAGGACACCATACATAAATGGGTATAACCTCAGCCAATACTCAAAAAAGTTTTTCTCATGATAATTACCAATGAAACGAGGGGCTATATTAGGTCCTAAACATCACTTTCTATGTCCAATTAATTCTTCATTTGAAAACATAAACAACCTAAATATTCGTATTGAAAAAATAGGATACGAAATGTTAATACTTTAACCATAAACCACGATGGAATAAAAATAAAACATCCATAGTAAAAATGATCATAAAACCTTTAATAAAATAATATAGATGGTATTTGAAGAGATAAATCTTAAACAATCATAATATCCAACAAATGATGTTTACATAGATTAAAATACTCTAATAAAATCATTCAAAATTTCTTTATAAAAATACTCATTTTTACATTGACATCATTTATTTAAAAACCCGCTCAATTTTAAATGTAAAAAATATAATTGAAAATAAGATTTTAATATTTTAATGGAAGCTTCAATACATTAATTTATAATGACATTTCTAAAATCTTCTCCTACTTTATAAGTTAAAAAACATTCCTTCTGTATTTTTGTTGAAAATGCCATGAGGTACCTTGTTTGGAAAAGGGAAAAATATTCCTTTCAAACTATTCAATAAAAATTAAAACATGGGTAAAAAGGTCTTGAAATAATATTTGGATAATGGTAAAAATATTTTTTAAACTATTTTTACAATACATGGGCATGGAAGAAAATATTCCCCGGTCGAGACTTAAACATAAACAATCCAAAATAATAATACGATTGTAAAATAAATCTTACCTTGTAATTTACATTATATTAATGTATTTTAAACTAATTTATAATGGTTTAAATAATGTCATCAATTTATACCATAAATATATCTGTATTTAAGATATCATATATGATCATATTATATCAATTTTTTAGTAATATTTTTTTATTACCCTTGTTTCGGGTGTTAAAACCTTCATTTTACTATGAAAGTTTTGTCATGTAAATCCTTTTTCATACACATAGGATATTTTTATTTCATATATAGAATTATATTAAGTTCATAGATGTTATATTTACTCATTATATTCATTTTTATAATCATTTTTTAATGGGTAACATGGAAAATGAATCACATCATGTCATCGAGAAAGTAAGTCATATGTACGCATGAACGACTATATCATTCCATTAATGGTTAAAGGATAAAAACTTATATGTATATTAATCACAAATAATCAATATCAGGTCATATTTAACATTTATATCCATCATATCCATCATTATACCCATCCAAATAAAGTGGTGATGAAAAAAATTACACCAAGGCCTGGAGATTATAAGTCTTACGTACACACGCGTGGTTCTTTTGTTTTTCATAGGATGGATAAAAGTTGGAATATGGTTGCACCATAATAATAATATCATCTATAAATATATATTATACTGGATTTATTACTTTATAAGGTAAAAAATAAATTAAGAGGAAGTAGAAAACAAATGAACATGAATGAATTGGTAAAACAATTACATATTCTTTGACAGACTTCCATTAAATCTCTTCTTAAGGGAACTTTAGTTGGTATTTTTTAAAGAAAAGGACCTCCAAAACTTGAATAAGGATGTTATGAGTAGAAATGGGTAGAGTTTTTTCAAGATATAAGGCTCAAAGTGGTGTGAGGAATTGAGGAATGAGGTTCCTATTTATAATTGAGCCAAGGGTTACTTTTGTAAACTCTCAAAATATTAAATTATAATATGGCTATTCTAGATTAAAAGACTTAAAAATGGACTATAAAAGAATATTTTAATACATTTTTGAACATATATTATCCATCATGTGATTATTTAACATTATTTTATTTTAAATAATTTAATAATGTATTAATTCAATAAATTATCATTATTGTCAAATTTGATATTATTCTTTTAATTTGACATCAAATACATCAAGAAAAAGTGTGAATTCTAATATAATTATTTAACACATATCTAATATATCCTATAGATTTATTAAATTCATTAGAAACATTAAATAATCCCATATATATCAAAATTTATTCTTTTAAAATCAATTATTTTATTGTTACTGTTAATTAAATAAATATTATTTTAGTATTGAAAATGGATTTAAAGAAATTATATAATTTATAAAAATTAAAAATAAATTTATATAGTGAAAATAAATTAATTAATATATAAATAGACATTTATTATCATTCATATCATTATTCCTTATCTATGTTAACATATAACAGATATTAAATATAAGAGAGTGACATTTTGTAATTATCTTTGATTTAAATAATATTTAAGTTTAATTCCTGAATAATTGTCTATTAAACAACTAAAATTAGATATTAAGGTGATAAAGGTATAATAATATTCATAAAATAAAATTTTCTCAAGTTTAGGTTATGGTTATACCCTATTATTTTGGTTTTAACCCTTAGTTAAACCTTTTAACTCTTACCATTACAACCTGGATTTTTATTCTTTAAGAGTTGATAGATATACAATAAAATTCCAAAAGAACCATAAATAAGTCATGGATGACATTTTAAACCATATATAAATCACTTTTTATAATTTTATATTTTTATTAATATTATATCATTTAATAAAATATAATTTTTTTTAAATATCATTAGTCTCAATTTAGACCTTATTCATTACTTGATGTTTTACAAAAACAATAAAAAAAGATATATTTGAACTAACACTTTTAATATATCACTAAAATATAAAATATATCTATAAAATTCTTGGATGAAATAAATTATGTCAAATTATATTAATTTAAATATTTTTATAAAACATTATTTGATATTCTTGTTCATTGTATAATTATTGCATCACTATTTTGTAAGCCTTTAATGTAATTATTTACTTCTTAAAAATTAAAAATAAATTATAATGATGAAGATAAAAATTATATATTTCAAATAAATATTTATAGTCCAATATATATTCTAATTTATCATATATAAAAATTTTAATACTTATTAAAAACAAGAGTTTGACATATTGGACTTTCTTTAGAATAAAATACTAAAAAAGTCATTAAGTCACCCAAGTGCCTCTAAGAGGCCATAAAATTTTCTCAAGGATTATTTTTTCTGAAAATAATTCATCCAATGAAATTAGTAAATTTGTTAGGATGATTTTATAATACTTATAATATTATTTTTACTCTTAATTGCTTATTTTACCATTGACTCTGTTATTAAAAAATTACTAAAGTCACTATTCATAGTGTCTAATAATAAAGGAAACATGTTTATATAATTTGGACCTAATAATTGAAAAAATTTAATCCTTTTTTAAAAATTAAAAACACTTATGTTACATTAATTAATTTAAAATTAATCTCACTGAAGGAAAGAGAAAACAAGTTCAAGTAAAAACGTTAAAAATACTGCAATTTTTTTATATCCAAATTCAATGGGAAATTGATTAAAATGGCCTAAATTATATTAAATGATCAAAAATTTATATAATTATAATTTAAAACTAATCATAAATATAACTTAATGATAGAAATTATTTTGACAAAAAAGTTGTTTTCAATTATAATGCAATATTTTTTACTATTCATTAAAACATGAAACTTGTGAGAAAAATACATAATACTAAACCAAAGTAAACTTTGATATTATTAATTAAATGAAGAATTTTATTTTTTTCAAATATAATTTATAAAAGTTCAAAAAAACTTTATTTAAAATATGCACTATCAAAAGTTGGCAAAACTGCCTTTAAAAAATAGTCTTTTATGCATAAAATTAGTTTCATTCTTATATTAAGTCTACCAAACTTATTGTATCAATTTAAGAACATTTTTTTTGAATATATAAAAATTTTATTTAATTAATATATTTCACTAATATTGATTAATTTAATTTATTATGATAAAATACCATTGTGGGCATAAAAATAGTTTTTTAATAAAAACACATCCATTATATTCAATTGGTGTTTTATTTTAATTTCTAATGAATTCATTTTATAAACATGTATAAACAATATTTTAATAATTTAGTAAGTCCTATTCATAATCTCAAACATAACAACTCATGTTAAAATCAAAATATTTAATATTATATCATGGTTTATTTTAGTTTGGTGTTGCATGCAATGTATACTACCGATGAAATTGAATTTATATAAGAATATACATACCGTAAAATCTTAGGGTGTTACAAAGATAGTATAAAACAATTTATAAATACCCATAAAATGTTTCCACCTGATATTCCTTATAATACCTATTAATGTATCAAGGATCTACATAATTTAGGGCTACACTTGTCACTGCATGTCCAATGCGTTCCTCATATATCAAATGATCGCTTAATTTTTGAAAATGATGCCTTAAAATCAAATTTTCATATCGGTTAAAGAATATGGATTATTAATTATTCAATATTTAATAAAATCAAGATCAATGTAATACATTATATGTATAAATATTATAAAGTTAAGGAAATAAAAATATCAATGATACAATTAATATGAATATTTAAGGAAAATTTAATGTTCAATGATAACATAGAATTAATGTTTCAAATGATTGTTAATGTTCAAAAGATTAATCAAGAGATGATATATGGCCATAAAAATATATTTTTCAGTAAAATTATTTCTTCTAAATAATTGATAAAAAGTGGAAATGAAACATTTATATAATTTTTATTAATATGGGTTTTTAAAACCATTAAAATATTTTAGAACAAGATAACAAGCATAAAATGGTTATGGTGGAGTAAAATTCTATTAATTATGTATAAGTTAAGATGCTTATTTTTGAATTTTTGTAAATGAATATAAAAATGATCCCTTTTATAAAAATATTAGAAATATTACACTCATAGTATGAAAAGGTTAAATGATAATTTGAAATAATTTTAATAAATTCATATTAATTTTAAATACCTAAAATGGGTTGTACAAACACCTCATAAAAATAAAGTGATTCAAAATACCAAATTTGTCTCAATGGAGTGGAAATTGAGATGAAAATCCTTACCACATGTTCGACCCGCCTCGTAGGTTCTAAAAGCTCTTATATAATAAATATAAATTTTTTATAAAATTATAAAAGAACTATATTAATATATATAATATTATATAATATCCATTTATATTTTTATCACCAGTTTCTCAATAGTACATTATTGTTATCATTATTTTGAGTGTTAACTAGTTCATTTTTTCAAGTATATTTTGGTTTAGTGGTTCTGGTACATGAGATTTTAAAATGGGTATATTTTATAATGAATTTTATTCATGGTATAATTATCGTATATATTGAATATATAGATATTTAGAGTCATCCATAAATTATGCATATAGAAAAAATGAAATACACCGTTAGTGGAGATGGTATGATATACGTATGCATGAATGTTGATTTCACATTTCAATGGATGGAACGAATGAAAGATTAATAATAATTAATATTTAATTATTAATTATTATATAATATATATCATATATATTCATTAGATATTTTCCTATTACCATCCATTTATATCATAAATGAAAAAATGATCACATCACTTCGTGGGCATTAAACTCCACACATATGCACGAGTGACATTTTTTCCCAATAAATTGGAAGGTAAGAAGGTAAATATGATATTATAATTATAGAAGACTATTTATTTCATAAATAAAATATATAACTTCATCATTTCCATATTTATAACCATCCAAGTGAAATGGTAATAAAAAAATACACCGCTCTATGGAGAAGGTAGGTTGTATTAATACACGAGTGATGTTTTTTCATTTCAAATGATAGAAAAAATATAGAACATGGTTTTTTCATAATCATAATAACATATTAGTATATTTATTATACTACATTTTTTTATCATAGGATGATTAAATCACAATAATATGAAGTAAATGGTGAAATAGACCTAATGGACTCGGTAAAGACGATTGTCTATGCTTCGATAGACTTCCATTAGATATCATCTTAAGGGACCTAGGTTAGGAATTATGTAATGACCAAAACCTCTTGATATTACATAAGTCTATTTAAAAGGTAATTGGGAAGGTTTTTTTTAATATAGATGGCTCAAGGTTGTGTGATGAAATAAGATAATGAGTGTCCTTTTATAAGAGAGGGGAGGGGATTTCTTGGAAGTTTCAAATTATTAAATTAATATAAATTATATTTAATTTCCATATGGATCAAAATTTTATTAATTAAAATATAATATTAGTATTATCCAATATTATCACATATAAGAAAAATGGATAGGTTTTAGTTTTGTTTTCACCATTATAATCTAGCTGTAACCACTCATTAACACTTTTAGTAGTTACCATAATATTAAATATTTATATCCTTTAAGGGTTAATAATGTTACTATAAATTAAAAAATACACCTAAAATGAAACATGGTTGATGTTTAAAACCATATCCCATTAATTTTTATTAATACAATATTTTAATGAATTTAAATTCATTTAATGAAATATTATTAATGTCAATTTTAGAACTATTCAATTAATTTTTCATTTAAAACTAAAATATAACAATGTAGTTTGAATAAAATGAATCCAATCCGATATAATATGTCATTATTAACTATTAAAACATGTAACACAAAAACATATTCAAATAAAATTACATTTAGTGTTGTCAATATCATTTTTTTACTTGCACAGTCACCATATTAGTGTTGCATAAGATTTGAAGGACATTATTTTTCCAATAAAAATTAAAATAAATTAAAATATTGATAAAAAATAATTTATCTTTAACATTAATATTTTTAAATAAAAATATTCCCTTTTTATACCTATTTCAAAAATTTAATGATAATAAAACAAGGGGAATGATATTTTTTACTTTTATCTATAGAAAATAATTTAAATGTTCAAAATCCTGGACAAATCAAAAAAAGGCCATATATAGTACATTTAATTTATTATGGACTGAATATAATCATAAAATAAAATTAATGAATGTGTTAGGGTCATTATTTATTCTTTATCATTTTATTTTTAACTATAATTACCTGGTTTACCCCTTTATCGTGATAACAAAATGATTAATCTTACTATTCATAATACCCAAAAATAAAAGGGAACATTTAAAAAATCTGAAACTCATAATTATAGATATGGAAATCATTTTTCATGAATCAATTCACATAAGTGGAATAAGTTTATTTTAATTTAAATCTTTAAAACAAAATGAAAAAAATTTAGAAAAATTCATTTTTAAGCCATAAAATGTATTGATAACCAAATTAGTTATAATGATAATTGAAATGAATTTAGTTATAATATATATAATTATTTAACATTTATGTTACTTTGAGGTCAAATTCAAAGTACATTGATTCTTTTTAATGAAAATAAAATAACAATTTTATAAAAAAAATATAATTATTAATTATTCACTGAAAAATCAATATTTTCAAAAATATTCCAAAATTTCACCAAATGCAAGTTTTTTATAATGATTTAAAAAAATATATAAATATTATCAAATTAAATTTATAAAACTTAAGAAAATTAATTAAAATTATTTTCTTATAAAAAACTATAAAACCTATTTTCTAATAAAACATGTTTTTGAAGAATAAAACAGATTCACTAAGAATTGAGTGTTTATTTCCTAAGTATTGATAAATATATTTAAATTGACCAGGAAAAATATATATATTTCATAATGTATTGAATTATATTCATATGATCTAATTTAACGATTGTTTTATAATGGTCGTTTTAAAAAAATATTATCTTGTGGTTCATTTCGGATTAGTGTTTTGTGTTGTATACACTATCAAATATAGTGTTCTTTTTAAATATTAGGGTGTTAAATTTTACCCTTTAATAAATTCAATACTCATAATTATAAATTGTTCTTGACAATCAATGGTTTTTCATTTGGACATTTCTTTGTGTAAAACCCACATCATAAAAAGGTTTAATAAACCTTCCTCTTCAAAAGTGGGAAAAAGATGCATAAAGGTCAATACAAAACTAGGTTTATAGTGGGAAGTAAAAATATAGACATGGATGAGAAAACTAATTCACATGGATATATATAGAGTGACATAGAACATGTTCATGATAATTTTAACCATCATAAAACCATACATTTTTGTTGGGTTAAAATACCATTGATTTCTTAGTAATAAAAGTAAATAGATGAAGTTTCTATTTTATGGTCCTTTTCCTAATTTTAATGGATTGTTTTAATATCTAAATAAAAAAATCAGGAAAATAAACATGCATAATTTCTTTTCAGTTCATAAACACAATGTGACCCTTTGATTATTCCTTGATTAATTTTCAATATAACTCTTATGCCAGGAAATGGCTATTCAGGATGAGTTCTATTCTTCATGCTAGAAGCATATTTAATGAATCGTAAGATTCATAAGTCATTCCATAAGACTCTAAATATTTAATAATTCCATAATGGTTAATATGGGTTATCCAATATAACAAATCATACATTAACCTCAATCAATAATATTCAATGTTTATCTTAATACATTTTTTTAGTTAACCTTACAAATCCTTCAAAATATTTATGATCATATTCATAACCTAAATTTTTTATCAAATATTTGTCCCTAGATTACATAAAGAAGATCAAAATATCACATTCCAAATAGGTGAATTCCTTGATCACATATAAAAATAACCTTAATTGCCATTAAATTTATCCTTTTTTTATATATCCAATAAATCCAAAAAATTCATTAAACTCCATCATAAATTACCTTTTTTATCAAATCACTAACCATTTTAATGTTCAGAAATACTACCCCATTAACTAATTCAATTTCAATATTTTATTTATCCTTAAATTATTAACTCACCTTCAGAAACGTTTTAAGGGTTATCTTTGACTTATTCATGTATTTTATAAAAATTTCACCATACAACTAAATCACTTTTCTTGGTTATTGGTACCAATCAATATATGGTTTTAGATCCTTAAATAAAAACTCATGCAGATCAATCCTTTGATGTTTCATTATTATTATAAAAATAATATAATTTATAAAACACTTATACAACATAATACATGAAAATAAAAAATAAATTTAATCATTCTACTTTGGTTGTAGTAACTGCTTATGTGTGACCTTGATCCCTTATCTTCTTCTAAGGTATATTCTATTGATTTTTGAGGCACTCATTTTTATAGTGACCCATATCATTAAAGTTGAAAAATTGGACACTAAATGACTATTTCTTACCTTTTTACATGAAAATTATGGAATTTATCTCTACAATCAAACAAAACTCCAATTTACTTCAAAAAGTACCAGGGTGTTTATTCAACTATTATCACATATGGGAAAATCCATTATTCCCTTACTCCTCTTGTCCATTCTTTCTATTCCATTATTCTATTCACTTTATTTTAATTGAGACTATAAGACTTTTAGAATTATATCCTTATGTTTAAAACACAAAATATTATATCCTCATATGATGATAATGATTAGTATATTTGTTCCATATGAAGGATTGTCTTTAGCACATCAAAAAAATAGTCAATCTTCCACTTTGGATTATGTACGTAGTCTGAAACATAATTTTCTAACCTTGTGACGTTATCTTAATAATTAGAATCATTTTAGCATTCTTTATTTCATAGACTCAATAATTTTCTCTTTATATCTAATCATTTTTCGTGCGGAAAATATTTTTATATGAGCAGTAATTTAAAATAATTCCACTCCACGTTTTCTTTTCATTCATTATCCTTAGTATTTTTAATCGATGACCATTATTGATTCAAATCCCTTAATATACTATATTCTTCTATGAAAACATTATCCCTTTCATTACTTTCCAAAATAATAAATAACTTCTTAAAATAAATTATTCATTTTTCATCTATAAAATGATTTTTAGTCCCACTGAACGACGGAGTTTGTTGACACATGAAGTGGTCTCACATTGTTTCACTAAATTTTGGATTTTTAAGATGATCCGTACAAGCCAGGTTATTGATCATAATCTAATTTATCTACCCCAAAATAGTTATAATTTGTTCAAATCCATCTATAGATCTAACTTCAGCTACAACACTCTCTCTAACTCTATAACCATTACTGGGAGGGAAATTTGTATATGGATTAAGTGCATTGATACTATTTTCATTATATCTAGTAAGTGTCATTTATGAATAATTGAAGACACTATATTATATCATAACATTAGGAATAATAATTTATAATACATATATTTAATTGAGAATTAATGTATAAATAATATCAACCTCATAAGATTGATTTATTTGGGAATATTCTCAATTTTAGTTATGGGGTTAAGTTCCCTGATTTATGTTTTCCTAAATGAAGTTCACACAGTTTAAACTAAACTTGATTTGATACCAACTATGAATTACCCAATTACAATATCCCAAATTCGATGTCTAATTTATTAAATTATCATAATATATAATAGATTATATCCAAGAGGTTCAAATAATTTTTTAGTCTTGATGAACCGGATAAATACATTCTTCACATTTTATAATGGAAATAAAATATAATACATAGAAAAATTAAACAATAGTCATTCTTAAAACACATTTAATGATTTCATATTAATAACCTATGAAATGAAATAGAAAATAGTGTGATCAAATTCTCTCTATGGGTTATGTACAGTGGATTATATCGTGATTATATAAGGCATAATAAATATAAAAAGGTATATAACTGAAAACACATTTCATTTAAACCCCAACTTGAGTATGGAAATCATCTATAGATAATATCAATGAAGTAAGCTCATGGATAATAATAACAAATTAATTATCAATAAAAGAAACATATATTATTAAAAATCATGGTCTCATACATCATTATATCTCTACTATCAAGACCTTGTGAAAAGACTGTTTAAATCTATGGGTAAAGAGTCATTTTATTTTTCCAACTGATTGGAATCATGATACTTATCATTGAATTTAGGGGCTATATAATTCCACATACCACCTGTCATTTCATTTCCAATGCATCCCTCATATATCTAATGAATAATTTATTTTCAAAAAAATATTTCTTATCAATAAATTTATTAATCAGGTAATGAATAAATATTATCAATAATTCCCCAATCAATAAAAAAACTATAAAATAGAACACTATATATATAAATGGTATACAATTTATGTAGAAAAAATTACCATGATATAAAAAATATATATTTATGAGAAATTCACTATTTAAAAATCACAAGAAAGTGAATATTTGAGGATAATGTTAATGTTCATGATATTAATTAGTTGATGAGATAAGACCATTTGATAAAGTATATTTTGAAGTAAAATTGATTATTTTGAAGAATAGATTAAAAATGGAAATGAAAATTTTAAAATAAGTTTCAAATAAATATTTTTCTTTATAAATACATTAAGAACATATTGAAGAATATAATGGGGGTAAAATGGTTATGGAAACTAGAAATCCAATTAGCATTGTATAAGTTAAAAAACATTTCTTTTGACTTTTTATAGTTAAAGTTGAAGATGAACCCATTTAAAAAAAAATTATAAAGATTTAGTTCATAACATAGAAAATTCAAGGATAATTTAAAATAACATTTATAAATAATTTTATTAAATAAAATCATTTTTATAGAAAAATTGAAAAATATGGATATGGAATAAAAATATTCCCAATCAAAAAGAGGAATGAGATCATATTTTATTTTAAACATACATTTTAAATGATTAACATGAATGGAATAATTAATCAAAATGAATAACTTAATATTCATGTTAAATAACTCGACTAGGTTTGGTATACACCCCTTAAAAAAATTTCATAATACCAAATATGTCTCAATGGAGTTGAAATTTAGATCAATTCCCTTACCTGAAGTCATACTTTCATTATAGGTTCTCTAACCTATGCAATAATAAATTTAAGTTTATAATAATTACATACCATATCCATATTAATATCTATAACATATTAAATTATCCATTTATAATAATTTATCACATATTTCCTAATAATATTTTATTATTATAATTATTTTAATTATTAACTACTTCATTTTTTCATGTATATTTTGATTTCATAGTTCAGTTACTTGTTATTTTATTGTAGTGAAATAAAATAAATAATGTTATTCATGGTATATTTATATTATTTATTTAATTTATATACATTTATATTCATCTATAAAATATTTAGATAGAAAAAAATGAATTAAGCTCATCATGGATATGGCAGGTTATATATACACATGAACACAGTTTTCACATTTCGATGGATGAGATGAAAGAAATTATAATTATAATTAATATGTATAGAATAATTATTATATAATTTATATAATATATAGTGATTAAAAATGTCCTTTTTATCATCCATGTAAAACATAAAATAAAAACAGGTTGCATCCCTTCGTGCATTGGAAGTCCACATATACACATGAGCGACATAATCATTTTCCAATAGATTGGATGGTTAGAATGTATATATGATATTATAATTAAAGAAGAATATTATTGTTATAAATATCATATATATCCATTATTTACATATTAATAATCATCAAAGTAAAATGTTAATGAAAAATGAATTACATTGCTACGTAGTGATAGTAATTTATACGCACACATGAGAAGTTCTTTCTCTTTTCATAGGATAGAAGTGATATGGAATATGGTTGTCACATAATCATAATAAAATATATTTATATTCATTATACTGGGTATATTATCTTTGGATATGTATAACACTTCAAGAGAAAATATAAGAATAAATAGACTTGATGGACTCGGTAAATATGACTACCTCTTCTTCAGTAGAATCTATTTAGATATAATCTTATGGGACCTAGGGTAAGTATTTTCAAATTCCCATAACATTTAAAATATATATATTAATTTTTATAATATAAGTGTTTAGGTTTTGGTCGATCTGGATGGATTAGAGTGGTGTAAATAATTAAGAAAAGGGGTGTCCTTTTATAAGAGAGTGGAGGGGCATTCTTGGAATTTCATAAAACATTATATTAATATAAATAATATTTCTAAAAAACTAGAAAAAACTTGATATATTCATAATATAGGATGACAATGAGTCAAAATAATTTCATATATTAAAACTTTTCATGTTTTAGTTTTCTTCATCCATATATTTTAGTTTCAACCTCATGTTAACCCTTTTGACAATTACTACAATAATAAAGTTTTTTATGCTTTATGGGTCAATAACATCACTATAAAATGATAAAATACCAAAAATGGACTGTGTATGATAAATAAAACAAATTCCAATTTATTGGTAGAATGTAATATTTTTATTAACATTAGATAATTTAATAAAATATTATTTATTATAATATATCATTAATGTTAATTTTTGAACTATTCATTTAATTTTAATTTTAAAACTATGAGGAAACAATGTATTTCATATATAATTAATCCAAAACTTTAAAATACATCATTTCTATCTAAAAATCATAAAAAACAAATACTCAATCAAATAATATTATTGGTAGTGTTTTTAAAATCATTTTATTGATTTTTTACTAATTCACAAACATTATGTCAGTGTTAGGAAATTATTTATTCACTAAAAATTTAAAATAAATTACCATGATGAAAAAAATAGTTTTTAAATAAATATTTATAACTGAACAAATCCACTTTTTATACCTATGATAAAAATTTAAAAATAATAAAATATAGGTAATTCCATTTTTTTACTTTTATTTATATGAAATAATATAAATGATCAAAATCGAATAAAAATGGTGAAAAAGTTTTTATATTAGAATTTTGGCTATTTATGTTAAATATATACTCATAAAATAAAATTAATTCAATTGTTTGGGTCATTATATTGTCCTTAACAATTTATGTTTAACTTTAATAACACTATTTACCTCTTTATCGTTGTAACAAAATTACTAAAGTTATTATCCATAATATCAAAAAAATAAAATCATAATATTCACCAACTTTTGACCTTCTAATTAAAAAATGGAATTAAATTTTCAAGATTCTGTTCATAAAACTGTCATAAATTACTTTTAAATTGAATGAGTAGAACATAAAGAAAAATAGTTTTTAGAAAAAATATGCTTTTATGCCCAAAATTATATTTATATGAAAATTAGGAATAATGATGATTCAAATAAAGTTAATTAGATTATATATAATTAAATAATACTTATGCACAATTGATATCAAATTTAAAGAACAATTCTACTTTTTAATAAAAAGAAAATGACAATTTTACAAAAAACGTTATTTTTCACATTTCACTAAAAAAATCATTCTTTTAATAAAACATTAAAATTTTTACCAGAAGCTAATGTTTATATAATGATTACGAAAATTATATATTTTTATAAAAAAATATTAATTCTCAAAAAAATAATTTTAATTATTTTCATGAAAAAAACAATAAACCCATTTTTAAGGAAAACGTATTTTTGAATAATAAAATGGATTTAATAAAAAATTTGTGTTTATTTCATAATAATTAATCAATATATTTATATTGGGTGGGACCTTTATTTATTTCATAAACTATTTAATCTTTATTATTCCCTCTAATTTAACAGATATGTTGTAATGGTTATATTTAAATAATCTTATTTTACGTTCGTTTCGGCTCAATGTTACATGTTTTATATGCTATTAAACATAGTGTTCTTATAAATTCTAAGGAAATTGCGTTAGGGAATTAAATGAGTTTTTAATATTCTCATTAAGTTTCATATGGTTGGATGAGTGGGAATTATAAGATTAGACATCATGCTGATTGGTGATGTGATCATATGTCTCATGCATGTTGGGGAACCCCATTTTGATTGTTATCATAGTAATCCCTATAAGTATTGATGTAGTTTGATGTGGATGATTTTTGGTAGATTATGGTATTTAGAGATCTCTTAGGAGGGATGTGATACCAGACCCATGTATGGATCATGGGTGTTATCAATATGACTTGGCATCGGGTTGTTAAATGAAATATTAGGATTCTGATCGGGTGGTTCCTAGTTAGTGAGATTAGGTCATGAAAAGTGGATGAGAAGATTATTTACAATTGTCCCTAGAGGAAAGGATAATTAGGGGCCCTTGTGCTATGAGATTAACATCATGTGATAAGTGTGAGTTATTACCGATGACCAGAGACACAGATGGTTCTAAAGGATCCATGTGGATACCCTAATGACTTGTATGAGGATTTTGAGAGGTTAACATGATGAGATTGTGTGATTGAGGAGTGGTTTAGGGGAATATCCTATGGTTCTAGATTTATTTTAGAAGTTTTATGAATGATATAGAACTTTATCACATGACTATAACGTTGGTGATGAGCTAGGTAGATTTTGTGGCAAGCTATATTCCCTACATATTGATGCGTGTGTTTTCCAAATTTGTACACTGAAAATTGAGTACCTTGGTGGATTCACCTTAATTGATATTGTATTGGATAGAACCTATCTTGAGTGAGGAAGTATAAGTAAATATATTAAATAGTTCCCTATATTGATTCATAATTTAGTAGTTAGAATATAGATTTATGGTATAACATGGAGTGAGAAGGTGCTGGTTAAACCAAACATTAATTGAAATGGTAGTGTTTATAACATGACATATGATCCAACCTTGAATGAGAAGGTAGTAGTTAATATTTTAATGTATGACCTCACCTTGAGTGAGAATTTACTAGCTAGACTCTACCATGATTTATAAATAAATTGTTAGTTTGTGATACTTTATGTTCTACAAGATTTTATTTATTACCTATCCTTGAGTGAAATGTATTTGGAAATAGATATTCCAGTGATAAGGTTTATTATATATTAGGTTATTTTATGATTTTTATGAGGTTTTGTATGTGAACCTACCTTGAGAGAGAGGGTTGTGGTTAAGATCTATAAGGGTAACATACCCTAAGAGGGAGGGATGGTATAGATTTAGACATGCTACAATGTAGTACAGGTTTGGTATTGGTGCTACCCTATGAGTGGGGGTAGTAGTGAAGACTTTTAAAGATAACTTACCCTACATCATTGGTTATTGGTTGTGACATGGTAGGAAACCCTACACTATATCATTCAGTATGGTTGAAGACATGGTCTGGGACCCTATCAATAATATTTGGGTCTGTGTATGCTTTTCTATACATAGATACCAATTTTCAACATTGGTAAAAGTATGTATGGTTAGGTGTCATGGTAGCCCTATTATCACATGATAAAATAATATAAATTAATATTTTTTTTCTTTTATTATACTATAATCAACAATAAACATGAATATGTTGGTTTATAGTAGGTGAATATAGAAAGGTTCTACAAAGATGTATTTCTTACACCCATTACAGGCACATTGTCTCATCTATGGAACATATGTATATTATATAGGTATGATCATAGGTTGTATTGTTGATCGGGATTGATAATCCTGGAAGGGACTAGAGATAGTGATATTGGTAATGCTTAGGGAGTGGATTAAAGTCTCTATATGAATTTTTTAGTATATTTTTGTTGTATATATGATCAACCAAGTGGGAGATCAGTTGCAACGTTTTCTTATATGATAAAATTTCATTCACTGTAACATATTATTTACTTATTCCTTATAGTTAAATTGTCTATTTAAGATGTATTATCTATATTTTATTGATATTTATAGTTATTTTATTAGGTTAATATTCTACCCATTATATGATATAGTCCCTCACATCTAGTCAGTATTTTATAGTGTACCGGGGATTCACATGAGGTTATATGCTCTAATGGTTGGGACACTAATTAGTGGTTACTGTCAAGGATACTAAGAAATGGTATCAAAGTATCTTTAAATTTATCTTGTTATTTTTTATATGGTATATGTATGTAATATTGATGAGTTAAATATTTTGATAAAAATTTGACTAGTGAGCCATGAACACCATTCCATTGGAAAGTCAAGGTTAGTTGGGTTACCATGTTTTTGTTATTAGTTTTCATTATCATAATGGAGATATAAATTCATATATGATGTGTGTATTTGAGATCATTTTTTATGTTTTTGGACATTATCCTATAGTATAAATGGAAATACCTTCATGGATCATATTTTTCCTATAGTATTCGCATGAACTTTTCATGCTTATTGTTTATTGATTTCATAAATGACAAGGGGTTTAGTTGTTTAAAATAGCAACAACATCATATATTGTGTTTTTGAATATTATATGTTGGTGGAATTCAACTCAAATGACCCTAAATGTAATGGATTTACAATAATCCTTAGTGGGTCAATACATACATTTGATTCCTTGCTGATAAAAACATTTTGGGTCGATATGGCCATCAAATCTTGTGGTGATTGACCCCAGTGGTCTTTTTATAAGAGAGGTTTTCCTAGGATATGTGTTTTAAGTAAGCTTGGGTATCCTTTTGGATGTGAAAAACACTAAGATTTTAAAGGAATGACATGTAATATTTCTTTGATTTTTGAGATAAATGGACTCTAAGAACTTCTACTATTAGGTATGGGTTTTGAGGGAAGGATGGGATGGATTCCTAGCCATTTTGATATGGGTGATTCATTTTATGGGATAGTGTATCACATTCCAATATGCTTGAATATAAAATTGGAAAATAATGGGTAGATTATGTTTTTTCGAAACGAATTCATAAAGATATGTGATCATGAATTAAGATGTTGAATGATTGAGATACCATATGATTATTCGAAGGAAAAAAAGTAAGATTTAATTTGGCTAGATTACATTGACATGAAAACGGTGCACGTTGAATTTTATATGCATATGAACCAATTTATGATGGTATGAAACTTGATGTATCATGTGTTATGTTTTTTTATTAGCTAGTATATAAGTGTATACTAATTTTTTTATAATGATATGAATATATATCATGGATATGAACCAATGAGATGGTTCTTTGTGAGTCACTCAACCTTGGGAAGTAGATAGTGTATGGTGGCTTGGATTTTTGGGAAAATCTAGATGTAGAGACTATTTTTTCTTGTAATACTTTGGGATATTTCTAAGAATATTTTTAGATCCAGGCACTGAGACGATGCATGATTCTGAGGCCCAGTGTGCCCTAAATTAATGTTATAAAAATATTAAATATATTTTTAATATGTGTGTGTGGTTGTTCAGAAATAATGGGATATATCCAAAACAGAATCTCAAATCTAAAATTTGAGGTCATAGTTGAGTTCAAAATGTGGTGTGTACCCTAGGTACAATATAACTTTTGTTGGTGTGGGTCATTTATAGAAAAAGTCACCAAGGACATGACTGCAAATAAAATAATTAATTAAAATTATTTTATTTTTAAAACTAATCTAAATAACTCATGAACGGGGAATCATATTAAAAATATGAGATCACAGTTGTGTTCATAATGTGGGGGTTTCCCAAGGCATGACATAATGTTGGCCGGTGTGGGATGTTCATATGAGACGGTTGTTGCCGGTATAGTTTAGTGGATTAATTAATTAATTATTAATTCCTCTTTAACATAATTTCAGGTTATAAAGTGGTGGCTATGGAAAATTTCTAGGGTTAGCGGCATAACCCTGAGATCATTGGAAATATATCTCTCCTCCTTCTTTTAGTGGATCATGACGAGATTCTAGATCAAGACAGATCAGGATGCAGCGAACATAATAACTTCCTTTGATCATTGGTAGGAATATTTTTGGATGAAGAACAATCTAATATCCATGTATGACTTGTTATATATGGTTTCTACTATTTTAATTAAATTATTGAGTAGGTTTTTCATCATTTATTGATCTACACATGTGTTATGTCCATTTCATGTGCCTGGGTATCAAATTTAATGTTTTGGAGCTATTTATCTAACCCTAGATATTTTCATTCTTGATTGTTGACCAAGAATTCTTGGCCAATGTTGCTTAAAAATGTGCTTTTCTTCCCTTGTGCATCACATTCTTCACCATTGGAACCCCATGGTTTTTGGATCGGTAGTTTCCAGGTGACCCGAGCTCAATCAAACGCTTGGATTTGTGGTGGATTGACAAAACAAGAACGGTTTGAAAAAACAATACTAGATTAGGATAGATCAGGATCTGAGGATCGCAAATCTGCATTTGTTTCAATGTTTCTGGATGGAACAGAGGTGTGGTGGAGAGAAGAAGGACATGATGGTCCAGTGAGGCTGTAGAAGCAGGGTGGCAGCGCGAACATGCAGTAGGCGATGGTGCATGGGCCAGGTAGAGAAAGTCGTAATAGAGGTGTCATGTCGTGGTGGTATAGCGGGTGGCTCCAAGCGGCGGCCTGCGGTGGTAGGCTGAGGCGGCCCGAGCGGGGTCAGTGCGGTGGTGGCGGCTTCGGCCGACGGTGAGGTATGGTGGTCTAGCGAAGGTGAGTGGAGGTAAAGGGTGGTGCACATCCAGGGAAGCACTGCAATAAATAAATGGGGGGGTTATTATAAATTAATAATAATAATATGAATAATTTTAATAATATTATTATTAAAATGGTCTGTCCCTCATAACTGCCCTACGCAATTTCCAATTGACGCACCACCAGTGGTGATGTGACCATGTCTTCCGGTGGTCTTTTTAGGAATAATGTTGGTTACCTTTCTCTAACTCAAGGATCGGGTCTATAAAACACCCTAAAAAAATATTATTATTATTATTTTCAAATGCTGATTTAAATGTAAGTCATACATGGAGTGTCTATTTGATGTTTATTCTACAACAACGTAACCTAGTTTTTGAGACGTTCATTTCAAGACCGAGGTAAGATGACTTTTTGGGGTTGAAGATCGGTTCCACAAAACACTCAAATATTAATAATAATATATTATTATTATTATCAAAACTTTGACCAATCATAACTCATGCATCTGATGTCCAATTGATGTTCTATTATCAGAATCGCAACCCTGAATTGATGGGTGACGTTTCAAGACAAATTTCGAGTATTTAAATCATGATCAAGACATGGGACCCACAACACTACCACAAAACATGGAAAGGGAAGCGCTGCCCTTTATCAGCACTAAATAGAAAGTGTTGATAAAGGGGTATGCCTTTATCAGCGCTAGATAAAAGTACTGATAAATCTAACCTTTATCAGTGCTAAAATAAGCATCGATAAAGATGTACCCTTTATCAGTGCTTTTTTTAGCGCTGATAAAAGGTAACATTTATCAGCACTTATTTTAGCGCTGATAAACGTTTTTATTCTTAATTTATATAAAATTATAATATTTATAATAAAAAATAATGTTTTTTGTATAGATTAAAAATTATATACCAATATTTATAAAAATATACTCTTTATTGTTATAATTATTAATAAATAGATATATATTTATCTTATATTCCATTTTAAATAAATATATAAGAATATAAATAAATTATTAAATAAAAACCACTGGAACCTTTATCAGCACTCATTGAAAGCGTTGATAAAGGTATGTTTTATCAGCGCTAAAATAAAATCACTGATACAACATACATTTATCAGTGCTTTTTTAGCGCGGATAAAGAGATACCTTTATCAGTGCTAAAAAGGCACTGATAAAATACCTATTTATCAGCACTATGTATTTTATCAGTGCCTTTTTAGCGCTGATAAAGTTATCTCTTTATCAGTGCTAAAAAAGCACTGATAAATGTATGTTTTATTAGTGCTTTTATTTTAGCGCTAATAAAAAATACCTTTATCAGCGCTTTTAACAAGTGTTGATAAAGGTTCCAATGGTTTTTATTTAATAACCCTAATAGGACCTCCTCTCTCACATGCGATCAAGCTTTCACAGAAGCTGAACCAGGCCCCTCTTTTGTCGTGGCCTCTCCTCCTCCTTCTCCTCATCCTCCCCGTCCTAATCCTCCTCTGCCACCGCCACTGGGTTTTCCTCCTCTGCCGCGACCACTGCTGCCTCCGTCGCTACTAGTCAGTGTAGGATTATTTTCGTTCTCTTGGGTTGTTATATTCCTTTAGAGATTCCTTCCTTTAGGTGTTATCCTTGGGGAAGATTGGTGAACCTACCTAATGTGAGTGTTCATGGATGAATCACATGCCATTGATAGAGCTAAATGATGGGATTCTTAGCAAGGGATATGAATATGGGTTTGTACCTTATGTTTTACTAAAAATTACTAATGGATCCCTTCAAACCAAAATGGATTATGTTCCTACCTTTTAGTAGTTGTTGAGTTATGTCATCATCCTTCTTTAGGTTGGAGGGGAGCAGGAATGTGTGATTAATTCAAAGATTCAATTCAGATATATTAGTTCTCCTTCAAGACATATGTGAGAATATTAATCCAATCCTATGTTTTTGTTTGGATATGCTAACATTGCTCTTAAAGGGGTGTGGGGATATAGGCCTAGTATCATATGGAAATTGGGATATGATGTTACCTTACTCAGCATTTATGGAAGTATGAATATGGTCTTACCCCTATCTAATATTTGAGATATTTTGATTACCACTTTTTACTAATGCTTCCAATATATGTTGACAGATATTTAAGACATGAGTGGGGATATAGGGTTGTTTTTATATTTCCTCCAAGTGGTTTTGATGGGATTCTATAATTGCAATAGGATTATGAGCATGTTTGTTTGTAGGAGTGGGGATATATACCTACTCTTTCCCCACATCCACTTCCATAAGAAACTGGTAGAATTTATGCATGGGTGTGGAAATATGTGAATTCCCCCTAATTTTTGTCAAGATGTACGGGTAGGCTCATTGAGTTTGAATACGTATATGATCCTACTCAGTAGATACCATGTGATGTTTTGGAAAACTTATTATGGGGAAGTGGGGATACAAAACTTTTCCCTATGATCAATAGATATTAATTCCTAGAGATACCTCATAGCTTCTTAGATCTAAGAGATTAGGGAAGGGGTCTGTATTCTAGTGCCCTCAACAGGCTTCTAAGGGTTAGTGGTCACATGATTTTGGCGATAGTGGTGATTGTTAGGAGCCCTACTGGGTGACCCCTGAACTGAGTTGAGGTCATGGATGACTTCTTGATCCACCTTCCTAAGATAAGGAATATAATTATTATCATTCTATAGGGATATAATTTTGAATTAATTAATGGTGGTGGTAGGTTCCACTTGCTTTATTATAGTTTTCCTATAATGGGGTGGGTTGTGAGGCATCAACACTTAAAGACCCTCATATGAAACTTCAAGAGTAGGGATGGTACTGTGTTAGTGGTACCCCCTTACCATCATGTCATCCACCTAGTTTTGAGGTCTCTGAATAGGTGATGTATTCCTTTGGATCATGGGAGTCATAGATTTGGCAGAAATTGAAGCATGGGAACATCTAGTGGATGAAGAGACCTTTACTTTCGATTGAATGGAGCTCATAAGGGGTACCAATATACAAAAACTACCAAAAAAAGAATAGTGAATAGTGAATTATTACAAATAAGTATATTTGATTAATCATTTTAACAAGTAAAGGATTCATGTTATATTAAAAAAATTGTTTGCGTGGAAAACATGAAACAAAATAGCCTGACATCCTAGGAACACCATTATATTTTCACCGAATAATTCAAATTGGGTTCACATTTTTTTTGTATGTGACATGAAAATAAAATGTCCTGACATGTGGGGAGCCTAATTTATTTATTTTTGAATAATTTCATGTTAGTTTCATTATATTTGTTTCAATTCAAAACAACATAGCCCGATTCTTGGTTGTGAGGGGGACTGAGTATGGTAGCACAATATTTGTGTCATGTTATGATTCTTTTTCAGACAATTTCTAATGGGTTTATTCATATAACTAGAAACACCTAATGTCTCACACATTCATAAGTTATGCAAGGGAAGGATGTGGATGATCTCATGAGGAAGATGGATTCATGAGGATGGGTATGAAATATGAAGATAGGTTTAGAACTCAAGATGGAATATTACATATCCTATCTAAATAGGAATAAAAGTCCACATAGTTTAAGGGAAATAGTTTAAGGTTGTTTGAAAAGATTGTACCATGAAGTTTAAAGTCATGCGATTAGGATGTATGTGTCATGAAAGGTGTGATAAAAGAGGATTGATCAGGGCTTACTCATTTGGGATATACTATCTAGAATAAACTTGGGGATTAAACCTAGTAAGGAGGACCTATTGGTCAGGTATTACCCATTGTATGTTCATATTTTATATTTTAAAAGTTTGTTGAACTCATTCTATCGAAGGTGGGTTCTATAATTTCTTGTTATCTTAAGGTTTTTTTAACCATGGTGTGGGTTGATTTCAGTTTTATTGGGTTCTTGGGGCTTGTGGGATGTGGTAAATGGTGTACTCGGTTTTAGATTATTTTATTCTCATGGGTTTCCCCTATTTTATGTTTTATTTTTAGTTGGAAATCTCCTCTATTGTGCGCCTCCACTCTGCCACAAATTCACCTCTACCGTGTTCTTAACGACACCTTCACGGTGAGTTTTCTCCTGTTACTCATCAGTTTCCTCTTTTTCACAGGTTATTACTATTTGATATTGATGGTTATAATGTGAAATGTATGGGCTCAATTCCCCACTAAAAATCATGGCCATTGGTGGTCCTTGTTTGTGCACTAAATGAATTGCATGTTGGTTGGTTCTTGTTGAACATTTGAATATAAAAATTGGTAATTTACGTGTACATGAATTATGAATGAATGCCTCAGTATGATAAAACTTTTGTGATAACCCCTAAATTAACAAACAAAATTGAATAAGTTATGCTTTGTAAAATCAAAAATTGTGATTGTTTGGTTTGTATGGTGTTGTGATTGTGAGCAAGATTGTGTTTTTGTATGATGTTGCAGTTGTTGGAATGATTGATATGCGATTTTTTTCCCATGTTGTAGTTCTTCCACCATTGAATATCAATCCAAACTTTACCCATTTCAATGGCACCACCACTTTGTTACTATTTCAATTCCACTGAATCCTCGAAAACCACTTCTAGAGGACTCTATGAGACATTTTATGGTGTGAAGATAATGTTTTTCAGATTTTTTATATTTATAAAATACATGGTATATAGTCTTGTTAAATGGACCATGTTTCACCATAAATGGATTTCATTTATATTTTAATGCCACATAGTATTTATCTACAAAATTTACACCACATGACTCATCTTCTGACTCAAACTTGGAATAAGTTTCATTTTAAATGTTACATGTCATGTGAACCTAGGTCACACACAATGTATCTCCAAGACATATACTTCAACATGAAACCATGTACATGCCATTAAATATTGGTAGAACCATATGATATGTGTTTTACTTCACTCAAACCATGTATAGATACCATATAAACTTGATGTGTATAGACTATACACCCCTAGTGGACATGTAAGGACTATACACTATGTATTCCACAAAAATGTGATGTATAGCCGGTGAGGTGACTCAGTATGTATCTAAAGTACACGCCTTTAGCTCAAGTTGTTCTATATGTCATATATTTTCAAAGGCATCATGCAGTCTTTGTGAGACTAAATTGGAATTAATTTGATATATGTCAGATTAAATCAGGTATCTTATGCATACACGATGTTCACCCTACTAGACACACCATGTATATGGATTTCACATGAGTTTAGAAATGGTAGTATACAACCAACCTTCACTGAGAACCCTACACATTGTGTATCCATTGAAAAAATGTTGTGCTATGTTATTTTCATTATTATTATTTATTTTTCACTTAGATAATAGTATTTCATGTATGAGTATCCCATTATAAATATCTTCTCATGTAGATCACAATAGTATGATTCCCTCATTCATTATAAATTACACACGATGTGGTTTGGATATTTTAATTATCTTCACTCTGCTTGAGAGTTGACAAGTGAAAAGTGATATGTTTGGAGAAAATATAGAGTATGGTACTGCCCCATGTTTCGGTGAAGAGTCCTCCATGTATAGGTTTTAGGTACTCCATGGATATATACAAAAGACAAGGAACAGTCCCTCGTATATAGATAGAGTTCAAGTACTTTCATATATTTTGGGGTAGGTTTCTCTATTTCATTGTAGAGGAATTTGTACCATGGTTTTTTTATAAAACCAAAACAATGCTACTTGATTAATTAAAACATAATATTATGCAAGTTCGAGATCGAACCCATAAAGACGATGAATATGAATAAAGAATGGATGAATTTCAATCAGTTGACAAAAGAGTATAAAGATGGCGTGAAAGAGTTTATAAAGTTTGCACACACAATCCATTTTTTTTAATATGCCACTTTTTGGTAGTGGGAACCATACAAAAAAACCCTCCACAAACCATCCAAATGAACCCCAACCCCACCTAGACAATCAGAATACCAAATTCAAAATACAAAACCCAACTTAACTGCAGATAAACCCAGAACGGAATACCGCCACTACCACCTCCCAAAACCACAAAATTCAAAATTGAAAATTCAAATTTAATGTCATCAGCACCCATCTCGGTAAACGAATCATCACGAGTCATGCCATTGCCTCGAGTCACACACCCATCACGAGGCACACCAGCATCACATCACCGGCCAATCCCTGTCACCGTCATCACATCAACACCACACCAAGGTCTTCATCCTCCACGGTTCATCACCACCGGCCACTTCACCGACATCCACCGCCAGCACAAAAAACTGAATTCGCCTGAACCAAACTCCTTCGACATCAAAACAGCACCAACTCCAATCCACCATTACCACCAACGTCGCTGATCAAGCATCCCACCAGAATGAAAAAACCCAACACAGAAGCCCCAAACTCGACTTATCGCCACAAATAACCAGCACCATAAAAGGATACCACTGAAGAAAATAAGAACCATCGTCGAGAAAGAAGACTAAAAGGGGAAAATGAAACTGGGGGAAGAACCCTAAAGAAGTCCGGGAATGAAACCCTGAAGAAAGCGGTGGTAGAAACCCAAAAATAATCCTCGACAACAACAACCTGAATGACCCAAAACCATGTATACCCATCACTCCAACTCTGACCTGGAGTGGAGTGGTGGAATCCTAGGTCAGAGCGGGTTTGGGTGGCCAACGACGAAAGACCGACTCCGATAGCAATAAAAAACCCACCATCCACCGAACCAAAATCCCAAAGACTCTAGGTTAACTACACACCATCCACGACCCGCAGAGGCACGAAGTAACTTGTGACCCAAGCAGGTTAAGGGGATAGAGGGTGTCTAGATCACATACCTTCGACGGGAGAATGAACAAAACTGCGGAACAAATCCCACAGTGGCAAACACCAGAGAGGAGAGACCAAGAGTGGAGAGAATTATGATAGCCGAGATGCGGAGCCGAGGATGAACTCTGAAACCCTAGAGGAATGGAGAAGGCAATCGCGGAGAGCGCTTTCCACAGAGAGTGCTCTGCCTCATTCACTTATCAAGTTTGCAGAAGATCATTCATGTGACCCTTCTCAAATCCATTGTCTGTGTTTACGCTGTTGTTATTCAAGACAAATTAGTCTATAGAAGTTGGAAGAACACCTGATCTGTCACGGAATAGATCAAAGTTATACATGTTGCAATAAACATGGGGAAAAATGAATATAGGTAGTGGCTCAGATAACATGGCATTTTATGGATCATCTGATATGATTACAAGTGAGAACAGTGAAGACAACCGTATGGAGGGTGTGATAATAGATGTGAATGATGATGAAGATCGTATTGAGGAAATGAAAAGGACAGTTGAATATGAACTTCGTGATTGCCAAAAATTGTTTGAGAAGTTAAAGAGTTGTGAAAAAACACCATTGTATGATGGTTGCACTAAATATACAGCATTGTCAGCCGTACTGAAGCTTTATAATTTGAAAGATGGCAATGGGTGGAGTGACGCCAATTTTACAGAACTACATGATCTTCTTAATGACATGTTCCTAGAAGATAATGAACTCCCAAGCCGAACATACGATGCCAAATGAATTCTACGATCGATGGGTACGATCTCTGAAAGAATACACACCTGGACGAATGATTTTATATTGTTTCTCAAGGACCAAAAATCACTTAAAGAATACCCAAAGTGTGGTGATTCTTGATACAAGAAAGATGATTCTATTCCTATGAATGTTTTATGGTAATTTCCAATCATTCCAAGGTTTTGGTGCCTATATGGAAGTGAGGAGACTGCAGGACAATTGGCATGGCATGCAGATACAAGAATTAAAGATAGGAAACTACGTCACCTGGTAGACTCTCCTCAGTGGAAGAGAATTGATCACGAGTATCCTGAATTTGGAAACAAGCCAAGAAACCTTCGTCTGGCATTATCTATAGATGGGGTGAATCCTTTTGGTTTTCAAAGCATCAGTCACAGTACATGGCTAGTTATGTTGGTAAATTATAACTTACCACTGTGGTTATGCATGAAATGAAAATACATCATGTTATCTATGCTTATATCAAGACCAAAACAACCGAGTAATGATATTCATGTTTATTTAGACCCATTGATCGAGGATTTGAAAATATTGTGGGATTCAGGTGTTACGTTGTATGATGATTACAAAAATGAAGATTTCACTTTGAAATCCATATTTTACGAGATGATAAATGACTTTCCTACTTATGGAAATTTTTCAGGATATAGCATTAAAAGAACTCAAGGGTGTCCCATTTTTGAACAAGGTACACAGTTAATTAGGTTGAAACATTCATCGAAAACCGTGTTTATAGGACATCATAGATTTCTACCCCAACGGCATAAGTACCGATCTTGGACAACATCATTCGATGGAAGTTCAGAAGAACGTACAGCACCATCTCTACTAACAGGTGATAAATTGTTTGAGAAAGTAAAATATTTGGACATTACTTTTGTTAAACCGTTTTTGAAAAACCTTATGAAAACTTGTTAGAAAAAAGATCAATTTTTTTAAATTACCATACTAGAATTGTTTGTATGTTAGACATTTTCTTGATGTAATGCATGTTGAAAAAAATGTATGTGATAGTGTCATCGGCACGTTGCTAAATGCACCCGGCAAAACAAAAGATGGAATTAAGGATAGATTGGACATGTTTGAGATGGGAATACGAGAAGAGTTAGCACCAGTGAAGGATGAAAAATGAACATTTCTTCTTCCTGCTACTTACACTCTTTCCAGGCAGAAGAGATATCGGTTTTGCAACTTCTTGAATGACATAAAGGTTCCAGAAGGGTATTCATCAAATATCAAGATCATCATATCAATGAGATATTTAAAATTAAAGGGTCTGAAATCACATGACTGTCATGTTTTGATGCAAGATCTAATTCATATAGATTTATGTTGCATTTAGCCCAAGAATATCCACCATAAATTAATGAAGCTCTGTTTATTCTTCAAAGCTATATGCAGCAAAGTTATAGACCTGACGAAATTTCCAACTATAGAAAGAAAAATTGTCATCATAATATGTGAATTGGAAATGTTCTTCCCATTGACATTTTTTGATATGATGGTTCATTTTATGGTTCATTTGGTGAGAGAGATTCGACTATGTGGTCATATACATTATAGATGGATATACCTTATTGAGCGGTATATGAAGATTTTGAAAGGGTATGTCAAAAATCAAAGTCGTCCAGAGGGTTGTATTGCAGAGCAATATATTGTTGAGGAAGCCATTGAATTTTGTACCGAATACCTGTCTGGTGTGGAAAACGTTGGCCTATCGAAATTTCTTCACACTGAGTGGCTTGAGGGTGAAGGAATTTTCGGAAGAGATTTTGTCACAATTAATATTACAGATAGGGAGCAGGCTCACCTTTACATTTTTCATAATATTTTCGATGTTGACCCATATGTTCAAACCCACAAAGAAATTATTAAGCATTTGAATACTTCTAGGGATGAAAATTGGATATCAAATACACATAATTGATAGTTTATAGGATGGTTTCAGAACCATATTTTTAAGGAGTTAGATGAAAATCCAGACTCAATTTCAGAACGACTTCGATGGTTATCTGAGGGAGAAAGTGTGTATGTATTATCTTACAATGCTTATGCAGTTGATGGTTATACATTATATTCTAATGAACATGATGAAGATAGTACTATTCAGAATAGTGAGGTTACACTTGTGGCTGAGGCGATGCATGTTTCCGGTGCTAAGGATATAAATCCAATTTATGCGAATATGTCATACTTTGGCATCATCAAACAAATATGGGAGTTGGATTATAATAAATTCAAAGTGCCGATTTTTCAATACAAGCGGGTTGATAATAGAAGTGTTGTTAAAATAGATTAATTAGAATTTGTGAAAGTTGATTTCAGTAAGGAAGGGGAAAAATACAAACCATTTATAATGGCATCACAGGAAGTACAAGTATTTTATGTTCCAGACCATGCAAACCGAAATTGGTCAATTGTTCTGTTATCGAACAAAACAACTGAAGGGTCAGATAAAAGTTCAATGGAGGATGACCCTTTTATAGGGACTTCACAATCATTTCATAGCAGTCCCAATGTAGATGGTGTTTTTTATGTTAAATTTGACCACAATGATAGGATTTACATAGTCTATAGAGTTTTAAAATATCTTCAGCCTTTAAAGAAAAAAAGAGAGTACAATAATCAGGTTATTTTTTTATTATAATATACATTGTTTAACGTTATGTTATTATTTGTTCGTTGATGCTTTTATGTAATCTAAATTAAATGTTAAACCACTTCTGCAGATAATGACTTCTGCACCTGTTGATGTGCCCAATCCCAAGGCACAAAAGGTCTCTCAACCAGCTACTGGTGGTCCTAGTGCAAAACAACAATAGATTTCTCAACCATCTGCTGGTGGTCCCAGTGCAGAGCAACAACAGGTTTCTCAACCTATTGTTGTCGGTCCTAGTGCTGAGGTACAACAGGTTTCTTCAACCTGTTGCTTCTATTCCTAGTGCCGATGCTAGCACTCTGGAGGAACATATTGATGATACTTCTGAGGAAATGAAACCATGAAAGTGCAAAAAAAACAAGAGCACTGTAGTTTGACAGTGTTAGCCAAAATCCTTAATGAAAAATAAAAAGGCATCAAATTTGAGGTGGGATGGAATAAGCGAGGCCAACATGTTAACCCCAACAGAGCCATCTTTAGTAGCTACATTGGAATCATCACTTGGCAAGGCGTGCCGATTGATGTACAGTCGTGGAACCATGTTGTCATCGGGATGAAGACACTAATGTGGGAAGAGATTATGGTAACATTATCATATCATTTTTTTAATTTATTAAAATAAAATAAAATACCAAAACATTGACTTACTATTTATCATCCATTTTAGAGTGAAATTATAGTATATTCCTCACACAAGGAATATGTATTAAGAGTTGCAGAAAGGATTCATAGAGGTCTCCGCATAATTTTAACAAAATATCATCTTAAAGATGCTGAAAGGAAAATCAAGCCACACCCACCTCCTCTTTATGCACACTTGATATCCCAAGGAGCATGGGATGCGTTTAGCAACCGTCGTGGGGAGTAGACTTTTCAATTACATTGTGTGGGGTAATATGTTGTTTGAAGTTGCTTGTATTCATCACTTTGATTGGTAGTTTTTTATTTATGAAATAGCAACTCAGTGCTGAAAATAACAAACATGCAACAGAACCAGCGTACCCTTACCGTAAAGCAAGGATGGGGTATGTTTCACTTGAGAAAAAATTGGTACATATTTTAAATCTACCGTACTACTTTTATGTGACATAAAACAACCCCATAACCATGTTTCTCTGTTTATATACAGATTGATGAATTGAAATTGAAATACATATCCATCCCACGCCATGTGCTATGGAATGAGGCTCATGTAAATAAAGAGGGGATAATGATAGATGAAAACACACAAAAAGTGTGGGAAACATGTGTAAGTATGACATAATATAAATTTAATTTGATTTAAATCGCAATTACATTACAATGACTACTTATTTTTATATATTTTTTATCTGATATAGTCACAGGAATCAATAATAGCCGCACCAGATACAGACATACTTTCAGCAGCCTTGAAGTAGCCAGAACAGTATAGCCGCGTTAGAGGTGCAGGTTTTGGGGTGACACCCCGAACATATTTTAAAAAACAAAAACAAGCAGAGGATCAAAATGAAAAAATGGAAAAGATGCAAAAAAATTATCTATTTTTCAAGAAGAATTATAATACCAGAGAGAGATGATAGCAACATTGATGGGGGAGAGTCAAAGAGAAGAAACAACTCAATAACAACCCGTGCATGACGATCCCACCCCACCCCCCACCAGCTTTGAGGTGAGCCATTCCCCTAAAAAACCTGACTTATCTGAGGTAATCAATGTTTTAATAATTGTTTCTGTGAAATGTGATTCACATATACACTGATACCTTTCGTGTACTAATATTATACAAGGTGAAAATGACTGTGATTTATATCTATAAACTCCCACCTATCACCTTGTAGTGAGGGCTACGGTGTTCAATACGCAGAACGACATGCTACACAACAGATAGCTTCCAAAAGATCATCTCAGAGTGTCAATTAACATCGATAATGATCTGAGTGTCAAGTTACCTATTCCAAATGACGATGACGACATTCATACAGTTGAAAAAGTTGTTGGAACATTTATTTCATAGCTGACAATTCTTGTAAAAAAACATGTTGATAGGGAGGTATCCATTTCCAATATATTTTTCAAGATGGACCTTTAACATTTAATGAAAAATGGTCTAAACCGATGAATGTTATTGCAGAACAACAAAGAGAAGGGGTGAAACGAAATATCAGCTCAAAATTATCTCAAGGATCAACCAACCGATTGAAACGGTCTACTGAGATCACCTTCAGCCCGCCCGTTCTATATCCACAGTTAATATCATTGCAGGCTCATGTGGATACAAAGTTGATAGACGGCAATGCTCACACAGTTGATTTTAAAAAAATATGTATGTAGAGGAAGCATCATATTTTATTAGTGATGAAAATGTAAATGAAATCCTCAAGTATGAATGGCTAGGCACCTCAGTTATAAATGTATACATGAGGTATGTTTTCGTGATTTGATTTTAAAAAAAGCTGATATACTCTGATAATTATAACTAAATACATTTTATATTTTTCGCAGGCGTATATATGAAAAATAATTGAAGGGATTTCCCCATGAACAAAAATTTGGACTCGTTAGTCCTCACACCACCTCTTCAAAAGACAAAATAGATTCTGATAAAGAGGCTGCAATAATGTCATCCCTACTCAAATCTTTTGAAAACAAAATTACAGATGACAAACTCTTTTTAATACCAATGATGTAGTGGTAAAACTATACAATTTAATCATATCAACTATATTTTTATTTTTTTTTCTTTACTTATTCCTTTTTGTATTTTTAGGCAGCATTGGATGCTGATTGCAGTCAATTTGGAAACTCCAAAAATTTATTTTCTGGATTCAATGCATGGATATCCAACAAACTGACCACACATGATGGAGTTTGTTAATTTGTAATACACTAGATCAAACATTTTAAAACTAAACATATAGTTATATAATTTATGTTATCTTTTAATGAGGATTCTGTTATGATAGGGAGATGCATCAATATCTTCTGCTTCATGGAATAAATCCAGAGCCTAAGGATAAGAACACCTACAAGATCTACAACTGGAAAAGTATCATGGTATATATAATAACATTTCACTATCCAAACACATATAAAAACAAATTACTTATTGTTGTCAATGTTTCTGCAGTGCCCAAAACAATCAAATGAAAAAGAATATGGTTATTATGTTTGTAAATTTATGAAAGAGATCGTATTTCATCAACAAACTATAATCCCTGATGAGGTATTTTCGAAAATAATTACGAGTTCATTTAAAATATTTATTAATACTTTGTGTATTTGTATTTTTTTAGTACTACCAGGACTGTCGCAAAAACTCATATTCAGAAGATGATATAGATGTGTTTATAAATGAATGGGCAGCATACCTGATGGAAGATTGTACACGAATAGGATGAAGGTGAATTCCTACTACTTATGTTATCCATATATGATCATTGATATCTCCATTTTTTACACTTATTGAGCATATATGATCACCCTTTATTGTGTTTTATATCCTTAGGTTATGAATAATGGTTTTAGAAATTTTTTGTCTTTCTAGTAAAGCATAACTCATTGGACTACACTGGTTGATAGTGTGGAAGTCGACCGATGCATAGTTATTCAGTCCACTCAAGAGCATCTTAAAATCTTGATGGGAACCAATATCTTGGATTTTCAATTTTCTAATTTTAGTTTCCCTTATATGTGGGTGGGGGTGTCCAGGAGGGAGGGGGTGTCCAGGAGTGGGGGGTGTCCAAGAGGGGGTGTGTCCAGGAGGTAGGGGTGTCCAGGTGTGAGGGTGTCCAGGAGGGGAGGGAGGGGGTGTGTCCAGAAGGGAGGGGGTGTCCAGAAAAAGATCCATTCAATTCCATTCAATGCCGATAATATACAATGGGTAGATCACTTATAGAGTAGCCTGAAGTGGGTCTGTAGTGAGGCATCAAAAGTTCCAACCAACCAAACCAATTCCAAGCCCATGTAAAGGCCCAATAATTATATTCTAGTTCAATTTGAGGCCCAATATATCTTATTTAATGTCACAAATACCCAACATATGCATAATTTACCTTTCTCACATTAGATTTATGTGAAATTTCGTTCCTATTCCTCCAATATATTTTTTGTTTGGTGTTTTTCCTTGATTTGTTGAACATTATCTCTTCAAAATATATATGATTTTATAATTCATATTATTGAATGATGGTGTATGATTAATATTTATTCCATTATCAAATAGATGATGAAAATATAGTTGGATACAGAAGGTTATTAATGGGTATACACTAAATAACTAAGAGGGAGGGGGTGTCCAGGTGGCAGGGTGGTGGGGGTGTCTAGGAGGGGAGGAGGGGCTATCCAGGAGGGGAGGGGGCTATCCAGGGGGTGGGAAGGGGGCTGTCCAGGGAAAGGGAGGGGACTGCAAGGGGAGAGGGGGGTTGTCTATGAGGAGGGAGGGGGTTGCAGGTGGAGTGGTGGGAGGGAGGGGCTGCAAGGGGAGGGTAGTGTTGGGACAAAGTTGAACGGATAAGGAAGTAAGAAAAGTTTTCTATTATAGAGTGTTGTCTTTTGTTGACAAAGAAGCTAAATCAATTCACTTTGTAAAAGACTTGGAAAACCAGAAGATGCTTTGCTGATTTGTATTTCACAAATATCATAAGTTTGGAGAACTTGTGACGCAAGCCTTATGAAAGAAATGGAGTGAAAAAGAAGTGTTTTTGGCAAAGTCATATCACAAATATCATCAGATCAAAAATATGGAAAAGGAAAGAAGTAGGCGCGCAAGTATGCAGTTGGCGCGCAAGTATGCAGTAGGCGCGCAAGTTTGTAGAGGCGCGCAAGTCATATTTCAAAAGAGCATTATTTTAGAAATATGGCAAAGGAAATAAAGTGGTGTGCAAGTCAAGTATTTGGCGCGCAAGTATTGGCATGCAAGTATTGGCGTGCAAGTGTGTCGCGCAAGTGGTGGCGCGCAAGTGGTGGCGCGCAAGTGGTGGCGCGCAAGTCTAGGTCGCGCAAGTCACAAAAATGTCTATAAATAGACGACTCGCCTCCTAAGTTTTTAAGGCTTGAGACTTAGAGAAATATTTTGAGCTATGAGCACGCAAGTCGAAGAAGTCTGTCGCGCAAGTGTTGCTGCGCAAGTCTGTCGCGCAAGTGTTGCCCTGCAATTCTGTCGTGCAAGTGTTGTCGCGCAAGTCTGCCACGCAAGTATGTCGCGCAAGTCTTTTCGCGCAAGTATAGGGCGCACAAGTGTTGTGGTGTCTATAAAGGAGGCGCGCAAGTGGAAGGAGGCGCGCAAGTGGGAAGGAGGCGCACAAATGGAAGGAGGTGTGCAAGCTGTTTTCTCCAGGAGGTTTCTACCAGCTTCTGGGTAGGAAAGTGAAGAGTTTTTTTTAAAGATTTGATCTGGGAAAGGTCATCAAGAAGCACAAGATTATTTCATTACCCTATTTGTGCT